>CM037780.1:44298541-44348541 GCA_021229015.1 Solen grandis | reverse complement strand
AAAAGAAGAAGAAGAAGCTTCAACAACAGCAGCAGGAGAAAGAAGCACAAGAAGCCAAGGAGAAGGAAGCCCTGGAGGCCATAGGTAGTAGTTTCTCCCTACCTTGTTCTTCCTTGTTCTATCAAGACCTTGTTCTATCAAGACTTTGTCTATCCCAAACTAATCATGAACTTCTTCTATCCCCAACCAATCAAGACCTTGTTCTATCAAGACTTTGTTCTATCCCCAACCAATCATGAAATTCTTCTATCCCCAACCAGTCAAGACCTTGTTCTATCAAGACTTTGTTCTATCCCCAACCAAATATGACTTTGTTCTATCCCCTTGTACCTTGTTCTTTCTTCATCCCTCAAGACCATAATGTATCCTAAACTAATCAAGACCTAAAATGGTTTTTTCCTTACCTAACCAAGCATGTCCTTAACTTCTTCTACCCTATGCACAATTGACTTTGTTCTGCTCCTGCCAAACATGACCTTATTATATCATCACAAACCTTGTTCCCTCTGCTTTGTTACTAAATCTGAAAGACAGTTTCTTTTAAGATGTACCTCAGCCAAATTTGAACTGTAAGTTTCTAATTTCAAATTAAAAACATACTTATCTTGTCTGGTAAAAATCGTATGTAGAAGGAAAAAAACAACTAGTTCTAAAATACTGAAAACAAACCCCTCCAGGAACAGCGAATGCAGTGCAGGCAGCAGTTGAGATTGGCTATCCTGCCATTCATGCCAAATTAGCCACCAGTTCCACGGCCCGGCCCCTGGGTAACCCCAGCTCCCAGAACAATGAAGGCAAGGAGCGCAAACATGTCCAGAGGAAACCCATGGTCAAGATGCCCAGCAAGGACAGTGGTACAGGTTGGTTGGTGTGGTCGGTTCCATGCTTTCCATTCGGGTGTCCAGATAGCATTGTGATAAATGCTCAGGCTTTTCACAAATGCAAGCTGATTTTGATCCATGGTGCAGATAGCTTGATAATGCAGGCTTCACAATGCAGCTGATTGATCTTGTCGAATGTATGTAAAGTACATTTGGTCACCTGTTTGGATATGTTGGTTCTTTCCAAATACTCCAGGATTCTTTTTACTTCAAAGACCACACAAATACCACAATCAATGCTAGTGAGACCTTTGTAAAGAATATCACTTCCTGTCCAAGTTAAGATTAATTTGTATGTTTCATTGGTAGTATTTCAGCCATTTGGAGACCTTTGTCTCTATCATGCAGAAGTAGTGCAGCCTAACTGTTGCATCATACTGTTGGCACCCGGCATACCATGTTCCCTCATCCCTTTATGAACCACCCAGTTCTAGAACTTGGTTTTTTGTTATGAATGTTATAATTTTTTTTTTCTTTTTAACAGTTTATAAAGGTTTCGTATTATGCAGTTCTTTTCATGGTAATATCACAATGAAAAATTTAATTGTAAATCATGCTATATACAGTTAACCATTTTGTTGAAAATCTGTTAAAAAAAAAAAAAAAAAGGAAACTTAAATGAAAAATAAAAGAGAAAAATAAAAACAGATATTTTATTGATATATAACACTAATAAGATGTCTAGAAACATGAATGAAACAATGATACTGTTGTTGCTAGGCAACTCTGTGGAGAGTTCAAGGTCAAATGGGAGCAAGGAAGGTGACTACCTGATAACAGAGGGTGAGAGTTACACTGGCAGTACCATGGAGATGGTCTCGAAGAACAAGGTCTACAACAAGAAACCCCTGTTGAAACAGGTCAGCTCAGGCATGGTGAGTTTCCCAAGTAGCATAACCCTTTCCCTCATAGAGGACACCATGAAAAGACCTATGCGAACAGCATAAAACCAGATCAGCCTGCGAGTAACTCGCAGGCTGATCTGGTTTTATGCTGTTTGCTGCTCCTCAGTGGTCTGGAAATGAGGATTTTGTAATTAAATTTGGTAAGGTTTAACTGTGGTTTTCTGCAGATCAGGCTTTATGTGATACCTATTGAGGGCGTCAAAATGAGTCTATATGAGGGAAAGGGATAAAACCTGGCCCTATGTTCTCAAAAATACTTTAATCTTATCACTGAACTCACATTGTGGTATCAACTGCCTATCAAATAAACTTAGCTTTATACTCATTCGTGATATTTTATATACTCTGACTTCATCTGTGACTACTTTCTGCATTTACTACATGTATGATGTCACAGAGTTGAAGGTCGTGTGATCAGATAGTTTGTTTATGTTACGTTCTTTCTTTTAACTTTTCCTGTGTATTGCTTTGAAATAATAGGATAAACAGAATACTAGGTAAGTGTTGAATAAAGATAAGTTTATCCTGCTCGGCTTAGAAAATACAAACTGCTCACCATGGCTCACGGTTTATTTTTCTTAGCCTCGCAGGATTAAATTATCTTTATTCAACACTAACCTAGTATTCTCTATAAGAACAATATGGGGCTATTCCCAAATCCCTATTGAAACTAACGGGTGTAGTTGGAGACTGAGTAGGAAAATCACACTTAACCCTTTACCTCATGAATATTCATGTACAAACTTATGACTTGATCAATATTAATTTATTGAACTGAAAATGGAATATGAACTATAAATGGATTTTTCCTTTTTTGCAAATCAGACTGAGTAGAAACTAAGTTGCAATATTGTATGAGCAAACAGAGGAGACCCTGATCAGACTGCTCCTATAGGATCGAATCTGGGTTTGTTCTGTTTACCAATACGTCAAAATGAGTCTATATCTAAAGCGCTTCTGTGTGAAGTAAAGGGTGAAGTACCATTTTTAATTTTGTGAACACAAGGCTTTGTCTACCAGCTAGTTGTTATCAGCTTGTCTGGTGTTACTAAGTTAAAGATAATTATAACTATAAAGAATGTCTGTATGATGAAGCTGAAAATACATTGTAAATGTGCTTCTTTAACCCTTTCCCTCATAGAGGAAACCTTGAAAAGACCTATGCGAACAGCATAAAACAGGATCTTATGCTGTTCGCTGCTCCTCAGTGGTCTGGAATCGAGGACTTTATAATTAAATTTGGTAAGGTTTAACTGTGGTTTTCTGCAGATCAGGCTTTATGTGGTACATTTTGAGTGCGTCAAAATGAGTCTATATGAGGGAAAGGGTTAAAATTTTGTGTATCATTTTTATACTGCCGCTCTCTGTGGCAAAGAACACAGTCTTTTTCACTGTCATGCAGGGTTTGGTTGTTTTCTAAGGCTTGCATGAACGGCTTGAATCTCGCTGAACTTTGTCTATTGCTTTTGCATTGGGATTTTCTGTAGGGGTAATAATATAGATGGATAACAACACAGAAAAGAATAGGTTTGTGCAAAATTTATTAAAAAGATAAATGGAAATTTTAACGAAAATGAAGGTGAGGGAATATTTGCACAAACCCTGTCTTTGTTTCTGTATTTTGTTTTCAAAAGTTTTCTGTTCATGATTTGCAACTGTTCTGAAAATCACATGACCTTATTTAATATTTTCTTGATTTCCAACTCTCCTGGGTATATTTTAGAGGGGTCACCATAGCTGAAAAAAATATTCTTTTTTTTTATTAAAGAAGCATTTTTTACCTATATAGAGGTGCATTTTTATTATTTTCCTCACCAGTTAAACATATAAAATTTCAATTTCTTTCTTTTCTAGTTAGCTGTTTCTGCCCTTTATCTTCGTCAGAAAAGGTTAGCATATGGTCTCTGAGATATATTTTGATATCATTTGATCATATTTTGATATCATTTGATGATAGCATGCATACAAGGTCAACTTTTTAATTTGCCTACTTCAGCAGCATATTCTGCAGTCCTGATCCTTTTTGTTCAAACTGATAACGTCACTCTGTCAATCAGTTTGTTTACTTAATTTTTTGCCTTCTCTAATGACCTGCTCTTTTCATTGCTTCTTTCAAAGATCAACAATGTAAGTATTTTGTTATTACTAGTATTCTCCTCTACTGAGAGGTATCCAACACTTTCATCACAGGTTGGAATGTAGAAATATCACACCTTGTTTCTTCGTTTTGATGTGAATTCTTTTTTCTCTGGCTTCATGCGCTTTTTTCCTGAGCAGATGAGGTAATATGCCAGATGTGTCATCTTTGTCTCTGTATACGTGCCTTTCTCTTCAGTGAAATGAAAGGAAAAATGATATTATTTTGTCTACATTCTATTCCTTTGGTAAATTCATGTTACAGTGCAAATTGATAAACATTTCATTACATTAACCTACGATCCATCGCATTTCTATACAATAGTCAAAAGAAAAAAAGACAAAAAAGAAAAATATAATTATGTACTCCTGATTGCATTTTATCCTGCAAGATTTCATCATGTTCACAGACATGAAGACTCCCTGCCATGTGTTGTATATTTTGAAAACTTTTCTACTTTATGACTTTTGGCAAAAACCACTCACAAGAAAATAGTTGACCACATGAATCTTCATGCATCTGCATTCCTTGCTTTTTAACATTTTAATACAAGACAATAAGTATTATCACACTTAGAATTTAGATATGTTGAAAGATATCTATTTAGTGATTAACTTTTTTTCTTAATGATTTAATTGTTAAGAAATATAACTGAATGCTGGATTGTAATAGATACTGTACACAAATATATTCGTGGGTCTTGCAAAGCCAGGATGGGATCTCAAAGATGTCATAAGGTTTTTATTCTGGACTTACAAGGTGTGACATTTCTTCATGGTGAAAACAGCTACAGATGTATGTGGTCTGTAGTTAACTGTTAACTGTAGTTTCTCTTTTGCTGTTACTATCTCCAACCTGTTTTCTCACCATTTTGATAAGATTTGGCAACCATCAGAAATAAATAAATTCAGTGTAAAAGATTTGATATTAAAGATATTTTTCAGATTTTACAAAAACAAAATCATTGCCTTGATTTTTTTTTTTTTTTTTTTTTTTTTTGCTTTTCATGTAAGAAAATGAAAGTGTTGTGCTACTTCTATGTATATTCATTTACACAACATATTAGTCTATTTATTTTTGTTATGCATGTAGGCACTTCTTTTTCAGATGTTCATATAGATGTTATTATTTCTTTCTTTTTTTATTGGCTTCAATATTTAACTTGTTCCTGTCATCAGTCAATCTATCAACTGTTATAATTTGATATTAAATGTCATGGAGACTGCTGGCTGATGTGAGGCCAAACCTTGAAACCACTGTGAACATTAATTTTTGTAGGACACTAATTTTCATTGATTTCATGGTGGTTTTTATCCACAAATATTAATCCCTATGAAAACTTGTCTCTTATCGTCCATTGAAAGCCAGAAGGGGCTATCAGCCTTCTTTTTACATATGCTGATAGCCCCTTCTGGCTTTCAATGGACGTTATATAGACCTTACATTTTCTAGAAAATAGACCATGAATAAATGTATTCACAAAAATTCCCTTAGGTACATAATCATCGAAATTTAATGTCAACGAAAATTAATGATTTTAAAGTACTGAAAATGATAAACACAGATACCAGGGGCCTGTGTCACTAAACTTCGTACAAAAAAAGGTCTTCGTAATCGTAAATTCAAAAAGTTTAAGTGATTTTTTTCTTAACAAAAAGTGTTGAGTTCATTTTTTGCTATGAAATAGATCAAATTCTTTTAGTTTTATTGTGCAAATATGAAATTGATACACACTTTAAAGAATAACATTCAAACAATTAAGATCATATTTGTTTGTAAGAAATTTATGAAACAGACCTCTTTATTTAAATGATAAAAAAGGAGATTTTTTAAGTTTTAAGTTGTCAGAAGAAAGCAACAACAGGTTTTCTTTTTTAATCAAATTTTACTTCTTATTCTCCCCTCCCTCTGAAACAATGTACATACTTGCACATAATATAATTATATGCATACTTTTGAGAAATTAAGAAACAAAATGTATTGCAGTCTTACTTGTATAATCATTAGCTCAAATAACTTTTCAAAAATATAGGTCTAATTCTAATACTGCTTCTTAACTCAAACATGTATATATAGTGTACCCAGTAAAATCGGAATCAACCATGAATCCTGGCAGGCTGAAAGATGTGATTTTTACCAATTACTTTTCTGCAAAAACTTCTCTTTTCCAGTGTTGAAGTTATTCAGTTGGCTGAGTTTCCCATTATCTCTAAATTACAACTTCTTTCCCTTCTGAAGTAACATTCATACTGAACATGACTGAAGTGAACCCACTAACCGAACTATGTCAGCATCAGGTAGCTCTCCAGATGTTCGAAAAGAGACTGCGGCTCTGTGACCTGTTCACAGACTGGGTCTGTTTTTCCGCCAGTAACTATGCTCATGTAAACACATGTAATTTTACCACCATAAAATCATATTTATCTGGATACAAATGCCTATAGAACACTATGTTTATATATTGTAACATTTTTGTTGTATTTGGTTTTGTTAAGAGATACATTCTTGCATCCTTGTCAGAATTTTATATTTTTATTTTGTCTGACTTTATTGTATGTAAGTTTTCTTAGAACATGATGATGTGTCTGTGCTTTGTATGTGTATGTTGAATATTGTGTACAAATAAACAAAAACAAAAAAATGATAAAATTTCAGAAAACATCTCCTCGAATAAATCCAATGGTGAGTGATTGCTCCCTCTCCCATTACACATTGTTTCTCCCACATGACACTAAAATAATGATATATATACATTATCAAATAGCATTTTTGATATCTGCATTTTATGGTTTATAGCTCATGTATTGTAATCATCATCAGCAGCCATTTAACAGGCCATTTCCACATCTCTAGGTTGCGCGTTTCTCTAATATTATTTAAATAAGCTGATTATGTTGTATACATTGAACTGCATACTGTGATATATTCTTTCTGTAGAGGATATGTTCATTACCAGTTGTGACGTAATTAAAGACATAATTAAAAGTGAAAATGTTCTATTTTCATATTTATAGTCATTTTCATATTAAATGTCTAGGGCTAGACATCCTCAGAAATGTTATTTCTTTGAGACAACATGAAGTGATTACTTGTTGAATTTTAATGTTCCTATTTTTGTTAAATGAGATTTATTACTTGTGCAGAATATACTAGAAAACATACAGTGATCATCAAATGTAGTGATTATGTTTTCTTTGTATTCTGGGTAAATTAGATTGTCTTTTAAAGTGCTTGAAAAATATGTTTTAGCTTAAAATGTCACTTCTCCATTAAATGTATACATGTGCTTAGATATATAGTTTAGCTTATGAATGTGTTTCTATGCGTTAAAGATGACACATCCAATTTTGTTAAATCCCTATGTAGGTTGTACGATATATAACATATTATGTAATATTGCACGTACATGCTGCTACACAGCAGTTTCAGAAATCAGCGCGCCCAGCGCATGTCGGTTCCTTGGTGAGTGTCATGCTGTCTAACATCACTGTGTCAAATACTAGAGTCACTTATTGCTACTAAGACTCAAATTAATTCGCCTGTGATCATTGTTAATCAAACTGTGCTGCACAATCTGGTACTTGGTCATTAAGGTTGGCACATTTGATTTTATCTTCACACATAATTGTATACAATTCAGTCCATAACTGGTTGCACAATCAACACTTGTAACGCTATTGTTCCAGCAAATGATTGGGAGATAACAGTTTGCTGAATCACAGTCCTTTAATGTATTTGTAGCCCTCCAAGTTATCATGCCAATCTTTTATTCTCTTTAAACAAGGCTAGAAGTTTAAGGTCAAGTTATTTAAACTTTTCCTGATAAAGCTTAAATTTGACCACTGTCTGGTTTGGTAATTTCAGAAATATATAGGACGTTTTTGTCTTATACTTCATTATGGCTACAGTTTGATTATTCCGAAACATACTTTTATTGATGCCTCAATGTCAGCCATGTGTAAAACTGAATGGGATTTTGTCAGATTCTCTGACACACTTAATGGTATATTTTGACCTTCAAATAGTCTAAAGGACCCCCAGAGATTTAAAAAAAATCTCTTCATCTATGTATCGCCATTTGATAAAAGTGCAGGAAAACACCTAATAATGCATTGCAATATTGGTGTCGGACTTCTCTCCTGTCCTGGCTGCGACTGAAGGAACCATTATTTGTTTATCCATTTGAATGCCCCTACTTCAAGAATGGTACTAGAATCTTAGATTCTTCAAATTGTAAAAGACTCTAAGATGCTTTGCTTCATGGCATGGTCAACTTGAAAATACTCAAGTATATTGGTCAGCTTGAAAATACTCAAGTATATTGGTCAGCTTGAAAATACTCAAGTATATTCAAGTATGATAATTATTATGTTTCAGATTCTTAAGGATATATTTGGTCATTCTTGTTTCCCTAATAAAATATGCAACATATTTTATTACTTAGCAATTTCCCATTGTCAAAAAGGTAACTATTTATCATTACTTCATTATTTCCTTAAAATACTTTATAAGACAAAAATGGTGGAATATATTCCCACCTTGTTTTAGATTTCAGGTATTGTTTAGGGGTTACTGGTAAGTATTGCTTGTGAAATTTGAGCCAATTTTCCCTTTGCAGTCATCAAAGATTTATGAAGTGTATATAAGGACAACAGAGCAAGGGGCACTGGTAAACAATGAAAAAACCTCTCTCAATTTAATATCTGCCTCTTGCCAGGTGTCATCATCCGGGGTCACGCTGACCCAGGAACGAGGCTCGACTGAGAACATTGCCGAGGATTTTGACCAGGAGTTATACGAGGAACAGCAGAGTAACGACGAACAGGAACAGGAAGTACCACACAGCAAGGGGCGGGAGTACATTAGTGGGGCTTACCCTGGTCTTGTCATTGAAGACGGTGAGTCAGCTGCAGGCAGTCATTCTTATTTACACTGTTACAAACTTGACAGTTTTTTTCAAGGACTTGAAATTCAATTTCCCACAAGATCTTGCTAAACTGACAATTGGCTTGTCATACTTATGTACTTATACATGTATAGTGCATTTTGACATTTGACTGTTCTTGTTGAAATATTTTATGTATCTCATTAGTACACACTATTTTAAGCTTTCAACATACAAATAGAAAGTAATGTCATTATCATTTATTCATGTTTTTGTATCTTTCTGAGAGAAATAGTCTGTGTTACTCTTTTTTAAATCAGTTTAATTCATTACAGATCATTTTTTATTTTAAATTTCTAACTATTTAGATATGTATGCATGCATATTTCATTTTAGTAATTCTATAATATTGTGAGAGTGTGAATACTAAAAGAAGTGCCCATGTGGGGTGTAAGAGAAAACCATGTGGAATTTTCCAACACCAGTATTTTCAGTAATATTTACAGATTTTTCTGTCTGGATGGTGAGATTTCTTAGATTTCCCATGACCACTGTCTGCAGTCAGCACCATGTTATTGTCCCTTTATTGTGTTTACAGTGGAGGATAATTATGACAAGAAGCCCACCGAGAAGAATCAGCTGATCAACCGCAATTGTAACTGTTGCTATGACGCGTGTGGCGGCCGGCTCTTTGTGCCCTGGCTGAAGGTGCAGACCTGGTTCTTCCTGCTGGCTTCAGAACCCCTGTTTGACCTGTTCATCACGTTCTGTATCGTGCTGAACACTGTCATGTTGGCCCTGGAACACCACAACATGTCTGAGGCTCTTACGCTCACTCTCGAGATTTCCAATTATGTAAGTGATGCACCCTTGTTTTGTTTCAAACGGTTTTGCCCATGCTTCATGAAACTATTTTGTTTACAATAAAACCTCAATAATATGACTATTCATGGGACCACTGTCAGATGGTCGTAATACTGAGCTTGTCTGATTATCAAATCAAGGTCAGTGGTATAGATGGCAACAGTCAAGAAAACCGTGGTCTTAATAGTGAGGTGGTTCTATAATAAGGTGGTCTTTGCTTGAGGTTTTCCTGTATTTAGTACCTACCACCTTGTCTGTGTTATTAACCAATGATAGACAAATCATCATTCATATACTCAAGAGTACCTTTGCAGTAGTCACAAAATTGTCTCATCCTGTCACCGTCTGTACGTCAGTGAGACATAGTAATCTGATGAGGCTTTGGGCCACAGTTAGTAATATGTTGCATCGCTCATTCTCCATTCCAAAACATATTTACCTTTGAGGTCTCTTGTTCCATACAGATATTCACTGGGATATTCACATTTGAGGCCGTAGTGAAGATCACAGCCTTCACCAAGCACTACTTCAAGACGGGCTGGAACATATTTGACCTGGTCATCGTCGTGGCCAGTTTGGCAGATTTGCAGCTCTCAGATATTAATGGTCTCTCCGTGTTCCGAGCTTTCAGATTGGTACGTATGAAATTTTTCAAAATCTCTTCCCTTAAATATATGTAACAATGTCAGTCACTGACATATTCTTTGGCTGTAGTTCATTCCAGCCATGGAGGTAAGAAAAACAAAAAATCTGTTCAAATGAGGCAAAATGAAGTACATGTAACATGATTTCAAAAACTTCATTTCCCTGTGATGACTTAAAAAATTAACTGCTTGAGCTTCTTTACATGCTTTAGTCATGGAAATGAAAATTACAAAATCATAGTCCTTATTAAAGCTTTGCAACAAAAAACAATAAATACATTCTTTTATCAATTAAATCAAAGATCTCTACCTTCATTTCATGTACACATAATCAAGTGAAAAATAAGGTTAATTTCATATTATTATGATATACTAATTATGTCATAATTAAATGTGCAATTTATTATATATTTATTTTTGTGTAAAAACAGTATCAGTCATTCTAAACTGTGTATTTATGTTACATACAGTTGCGAGTGTTCAAGTTGGCGCAATCCTGGCCAACTATGAAGATCCTGCTGTCTATTATCATGAACACGCTGGGGGCGCTGGGTAACTTGACCCTCATCCTGTGTATTGTCATCTATATCTTCGCCGTCATTGGCCTCCAGCTCTTCAACAAGTCGTACACGAGCGAAGTCTTCGGCGAAGAGATTCCCAGGTGAGACACATTATGAGTCTTCCATTCATCATCCTGTCATATGCTTACATTTTTTTTTTTTTTCCATAATGAAAGATTTAATCTAAGATACAGGCTTTAGTGTTATCAGTGATTATTTAATCACAAGATGCAAAAACATGTACAATGGAAGTACCGGTAATATTTGATTTGATTTTTTTTAAATTTTGAATAAGCTGTTTTTTTTGTTTTTTTTCCCTTCTTTATCAAGGACCATTCATGGGCATCATCCCATCTGAAAAGTTCTTCAGATTTAAGCAGTTTTCTTCTATTTGCTATCAATTTACCTATGGATTTCTCCTTTGCTATGTAAAGATAATGAAGCTTTTTACCCCAAGATATGATATCATGATCCCTTCCCCATCATCTTAAAATAAAAGGCCTGAGCAGTGTATACAAAATCCTTAATATCCTTACATGGGAAAAAAAAACATCTTCTGTTACACATGTATTACTTAATATGTTGAATTAGTGGGGATAAAGAATATCACACAGACATATAGCATTCTCGTATCGACTACACAGACAAAAAGAATGCAGTATTTGAGCTTCAGCGTCAAGAACCATGATATCGGGGTATTACACTATATGTAATATTGACCATACATACAATGATGTTATATGATGTTTCAGATGGAACTTTAATGACATTTTCCATTCCTTCATGATGATATTCCGTGTGTTGTGTGGTGAGTGGATCGAGCCACTGTGGGACTGTATGCAAGCCGCTGACGAACTCTGTATGGCCGTCTTTATCCCCACGCTCATCCTTGGATACTTCATTGTGAGTGCATCTCTCATCTATATGTGTCGTACTGGGGCTGTATAAAGTTTCTTAGGGGAAAAAATCCCCTAGTTTCTAAGGTTTTCCTTAGAATCCAATAGATTTCCTTTAGCTATTAAGGATTTCTTATTAATAAAACACCTTAGGAGATTTTTTCCAGTTAAGGAATTATTGTCCTAAAACTAAGGACTCTGAGTATGACCCCAGGTTAATTCCTCATAGCAGCTCATATTAACGTGTTTGGTCATAAAATATTGTAGCTAAGATTCTATAAGTCAGCACAGCAAAGAAAAATGCATTGTTTCATAAACTATTTCAAGTTAGGTAAAATAATATTCATTAAGTTATAAATTTGAACATGAACATTCATGAGGTATCTGGCTAATTTAGTCTTAAGATTTCTAGGTTACAGTCAAAGATTCAAGAATAAAAAAAGGCAAAATTTTACTCACTGTATTTGTGTCCATATCAGTCACTAGGACTGTGTTCATTAAACATGATGGAAGTAATCTTTACCTTCTTAAGTAACTGTAAAAATTAAAGGAATGACAAATAGAATTTATTATTATCTCTAACAACATAGTCACCAAATCTGCCTGGACCATTGAGTGGGAATTAGTATTCATTATATATACAGATTTCACTGAAGTGGGAGCTGTACAGGAGTCACTCTTTGTATATCGTCCCGGTACGTCCCATCAGGTCCAATCCTGTCACGTCTCATTAGTCCCATCCTACGCTCACATTACATGAAGACAAAGTTGAATGTGGGTTGTATTAATCACCTTTAGTGATAGTTTTAGTTTTCAGTTAAGATTTTTTCTTTCTTTTCTGTTTGTCCTGTTTCCCTCACATGAGTGGATGTATATGTATGTGTCCAGGTACTGAACCTGTTCTTGGTGCTGCTGCTGAACGCGTTTGCCAGCGACTCCCTGAAGGAGGTATCTGAAAAGGAGGAGGAGAACAAACTGAAGGTGGCCTTCAAGCGTCTCAAAGACCTCTTCTCTTGCTGTCAGAAGAAGACTCCGCGCCCCAACTCTGTGGAGCCCATCGATCCAGAAACCAACGAAGTGCACATATCTGTGGAGGATCTTTCAGAGAAAAAGAGTAAGATATGTTGCTGTGCTCAAATGTAGAGCAATCTCCTTCTGGGTTTAGATGTTGGATCTTTAAAGATATATGCAGATCTGAAGGGAACTGCCTGTTTGGTGACGTCATTTTAATTACACTTTGTTTGAAATCACCATCAGTAGGTTTGAAAAGTATAATTATTTACGTCATAATCATCCAATAAGTACTTTGTCAAAATGTAAAATAATATGTGGGGGGGGGGCATGTGCAGTTGTGGATATTGAAAAGCATTTTTCTGTTCCATGTTTTATTTTAGCATACCCTTTTTTTTACTTAGTTGAAATAAAATTTATTATCTTTCTTTTTTTTTAACATTCATTCATTCATGCCAGGCTTTCTGTACATTATACATATGTATATGCAGGTATTTATGAATATGCAAACCAATTTAGGCTTGGTGTAACTTAATGTATGTATTTGTTACAGACGGGATGAGCATGAAGCCAATGGTTTGGAATGGAAAGGACTCTGACAAGAAACAATCCAATGGAGTTAAGGCCTCCACTAACGGAACAGACTCCAAACAAGTCGACAGTGCCTTTGACACCAAACGAGACAAGATCTCAGACTTTGATAAAGCTTTGGCTGACTCGAAAAATACTGAGAATGGTGATGTTGATAATAAAGATGTACCAGAGGGAAATGCTGCCTCAGATGTGGAAGAAAAGAAGAAAAAGTACACAGGCTCTAGGGTCTACAAGATACCATTGAAGGCAAAAACAACAAAGAAGTCTGGGATGGATAAGAATCAGGTAGGAGCTATCATGCCACAGAGTGACAACGACGGTCTGGAGTTGGGAGATGATGCTTCCACCATCAAAAAGGAGAAGAAGGAAGGAGAAAAGGAAGAGAAAGAGAAGGAGAGAGTGATTGAAGTACATGACTGTCTACCTCTGGTGGTCACTCATCGGTAGGTACCATATTATTGTATATGTCGTTCTTCACCCTATATGTTTATAACCAATTGCATTTTGAGCATCCAAGCATGGATCTGTGATTGTTTTTACATACATAAGTATTGGTTGCCATACTGGGTTCTGGCTGACTGAATATCGCAAGAGACCAGTGTGAGTTTTAACATGATGCTGCCTGGGTTTCACACCAGAAACAGAGTTTTTTTTTGTTGTTGGTTGTTTTTTTTCAAGTTTATAAATCTCAATTAATGTCCTATGCTTTATTTTGTTCCAAAGTGTACCATGACACATTTATTTTAAATAGTCTCAAAACCATCTAAAACTAATAAGAATTGTATGCCATTGTATATTCTTATGATTAAAAATATGTTTTTTGTATAGCAAATATGATTTCCTCATTTCACATTATTTTAACTGTTGTACATTGCATATTGTTCTCACATTCCCTTCTATTCTGTGAATGACTTCACCTTTTTTTGTACCTTTTTGTGCATGCTATCAGCCTTCTGGAAAAGAACTGGTAAGATAAAAAAAGATATGATAAAAGTGACGTAGATACAGTGTGTCCCTACAGATATTAAACAGTGACTTGGTCTACAAATATTAAACCCGGATTGCTTATTTGTGAGAAAATTATATGTGTCAATGCCATTGCTTGCTTTTTTTCTATTAAATGGTGCATTCTTTAATATTTATTATTATTGTGCTAATTTTATGATATTCCTTTGTGAATATCTTGATTTTGATCTTTATATTTTAGATGGATTGTAGTAACAAAAAAAACAACAACTAAATTACTGTTGTCTAAAATCAAATTCTTTTTTTATGGGCAGCCTAAAGAATGTTACTGATAAAACATGCTGAATGTAGTGTAACATAGGGACAAATATGTAAATCAGGGAATAAAATTGCGCTGAATTCTTTGATTTATAGGTACAGTGAGGGTTTTCATAATGATTCCAAGTCACTGTTTGATTATTTTTTTTAGAAATTGTAATCATTTGTCAACGATTTAAACAACCCATCACACTACCTTGATACCTGAAGTAACAAGCCAAACATTTCATCTAACTGTAACAAACAATCATGAAGTTAAAAATACATCAGTTTTACAAGTCTTAAAACAAATGATCATAAATCTACATAGCTGATGTTTTAGCATATCCTTGTAATAGACAAACGTGGCATTGTTTCTAATTATCAGCTGTGTGATAAGAGGGAGAGAAATGATAAAGATTTTAACCCTTTCCCTCGTATAGACTCATTTTGACGCACTTAATAGGTACCACATAAAGCCTGATCTGCAGAAAACCACAGTTAAACCTTATCAAATTTAATTATAAAGTCCTCATTTCCAGACCACTGAGGAGCAGCGAACAGCATAAAACCTGATCAGCCTGTGAGTTACTCGCAGGCTGATCTGGTTTTATGCTGTTCGCATAGGTCTTTTCATGGTATCCTCTATGAGGGAAAGGGTTAAGGCATTTCTGTTTCTTGACATTTCTATTGTAATTTAATATATTGAATGTTAGAATTCTCTGTGAAATGATAAGACAAGCATACGTCCTCTCAGTATGATGTACACATATACATATTCATAAGAAGGATGTTTTGTTTTACCGAGAGAGCTAGCAGGGTAGAAACTGTAGATATTACAATTTGATGAATCGCATTTGTAGGTGTAAACTTTGCACAATACTGCATGCATTGCTGGCTTCAGTAGAAACACCCAGTGCCTTGTGGATATCATTAACAATCCCACCTGGCCACAATGTTTAGTCTTGTTTCTGATTTCATGATCATCATGATACTGGGTTGACAAAAAGATTTCACACAGACAGTTTGTATTAGTCTTGTATTATGTATTAGTATGACAATGCGTCATCACAGGTATAAATACAATCTCTGACAACTGCGTCAGGGAGTTGACTCTTTGGCTCAGTGGTTAGAGCATTGGGCTTGCACGCCAACGGACCGGATTTGATCCTGGGCCGGGTCAACTTTGTTACATTAGTACAGTAATCTCCGCTTACAGTTTACTTAAATATCAAACCTCTGTGTATATCATAATATAACATTTGTTTGTGCCCAATACTTTCCTTCTTTTTTTCTTTTTTTCTGTGTAAAAATTATTGTAAATTATTGTTATATCAAACTCATTTTTTTTGTACTGTTAACATACATTTCATTGTTATCTCTCTGTTTAAATCAAACTTCCCCCGTGTTTTCAGTAGTAGTAAATATTGAATGTTCATAATACTTCATTTAAAGAGAAATAAATTTAAAAATAAGAATAAGTTTAAAACCAAACCTACTTATGTAATTCACTTTTTTTAACACACCTGATACATTGAATGTATCAAACTTATAAATTTATCAGGTCTGGCCATTTTGTTATTAGTGGAGTTTACTGTAGCTATCATCTAGACATGGTAATTATTAGACAATATAAGTTTGATTAGATATGAAGTTCAGCTTTGCATGTCAAGTAAATGACAAATATGCAGATTATGGCTATTAGAGTTTATTATTAGAAAGTGCTACTTGACCTCAATATTTAGATGTTACCATTGTGAAATCAACAGTTACTTCTATAAACCTCCTCAGGAATTTTTTAAGAACATGTTCCCCTTTTCATGATGTATTTATCATGAGAGATACATTCCATGATTCTATGGTTCACTGTTTCTCAAGATTCAGTCATATAACTAGTGATTGAAATTGGTTAATATTTGTCACAGTCAATTATTGATTCAATCAGATGGGGTATAATCGATAACTTTCCGATTAATAATCGCTTGAACCAGAAGTAATATTCAGGCAAGGAACTTAATTATACACAATTACATGAACTTCATGAAGAAGTTTTCAACTTAGTTTTAGCTTTATAATGCTGGAGCAGTTAATAGTTTATACTTAGCTCTGGGCCTTATTGTTTAAAAGGGGTATTTAAAGGTTTTCTTAATGGAAACCTGAGTAAAAAGAGGAGATTCCAGTAAACTAGACTGACAACACATGATATATGGTATGGTATGAAATTGTACAACTACATCGCGGAACAGATATATGTATATTGATTATTGTCGCACTTCAGTAAAGTAACTAATCATCGGCAACTACCGGTAGCATCACTAATATTAACACATCACAACACAGCACTATCTGTAGATATTAATCCTTTACCCCATGAATATTCATGTAGCATTTTTTGCAGATGTTAACCCTTTACCTCATGAATATTCATGTAGCATTTTTTGCAGATGTTAACCCTTTACCTCATGAATATTCATGTAAAAATTTATTACTAGATTGATATATATATATATATATATATATACTGTATTTTAAATAGTATATGAAGCTATGGATTTTTTGGCCTGCACACTGTGTAGAATCTAAGGTTCAATGTTTCAAGAGGAAATAGAGGAAACACTGATCAGACAGCTCCATCCTGGGGCTTTCTGATCTTGATCTGCTTCATTTGCCAAAACATCCAAAGATGTCTATATGAGGTAAAGGGTTAAAAATCATGTGATTTACTTATGTGTGTTTAGTTTGTATTGTGTACAAAATTTTTAAGGAATAGTTTAATTAAAGTAAAAAAGATTTGCCCATCATGTGATTTCTTTTTCTTCCTATTCTATGATATACAATGTCTGTAAAAACAATTGCAGTGAGAAACACATTTTTTTATTACAAGAATTAAAAATGATTTCATGTGTATGTAATAAAATACATAATAGCCTTAAATGATAAATTCAAACTGAAATACCTGTATTAGTGGCTGTGGTGACCAGTTTGTGTGTCTGTCTTACAGGTGTGCATGCTACTTTGCGTGTGACGGGAAACCGATCGGGGAGACATGGTTCAAAGTTCGAGTCTTCATGAACATGGTGGTGGAGCATAAGATCTTCGAGACCATCATCCTTTTCCTGATTGCCGCCAGCAGCATCTCTCTTGTAGGTTGTTTTTCTTCATTTTAATAGCTCCACTTTTTGAAGAAAAAAAGTGGAGCAACTGCCAAAACTCTCTTGTTGTCAGCAAGTTCTAATCTCAGTAAGTACTAAAGCTAGGGGATTGAAACTTCTCACATGATTTTGGGTTCAAAATATACCACTATCATTTCTTTATGTTAAACACAACCAATAACAGCTAACATTACTTGCTCCAGCACTGAGAAAAGTGGAACGTGCTGTCTCTTGACAGCTCTTGTTGTCATGTTTTGGAATATGCCAGAATCTCTTATCATCTATTTATGTCCATTGGGAAATATATTTTACAGCTAAACCCTATGGATGGCTCTTGGGTTGGACCAGTACTTGGTGTCAGAGGAAAGTCATAAATGATTCTTGCCGTAATTGGAATTAGAGTCCACAAGTCATGTATGCTATCTCAGGACCAAGGCAACCTTTCAATTCCTGACATATAATCCTTTGTAGTCTTGGTTTATACTCACTCTTGATATTTTGTACTTAAACACTGAATTACAAACCATTTTTTTTACCTTGAAATGACCATATTCTTTACTAATAAATTTCAGGCATTTGAGGACGTACACCTGTATTCTAAACCAGAACTACAGCTGGCCTTGTTCTATCTGAACATTATCTTTGCTGTCCTCTTCACCTTGGAAATGTTGATGAAGTGGATCGCATTTGGCCTCAAGAAGTATTTCACCAACTTCTGGTGTATCCTCGACTTCTGCATTGTCGCTGTGAGTGTTCCTCTGCACTTCAGAAGCTGGCTCTGTATTTTATATATCTCAGCGCCTAGTGTTTTATTAATTTTCAATAACTAACCTTTCCCATTTGGACTTGTCCTTTATTAGTCCCTTACCAGTGTTTACACCAGAGGGCACCATAGGTTTGCCCTCCGTCTGTCTGTCCGGAAATCTGGATCCCACATTAACTTGAAAACTGTTTAAGATAATATTATGAAACTTGGTATATTAATAGATTGCAGTATGGAAATTCTGCACATCACTTTGTTTTATTTTCTTGGACCAAAATTCTGGTTGCTATGGTAACAAAAATATTATGCATCTCACCGGTAGGGGACTCATGTGCTGCATGCAACACCAGTTACTTGTTCATTTTGGACTGTACCATTAGTTGTTTATTGGGGTGCTTTCTAAAAATTTATTGACTGAATAGCAAACAGTTTAGACCATGATGAGACTGCATGGATGTGCAGGCTGATCTTGGCCTTCGCTGGTCGCATAGCCAGTCACAAAATGCCTACGACATTGTTAGGGTTACATGTAATGTGCCCCAAAAATCTTATTCAATCAGCTGGATAATTTTTACAGACATAATACTGAATGTTGCTGAAGGTCATCTTCTACTGACATATTAATATGTGACTCTTGACTTACATGTACTATAGGATTGCTAATTGCTGTGTCATTTTGAAGATTTCATATTTCAGGCCCTGTATTCTCAAAAAGTACTTAAGTCTGATCTAAGGCTTATGCTCAAATATCTGATCACCTTTGAGTTTGGGCCTGAGTATGGTACAGTCCAACTTCGGTGACTGGAACACTGAAAACTGTAACACCTTACTTTACTCAAACACATTTCTCGGTCCAGGCAAAACTGTTCTTTATTGTTTGACCTGGGATGCATTGAACACAGATGGCTGGAACTCTCAAACTAAATGTCCAGTCCCAGGTTGCAAATGCTATGTATTTCACACCTCTCTGTCTAACCAATTAACACCCTACATGTGATGTTTCGCTGGCAGATTTAATTGCAACCTGCAGTGCAGCGTGTTTTTCACATTAAATTTTGTAGTTTTGCAATTTTATTGTTGTCATGTGCTAAATGTTACCTGCTTCATTTAAGCTGATATTTATGTTATCAGATTGTGCTATATATGTGGATTATTCCCAACTTGCAAAAGAAAATGTAAATAGAGTATGCAGAAAATGTTACGACTTGCGCGTAGGCGGATGTATGTGTACATGTATGTGTACAAAATGAATATCATCATTGATGTTTGTGCTTGATTATTGATATTGTCAGCTGCTGTTTTAATGGATTTATATTTTTTTTAAAAGAATTACAAAGATAAGTTTATTTTATTTCATTTAATGTTACCTGTATCATTATTTTGCCATTGTTAGGATAAGATCAAACAACAAAATACAAGTATTACTTTAATCAATAAATTCTAAAAGACACCTAATAATAAATTGTGTCTTTTGAATACATGTATGTAAATCATTAAAACCCCTATAACCATGGTTGGGTCGAACCACCGAAGACTAGAAAAAATTGCCGTTCCCCCAGCTTGTTTGAGTCACCGAAGTTTGACTATATTTAAGAGGTGTTCTTAAAATAAATTTCTCACTAAAAATCATGCTCAAGATTTAGATTCGGTATAAGTAAGTGTTCTCAAACACTTTTTCAAGCATTTTTTGGTATGAAATTTGACTTACCAGTAGCTGAGAATGTATTTAAGAGATGTGACCAACACTCATTGATTAAACTTAGATGAGCACTATTATCATACATCTATTGAATTTTGAGTATGAGTACAATTTTTAATTTCTTCTTGATTGAGGCTTGGAGCCATATTGCTAGATTGGATCTGGATATTTCATAATCAGTTGACTTTAATTTCATGAAATCAACCTAATTCAGCTGAAGATATCAATTCATTAGATTTGCTTGCCTGATTATGATTCTGGAGCAACTCATAACATACTATACTTGACTATTTTTGATACAGGTCTCACTGGCCAGTTTAATCGCAGAAGCATATGATGCTGCTGATTTCTCGGCCTTCCGTTCTCTGAGGACCCTGCGTGCTCTTCGTCCATTGAGAGCTATTTCACGCTGGCAAGGAATGAGGGTAAATCATTCTAAATTGTTCTTAGGCTTCCTTATTTGCATTTACAGTGCAGATCACACTTGGGTTTAACTGTCCCTTTCCCTGCTGCAGTGTCTTCTCTGCCAATAGTCATGAGAAATTGCATAAGTTTTATCCTGTTATAAACTTGTATTAAAATCATTTTAATATAAAGGTTTTGATATTAATTAAACAAATAAATGTAGGGAATTCAAAGAGAAAAGGACTTCAACAATTCTTTAGAGTCTTAGTTTAGTGGGGTTTCTAATTATTTTTTTTTTTATTTTTTTTTTTTTATTTATCTTTATTATTACCATTCTTTAATGATAGTCCATAAATACCAATCCCTTGCCTTGTTCCCTTCTGACAGAAAGATTATCTTTAAATTTAGGAAGTCCAGACATTGTGATTGCAAAATGTCAAAACTAAATAGTCCAGACAGATTTGCTTAGAAGTTGTGTATTTCTGCTGCAGATTGTGGTGAATGCCCTCATGATGGCCATCCCATCCATCATCAACGTGCTGGTCGTTTGCGTTGTCTTCTGGCTCATCTTCAGTATCATGGGAGTTCAGTTCTTCGCTGGCAAGTTCTTCAAGTGTGAGGATGCCGATGGCAACAGGGTTGATGCAAAAATCATACCCAACAGAGCAGCGTGTGAAGCTAACTCTAGCTACACATGGAAAAACTCAAAGATCAACTTTGATCATGTTGGACAAGGATACCTGGCCCTGTTCCAAGTGGTAAGTGATGAGACATTTGAGAATTTCCAAGTTTCATGGATGATCCTGTCTGGAAAAAAGAGGAAAATCATGAGGGAAAAAAAATCTCATTTGGCCAAAGTACGCTGAACTTGTTCATATCTTGTGATAGATGCAAGTGCAATGTATGACTTGTTTTTTTGTTGTGTTTCATTCTTTTAGGGGCTATTGATTAGATTTTATGCAAATAACTGAAGCAAATCTCTCAAAATCTCACTACCAGATTATTTTGAATTTTTTATATCTTTCTTCTTTTATGCAAGTAACTGTGTATAAGGTGCAAAGTATACTGAATCTTTTGTAAATTCAGAGCAAAACTATAGTAATAAAACCACATTTTGACTCAATGGTCTGAGTTATCATAGATAAGATCAAGTAATGGAAATGAAGTCGTACTGGTAAAGTGGTCTTCATATGAAGGTGGTCTTCATAAAGAGGTGGTCTTTATATTGAGTTATACTGTATGTAATATGTAGTGATTATTGGAAAGCACAGCAGACCTAGTTCAGTGAGCTATTTTCAGGACCTGCCTTATCAGGGTCCCTTCGTTTTGGTCATACAATATTGTAGCTCAGATTCTACCCAGTCTACATGGCAAAAAAAAATACAGTGTTTCATATACCATATACAGTTCAGTAAATTGATATTTATCAAGTCACAAATTTTTATATAAACACTCATGAAGTATAGTGAGATTTTTTTTTTTTTTTCAATTTTCTAGGTTACAGTTTGCTTCAAGAAAAATTGTATTTAATGTATTTTGTGTTATAGTTTTGTTCATGAATATACACGAGGTAAGGTTTTACATGGGGCACTTTTCAGGCAACATTTGAGGGTTGGATGGAACTGATGATAGATGCTGTGGACAGTACAGAGGTGGATGAGCAGCCCTCGTTTGAGAGCTCCTTGTATGCCTACCTGTATTTTGTGGCCTTCATTATCTTCGGAGCCTTCTTCACTCTCAACCTATTTATTGGTGTCATCATTGACAATTTCAATATGCTCAAGAAAAAGGTGAGTGGCCCCAAAATCCTCTGCACCTTGGAGATGCAATTTTTGGAAAGGGTCTAAGTTAGAGGTTTTAATGTCTTCCTACATAACACTAGGTAAATATATGTTATTTCCACTTATTAGTTATTTGGTTGTCCAATAGACGGTTATCAAAGACCTATTTTACTTCTGCTTCATATAGTGAAGTGGGGTTTTACAAATATCATGCACACTGTGTTGCACACATTCTTTGCAACCTGACCCATTTAACTATGATGTTAATTATTTTTTTATATTGTTGAGTTATGGCAGAGTTGTGTTGGTGTTTGATCACTCTCAGAAATAGGTCTTGATCCAGCAGGATATAAACCTACTGGGAACTATTTTTTATCAATGGAAATTTGTTTTTTATTTTAATTTCTTTGTTCCGCCCCGGAATCAGGAGCTAGTTGGTTTGATTCCCTGCGGTGACATACCAAAGTCATAAAAAGATAGTACTGGTATAGCTCCCTTGCTTGGTACTCAGCATATAAGGGTAGTTCCAGGACTGATTGGCCCTGTGCCAGTATAATATGATTGGGTGTGGTATCATGACACATGTCTACAGTGTGATATCGCAGTGTGGCAGCACCATATCTGTCTCATGTAGACCAAAGTCCCCAAATGACTGAAATACTGTCGTGGGACATCACACCCAAACAACCTAACAAACATAATCTCTTTGTATGTCATAACTACTTGTAACAGTAATTGTTTTTGATGGGTAAATGCCAAGTGTTGTGGGGTCTGTGACTGGATGTTTGATGTATTTGCAGTATGACGGCAGTTACTTGGACATGTTCCTCACCTCAGGACAGCGCAAGTATTACAACACCATCAAGAAACTGGGCAATAAAAAGCCACAGAAAACTATCAAAAGGCCAAAGGTATGAGTCTTATATGAACACAAATGTGATATGTCTGTATGTTAGTTGTCCTTGGGGAATTACATTATCTTAACAGAAATAGAGTCCCGCTGCATGATGAACATGAGAAAATATTGTCTTGCATACAGAAATATTACTTTATATTAAGATCACAAATGTTGAAGTCGTGTAAAAATTAAAGAATTTGGTTTTTTTATGATTTAATTAAAAAGAGCATTGACAATAAAATATGCTGCTACTAAGTACAATCAGTTTACCACGTGAATGTCTGAGCAAAAAACTTCTATTGTGTTATCGCAATTTATCGAATATTTTCTAGCATATTTGACTTTTAACCCTTTCCCTCATAGAGGAAACCATGAAAAGACATATGCGAACAGCATAAAACCAGATCAGCCTGTGAGTAACTTGCAGGCTGATCAGGTTTTATGCTGTTCGCTGCTCCTCAGTGGTCTGGAAATTAGGATTTTGTAAGTAAATTTGGTAAGGTTTAAGTGTGGCTTTCTGCAGATCAGGCTTTATGTGGTACCTATTGAGGGCGTCAAAATGAGTATATATGAGGGAAAGGGTTAATTAACTGTGAGCGAATGGAAAGCCTACATACTCAGGTTTTGACATCATGTACATAGAGTAATGTTATGTGTGAGGCATTGTGTACACATTTACTAAAATTTGTAAATGTGACAGCCCTATAGATACAAAATCAGTATTTTATGTGTGTTGATATAAATTGTATTTGGACCAAGTCACTGATTGAGTGATTGTCATATATAAAGTTTTGTCTAGTATTTCTTGGATAACATGACTTTTCTGCATAATTATAGACTCTCAAGCACTCAACATTGGGGATTCACAATCCATATTTGCCCATCTTATTAGTGTCCTATGTATATGAAACTCATGGTAATGAAAATATACTCATATAACAAACTAGTGTCCCAGTAGTGGAACATAAGTCAGGCAAGGACATTCTGTTTAGGAATATTTTTGGTCCAAATACACCTTGAAATTGATGTATATATTTATATTTTTGCAATACTTAAATTTCATCAGATAGTGTTAGTTTCACACAGATATTACATTTTTTTACCGCTGTTTGTATGTATGTTTATATATAGTGTCGAAATGCGTGTTTGGTAAGTTAAGTGGCAACATATCTTTAGAAATCTTTAACTTTAGATTTGGCTTATCACCACAATGAATTTTGATTTTAATTATATAGAAGAGGCAAATATTTTGCATTCTAAATCAAAATAGGTCAATAGTGCGTTTAAAATTTTTAATTGCAGGCTTCCCTAATATTCAGTTTGAAAGCAAATTACTATTGCTTAATTGATCCTTATTAATGTTGTTTTATTTCAAAAACCAAAAATGGGAAGTAAATTATCGTTTAGAATATGATTTAGACAAGAATTTTTTTTATTACTCTCTTTGAAGTATTTTCTTGGACATTTCTGTAGCTGTGAACTTTTTCTCAGAAGTGTGAATTTTGTTGTGCCCAGTATTAGCATTATCTAAATGTTATATTACATTTCTAAATTATGATGGTACATGACACTCTGATTAAGATTCACCCTGGATCCACATGAAACTTTTGCTACCCCCTTAGTTCATCTTTTTACTGGTTCACAGCATTGACATAGGCAGGGTGTTTGCTGTCCAATTATTAGTCAGATCCCTACAAATTCCTGTGACTTACATAAGTCACTCTTACATGAGTATGTGGTCATTATCACTGGAAGAAACTAGAGAACAAACAAAACCTGTTTTTCAAGACAGGAGATTGAATATGGGACGCATTTTTGAAAAGCAAAGAGCATTACCACCATGCTGTCTTAACAGCCAAACGAATACTGCATTTAAACATTAAAAAAAATATTTTTCATATTCTCCAAAAAAGTGTATTTTTAGGTCATATTGAATTGATAGGTCTTTGTCAACAAAGACCATCATGAAATAATAATAATGCCATTATCTGTAGATTTCTGTCAGGTTGGAACTCAGAGTAACTGTCCCAACCCTTGACCATCTCAAAATCAAGGGGTGTGTCATGAAATGTCACAATAAGACTTAATTTTATAAGTTAGCTTTCTACAACTCTCAGTACCTTGTTTTTTATACAAAGCATTAATTTCAGCTTTTTTTAACTCATAGTTGTCATACTGCTTTATGTTAACAGAATATATAGATACTGTCAATTCTAACATTTCAGCACTTTTTTTTGTCTTCTCTTTTTTTTTTTTTGACAATTTTTTGTTACTTTTGAGTGGCTTACTGCAATATAAGTAAAAATGATATTTGATAATTTCACAGATATAATTTCACTCTTTCTATCAGAAAATAAAATGACTTAAATGAAATTTGAAAATTGTATTTTCATTATCTGATTACATTGTGTGATCATGTTATATTTATGGTGACCTCTTTACTACCAGGTTGAATGGAGTGTTAAAGGAATCACTTTGGTATTTTTTTGGTTTATATTCATATTTATATGCATTATGCCTGTAAACCTATACACTGTCTTACAGAAATGTGACATTGACTCTCTTATTGTATTGGCAATTATCAATAATTGATTGGTAAGTCATTACAAAATGGTCAGTAAGTCAAGGTGCATTGGTTGATAATAATTTATGTTTAGTTCAAGCTCTAGTTTATACATTTTATCATGTCTGAAGTTATTGTGTGCTTGTTATGAAAACTTCTCCAATAGAGATCCAATTTTCTATGGTCATTGATTTTTCATTTTCCGGAACCTTAGCTGAAGAATCTCATTTCCAGAAGAAAGAACAAAAAATCTACAATTCCCTTAGCTCTTATTTTAGAGCAGTCATTAAAATAAATAGGGTTCTACGAAAAGATCAAGCTGCCAGTATTAAATAGGATGGATGTATGTTTAAGAATTCATTGATTAAATAATGGATTAGCCAAATTTCCATTTGAAATTTAATGTTATTTAAGAGAAGATTTGTGTGACAAAAGGGTTTTTGTTTTAATTCTTTTTTTTATTGTTAAGGGAGGTCTATATCTTTATTATTTTTTTTTTGGAATCCAAAGGAACATAATTATAGTTGTTTCAGTTTCACAATTGCAGTTTGCCCTTTATGTTCCAGACATGATATTTTATAGTTTGCAAGATTATAGAATACCTATAAAACAGACTGAATTGAATTCCATTGATGAGCTGGATGTCAATAATCGTCTTATCTCAGATGTACTGATAGAAAGCCATACGATAATCACACCAGTCTGGCCTGCATTTCACTAAAACTCTTTAAATTGAGGTCACTTTGGTCATTGTCAAGGTCATTTAACCTCTCATGGTAGATGGTTGAATTAAAACAAAAGTGTATGTGATTAAAAGAAATGAAAACGGGATAGGATTGGGTTGGATTATTATTCCAGTTATCTTCCCATTCCACTAACCTTACTTACATGGGAATACCTAAAGCCTAAATTGATGTGCAGGTCCTGACTTGGGGGCATTTTTTTTCTAGTATGCAAATAGGTGCGTTTTCTGTCATCTCTGGTTACAAAAATGAAAGAATATTGCATGTTTTTCATGGATTTTTTACTTTTTGAAAATATCGTTTCTCAAAAAAATGTAGACTTTGGCCGAATATGTCTAAAGGAAGCAGTGACTCGGCTTCATGTAATGCTTTCCCGAGCATATGATTAGACTGTTATAAACTCAAAATAGTAATTAGCTTAGATTATGTATACTGTAATCATAATTAACACCAAATAAAATTAAAGATTTCACCCTAGTGACAAAGAACAATGATATGTATCTTCAGTACGTGTTAGAATTTGGAAAAATTGGAACTACAGATAATTCAGCTCATTGACATTTATATCTGATTGTTCATGATATATCCGTTTTATAGAACTGGGTCTATATAGGAATCACGCTCTTCCTCTCCTACACTCATAATTATATAAAAATAGATGGGATGCAGAGGTATTTATCACCTTCAGTGATAGTTCTACACAAGCTTTGATTGGCTAGCAAACGAAATCAACTTTATCAGCCAAATGACATATTGAATGATTGTTGTACAACTCCTGAAGGAACCATTAGCATTTTCATAGAACCCTCCATAGAGATACATTTGTTTATTTCAACTGGATTGAGTTTTAGAATTGGAACACATGAATGATGCCTTCCTTACATGCAAGACTTTTTTCCCATGTCAAGTTTTATGAATTTTTCCATTCATTTTTTGTGTAAGATCTTTATAAATCATTAAGAAATTGGAGAGAGTATTTATCACATTGACAAGCTAAAGAAAACAATAACTCCTACCAGTATGATAAAGTCTGTATATTTAGTCATGTTTCTGAACTCATCTGTTCACAGAACAAAGTTCAGGGGATATTCTACGACATATCCAACAGCAGTAAGTTTGAGATGTGTATCGTTGTGGTCATCTTCCTGAACATGATCACCATGGCTGTGTCCCACTACCACCAGACCGACATGGTCACCGACATCCTCAACATGCTCAACATTCTCTTTGTTGTCGTCTTCGCACTGGAGGCCGTCGTCAAGATCATCGGTCTCCGCTGGCACTACTTCCGCATGGCCTGGAACGTGTTTGACTTCATCGTCGTCCTCTTGTCCCTGCTAGGTATGTATATCCGGGGTCAGCCGTACGCTTGTATGGTGACGTCTCCTGTATACTTGCCTCCCACTGGTTTGGTCTTCTGAACTAACTGTCTTATAGACATAACCTGGGGTGAAGGATGTATCTGTTTATACTAACATAAAGTGCTTAAGATTAAAAAATAAAGGTTATCATGAAGGATAAGTACTTGCAAATAAGGAAGAAAGTATGCACATTCTTGTAATTACACCATTTCTTGCTTTCCCTTTTTCTCTATTTTATCTAATATGTATACAGTATTTAGATACAATTTTTAAGCTTCCTAGTTTTTCAGCATATTCTCTTTCTCAATGAAACTACATATGCAACAAGATTCTACCTTTAGCTGTTACTTAATAACCATTGGATAGTTTTTCTCCTCAACTCTAATTCTTCATAGATAACTCCTTGGCAAGAAAAAGTGACTGATTTTCAGGATTGTCTTTAAAATATTCAATTTAATAATGTTCAATACATGGGAGAAGGTAGTCCTGTCAATATTAGACAAATGTCTCATTTTGATAATAGATTCCTAGCTATGTGCTGGTGATTTAATATACTTAATGTGTTGATCTTTGATTAAAACAGACTAAAATGTGAGAGTTATCCATATGTGAAGTATAGGTACCTAGGTCAGTAGGTTGTGGGTTTGAATCCCGCAGATGCATTATTTTATATTGACTTCCTCAGTATTGATCCTGTTCTGGAGCAGTGGAGAAGAAGTTGTTTAAATTGTTTGAAATGGTTTCTCAATGAATTAGTATGACAAGCTTTGTAAGGTCCTGGCGGCTTGGACAGCTTTGTATCTTCTGCAGTCCTAATGTCACTGTTTAAAAATTATGTCTGCAAAGGGCTTTAAATCCAATACACACACTTGAAGTTTTTTCAGTTTATTAAAATAGATCGAACACTGGTACAAAAACTTAAAAAGTCTTCTGTTGAAGAGAAAACCAATATTTGCAATGAATATATTGTGTATATATATCTATAACAGCAAATATGTTGACAAGCTAGTTCAGGAAATGAATGTGATGCTTTTAAGCTGAACAGTTGACTTCTGTTTAAGATACCCTATTCAGAGAGGTGACATTTCCTGGAGGTAACTGACACGACCTCTAGAAGGTCCTAGACTGTATCCAAATTATACTATAAAGTCCTTACATTCTGTCCATGTAGATTGTGCATTATTTTCAAGTCTGGTATTTAAAGTGTGTACTCGAGTGTACGCCATATTGCTAAGCACTGTGTGTGTATGTGTTTGTTACACCCATAATTCTTTCTTTTTTTTTCTTTTTTTTTTTCAAAAGCTGGCTGTATATTTTTAAAATTAAGGGATTAAGCTCATAGAAATAGTAATGTAAAAAGTATCACATATTTCTCTCCTTGTTTTTTGCCCTCACTTTGGGGTTTATAAAGGCTCCCATTTTACATAGAATGCATATAATAAACAGTTATATACTTCTAGATGAATATCAAAATATCAGCAACAACTGGGGGAAGTTACTTTCAAAACAGTAGATAGTTTTCCTGTTAAGATCTTTACACCCAGAATTTGTCATGTACACCAAAATGGATGGGACTCTTTCTCTTTGTTGGGATACAAAACTTAGGAAAACAAAAAATATGTACCCACACAGTTTCAAACATCATTTGGGAACTCTGGTAAGAAAGTATTTTCTGTGTATTTTTACAAGCTGACTGTCTTTAAATGAAAATGTGGGGCATCCAAACAGTTATGTATACTGGAATACTTTGATTTGAATGAAGTATATCTTTTCAATGAATCAATAAAAAAAAAAAAATCAATTATCTCTTTTTCAAAATTTGTACAGCCATTAATGATGATTTTGTTATACCTAATCTCTTTTGTTTTTTATTTGGTTGCTTCCTTAGTTGTCAAGTTTGTAGATTTGCAGTGACCGAGTTCAGTTTAAGGATGAAGATGAGACATTCATTTGTCATAGAGTGCAGATAATCTTTTGCAGTTTTTTTTTCTCCTACTTGTGGTTTTGCTTCTTTTGTACCCCCTAGGTTTGGTTTTACTTTTGAGGATCACTATATATGCTTTTTATGATTTGATAGAAGGTTTTAGTTGGGGATGAGAGAGACAGATGACAAGAGAAATGGAGAGAAAGCAGAGAGAAAATTGTTGACTGCTGACAATTACAGCTTCAATTGTCTCACACATATACTTTTGTTGCACAAAAAAAAAAAAAAAAAAAAAAATCATTTACTTCAGTATGTCTTCAGTCAAGTCATTTATTAACCTCCTAATGTAATAGAAGGGAATTACATGGTCAAACATCTGATTGACTACATGGCCATTGTATCTGCCATCTTTGACTATGCATTATTTTACTGATTGTTACATTAACATTTAAGAGTATTTCAAAATAGTAAAGAATAAAGGGTGCCATGGTCCAGTAGTAACGTTTCCAACTTCAGATCCAAAGGTTGTAGGTTTGAACCTTGTCGTGGGCAAGAAATTTTCTCACCTTCACTAGTACTGGTCCAACCCAGGAACTGTTGAGAGTTGTTAAAACTTGTTTCCCAATCAGCATAAAATAAAGTAGTTAAAACTAAAAGAATAAAAATAGAACAAGAAAAAATATACTTGAATGATCAACCAGGTACTTTGGCTCTGGAGTGTTTCCTGCCAGCCCTTGATATAAGTACTTGTTTTCTTTTCTTTTTTGGGGGTGCATGCTTTTGACCTGCTTAAGGATGATGACATAAAACAGTGCCAAATTAATACTTTTAACGATTTTCAGCGGTAGAATTTCCTATACTTACAAAAAAAAGTTAAACACCATTGTTTGTTGAGATGGCAACTACATGAAATATATGCTTTGTAGTCATGAAATTTTAATTAACTCCTTACAGTTTCATTAAATAAATAGATAAATATATAACTGTTCAATCAGAACAATGAGACCTGTTCCTAACTGAAACGATTCACAGATAATAATTTCTACGTCTTACAACTGTTCTACATCCTCCATTACTTTCATCCCCATCAATGCCACATATCTTATTTAAAACTCATAAGATAATTGTTTTTATCAGTCAGAAAAATGAATTGATTTCTTTGACTATCCCTATTTCATATCATTTGTCACCCCATCATTTGTGTTTTATATATTTGCTCCTGGTTTTAAAATTGTTTTCAATTTGTACCCTCGCTTTATGTGACCTCATTTGATATGGCACTGTGGCTTCCAGAGTACAATCGTAGCCTCAAACTCAGAGTATGATACTTGAGTTCTCGTTTAACCCTTTACCTCATGAATATTCATGTATAAATGAATAAATTGATGCATATTAATTTACTGAACTTTAAATGATATTTTTTTTGATGTTCTGACAGTGTAGAATCTGAGTAGAAAACAGAGGTGGCACTGATCAGACAGCTCCTTCCAGGATCCATCTGATTCCTCTGCTTGCTAAGGTGTTAAAATGAGCCTATTTGAGAGGAAAATTAAAATGGGGTGTTAGGCAGGCGGGTTTAAAAGCGGGCTTCACACAGGTTGTTTCTGTTGAATATCTCTAGTTAGAATAGAGATACAGTTTTCATGCTTGGTAGGTAAATACCTTGTGGGAAGAGGAAGATTGGAATTGATTTTCAGGATAATATGGTCAAGTTCAAGGTCACTAATACTAAAAATAGATGTTTCATTTCTGTCAAATTACATCTTTTAGGAGAAAGGCAACATGATCAGATTTAGTAAGATACCTCATGGGAAGAGGAAAATTAGGATCTTTTTTCAGGTCATTAGGGTCAAGGTAACTGATTGCTAAAAATAGTTTTGATTGTCCTGCAACACTTGACCAAGTTGCATCATTTGACGTGTTTCTTGTTTAGGTAAAGGGTTACAAAGGAGCTTAAGTACGTTTAGAACAGAGTCCGAGAGTGGCTAGTTAGAAGAGACCTTAACTAACAGTGCTTCTGTAGGGAGACCATTGATGCCAGCAATATATTGGAACAATACCTGAAGTGTCCGTATACTTTATCAACCATGTTTTTGTGTATACATGTAATTATAACATGTCAGACTTTTTAGTTACAGATGAAAATATACAGTATGAGACACATGTACATGTAATATTATACCAGTAGAACAACTTATATTTCATGGTACATGTATCTATAGCTATACTTCACTACTATATTACCCCTTCATATTGTGTCTGTATTAAATGTCTTCCTTTGAATAAGATAATAAAAAGCAAATAACATATCTGTATATTTATTTGAGAGACACTGTTAGATATTGTTTAGTAGAAACTGTGGAAATATTGAATAATTACTTTTCTTAAATGCCTGTATTTTTTCCCATTCACACAGTAACTTAATAAATCTAAGGGCCTTGCAATTCCCTTGATTGATTGACTGATTGATTGCATTTCAAAAAATATATTATACGACTTTCAACTGAAAAATCTATTTTAATTTATCATAACACAAACAGTTTACATGAAGTATCTGGCAGCTGTCAGCTGTGCTCACTGTACATTTACCATGTTGCAGGTATTATTATAGAGGACATCATATCCAACGTGATCATTAGTCCCACGCTCCTGCGTGTTGTCAGAGTCTTTAGGATCGGACGAGTGCTCCGCCTTATCAAGGCAGCCAAGGGTATCCGGAAACTGTTGTTTGCCCTCATCATCTCGCTCCCGGCTCTCTTCAACATCGGCATGCTCCTCTTCCTCATCATGTATATATACGCCATCATTTGTATGTCCACGTTTCAAAACCTGAGAATTGGCGGGTCACTGGATGAAGATGTGGTCAATTTCAAGACTTTTATCAACAGTTTCATGCTCATGTTCCGGTTGTCAACCGCAGCAGGCTGGAATGACGTTCTGGATCAGATGCTTATTACCGGAGAACCGGATTGTAATCCGGAATACTATGTACGCCCCAATGGCGAGAGGGTGTATGAGGCCCCTGGGGATTGTGGGACTCCCTATATGGCAGTCATAGCACTGACAACTTACATTTTGATTATATTTTTAGTGGTGATAAATATGTTTATTGCTGTGATTTTGGAGAACTTTAATCAAGCCCACGAACAGGAGGAGGTGGGAATTACTGAGGATGACTTTGACATGTTTTATGCAGTGTGGGAGAGATATGATCCCCTTGCTACTCAGTTCATCAAGTACGAACAGCTCTCAAACTTTGTGGCCGATTTAGAACCTCCTTTAGGCATCTCTAAGCCAAACGAGATAGCTCTAGTATCATTTGATCTTCCAATAGTTGAAGGAGATAAGCTCCACTGTCTGGATGTGCTGATGGCGCTGGTCAAGTATGTACTGGGAAATGTGGAGGAATCCAAGGAATTCAATGAGCTTCATGAGCAGATGGAGCTGAGGTTCCAGGCGGCCTTCCCAACACGTGTCAACACGTGCAGGACTTCCTCAACCATGGCCCGCAAGAAGGAAGATGTGGCTGCCAAGACGCTGCAGCGGGCTTGGCGAAGCTGGAAGGCTCAAAAACAAATGAAAAACATTGCTGCCTTGGCCATGCAGCATCAAAATCAAAAGAAAACTGTTAATGTTGAACCTCGTAGTAAGGCGAGCAGTATTCGTAGTCTAGGAAACAGACTGAGCACAGCTCTTAGTGCATTTTTTACTTCATCGCGTCCTAGCAGTGCTATCAGTAGACTGAGTGTAAAAAGTGCGTCACCTTCAACGTCCGAAACTTCGAACCCAAAGAAAAGAAAGGGCAAAGTTCAGAGCGCTATAGAAGTGCCGAAAGTTTCAATATTGTACAGCCCTGATAAAGACCAGGATATTGAGTTATGACAGGGGTCCCCATGATTCACGTCTCCTGGACAGACATTGTGCACATGCAAATATGGCTGTTACATATTGACTGTTTGGTTAGTTAGATGTTAAAGCATTTTGTTCACTTTTTTTCTACTTTAAGACTTCAAACAGTGTTTTTGAATGTGTATTCATGAACATGCAGGCTTAGTCCAGTGTTATAACTTACTATATTGTATTTTTTGTACACTGATTGTTTAGATTTTCCAACAGAGGATATGACAAACTAAAAAGGGGTGCTGATTATTAACAGCAAGATTTGGGACACTGTAACATATTTATACAACTGCTGGTCTATATGACACCAGGGTGTCAGACTGTTCTCAGACAGTGGAAGTCCTGATACAATGCTGATGCAAGAATTATTCTCATAGAAAATTGAACAAAAATGAATTGGGTAAAGAAACACAGTCAAGAAACAGAACTGTTCCAGGTCAAGTTACGGTAACAATATTATGTATTCTTTATTTAACCCTGGTAATATTCACCCATAGTCTGAACCAGTTAAATATCTAAACTTACAATAATTTGCTTTTAAACTTGCATAAATGGTTACCTTTGTGATTCATAATCAATATAAACCCTTGTTTTAAGAGATGATATGTTGATGAATTTTAAAAAATAACTTAATTAAAGTAAACTTGTATGACAGTCACATTGTATTTTTTTTGTTTTACAAGGACTATAATTATGTATGTGTTTTCAAAAATAAATTAACAAATATTTTATTGAGGTAAACTTTATAAGAAAATGTGGGATATGCATTTAACTTGGAAAGTACATCATTATGGATAAATATGCATTTCTTGGATACAATTTTTTGCATAACAGTTTCACTGTCATTTATTTCATGAAATGATGGGCTACATAAGTCACTTATGTGTATACATGTATATATTATTTCAAGAAAAATAGGTATTGACAATAAGTAAGGAAATCAAACATTGGAACTGAAGAAATATTATTTGAGCCAGGCAGTGCATTTCTCAACCTTGTCTGTATATAGAGAGATAGCTTGGTTACAAAGTGCTGCGTTTGTGTTTCAACTGTCCTGTCAAGCGGTAGCCAGTGTTTCAGTTGAGTGAAGAAAATCAGAAGACAAGATAGTTGATGCACTCATGTTTTATCTCACAGGTACTCGGTGGGGTGTTTAGATGTGTACCATAAATGTACTATTTATTTCTTCAGTTGTAAGAAAGCAGACATCTACATGAAAACTTGTCAAAATTACAAAATGCTCAATAGTTTGTGTTGTTGCAACTTGTATGGAGATTACTATGAGCGTTTTAGTGTGTGTGATTTAGTGTGAGTGTTTTAGTGTGAGTGTTTTAGTGTGAGTGCATGTGGACTGACAGTGCTCCCTGTTTACCCTTGTTCATGATCAGGCAGTGTTGAAGTCTCAGGGACAGTTTCTGTCAAGAGATATCCTGCATCATGCGTGTAATCTGTCATAATGAAAATTATTCAGTCTGAAAAGTAGTTCTTGCTATGTGACGTTTTAGCGAGAAGGCAATATAAAGTAGCTACATTTATGCGACTTTTGCAATCTGTGGGCATTTTTTGCCGGTTTGTCTCACATAAATGATTTTATTTCAAAATGATATTCGTAAATATCCTGTTAAAAAAGAAATGGAAATTGAAAAGAGTTTGGTTAAAATTAAGTTACTGCAATAACAAAAATTTGGCATCCACTGCATCCTAATGATTTAGGCATTGAGAGTACTGGGGCAATAACTCTAGACAGAAATTGCCTCGACAAGAGACCTAATCTTGGCCTTGCTTTCATATTGTGCTGGTCACATCATGTGACTAAAGAGTTTGATTTGAGTAAGTTATTTGCTTTTCTTTCATAATTTTTGTTATGTTTCATATATTACATATTGTTAAGATATTTTATATGGAGATGTTTTGCATTTTTATTGTTATTTTTCATCTGTTTGAGAAAGGCTGATTAATTAATCACTAGTCATCTATTCAAATTAGATAGTAATTTACAATGTCTTTGAATCCATGGTTAAAAGTTCTTTGACACTTGAATAAACACTTTTGATTTTTTTTTTTTTTTTTTTTAAGAATTTTATTTAATGATTTATTTTATTTAGGATGACGATTTCTGCATTGTAAAATATAATTTATGATATATTTATTATAGTTGTCTCTCTGTGAACATTGGGGGAAAAACCCACAAATGTATACTTTCTTTTTCCAAACTAGAACAAAGTTCCCAATTTAGATATCTAGACATAAATAGATCCCAGTACATTTAAGAAAGATGAACAGAGATTCTGACTTAATTGTAGTGTAAGAGTAATAAGAAAATGTATAAATCATTGAAACCTATTATAAGTATACCGTGTGACCCAGTTTATATGCCCCAAGGGCTTTGCAGTTTATTACCCTCAAAATGGGGGTAAAAGGGTATGTTCCCCTATGGAATAGCCCTTCACAGAGAGACAGTCCTGTATAAAATGCATGTCAGCGTGTTGTCTGTGATGACACTGTATATAGTGGAGTGTAAATGACGGCAATACAGGAGTAGCGGTCAGTAGCTCAGTGCCCTGTGATGATGATGCGTAAAGTCCCTTGCGATGATGCGTACTGTTTTTCATCCCACCCACCTGTGATACATATTTGTTTTTATCATATAGTTCATTTTGATTTGTTTTTGTATGATAATTGGGACTGTATTCTTTTCAGTGTATACTATCCTGGTTGACTTTGTATTTTGTTTCATTCTGGAAGTGTACAGTTTTGTATGTCCGTCGTGACAATGGTTAAAAATAGCGTAAATTTCTGTTCACCCGAGGATATACACTACATTGTCTGGGAGGACGGTTTAACTTATAGTCTTGATATATATAAACAAATCAATGTCATGCTCATTGATCTTTGAATCATTTTTCTTTATTTGAATGCCAAAACCTGCTGATGAGAGCTGCCTCTTGTATTCAATTCACAACCCACAACCAGAGTTGCAACTCCCACAACCAGTCGCAACTCCCACAACCAGAGTCGCAACTCCCACAACCAGAGTCGCAACTCGAAAGATCAGCTCCATAGCTCCGCTCCTCCCCGCTGCCGTGTCCTGGTGTTTACCAGGTGTGCGCATGCTAACCCTTTTATATATACACTTTGCCAAATAGTATTATCTCACTGTGATAACTGCTCGTGATGTGTATGGTCATTTGTATGTATTACTGGGTCTGAGAGAATTGGATTGTAAGTTTGTTGCTTGTTAAGAATATTTGAGGTTTAAATTACATCATTTATCATCATGACTGCCTTCATCAGAACTGAAGATCGGTCATGTGTGTGAAGTAGTCAACCTTGAGGTTCACGTTTTGCCAGATTGGCATTTATACAAGTACACACACAGACGTTAACAAACCCAACATGCATACATACATATATATTTAAACATTTTCACCTGCATTTAAAACCTTATAATGCCCAAGCAGATTCCTTAATGTAATATACCTGTAGACTGAGAAATGTACAATTTTTTTTAATTTTTTTTTATCAGACATTGGTCTGTGTAAGCTCTCCTTGACTTATTTTGAAAGATTAATCTGTTAAATAATCAAATTGTGTGTAAACAATTGTAATGGTATCTTATGTTTCCCAGATTTTGCATTTTGGTGTATTTGGTTAAAACATGTTATTTTATGGATGTTAGTGGATGGAGAGTTGCTTTAAATGGTACAAGTTTGTATCCCTTATAAGAAGGTCATATTTTTCTGGAAAATTTCAAAACAGAAAAATATGTACAAGCATTAACTTTTTTTTCAATTGTTTTGATTTTCTACAAACTACTGACAGCAGATGAAAATTTATTACATGTATACAAATAATAAAAGAATATGCTTTACATATGAATAAACCTTTTGAAAGTTATTTTTGTCAATATTTGTATTAATAAAAACAGAGAAACATATTTGGTCATCATATGTCAAGACGCTTGCATCATAATTCAGAGTTTACATGTAGAATATTTTAGGATGACTATTACATGGAAAAGAAATGTGAGATGGAAGTATGAACATTTTTAGTGAATCTTGATGAATTTTATATTAAAGCAATAATTTTATACTAACCACAAAATCAAGGATATGTTTTGCGCTAGTAATCAAATTTTTATTCAGTATGCACTGACATTCAATAAATCTATATCGGATCATAATGTTGATATAGCTGTTTCCTATTCAGTATGCAGAACTTTAGGGCTTACATTTGTAGTGGAGAGAAGTGACCTTGTTGATGGATTTATATGGACATAATGTCTCTGTTTAAAGCATTTATTTTTGTATGAGTGTGCAGCTGGTTTTTCTTAACACCCACTTTTTATTTTGTATTTCATCAAGACACATAATGATATGAGACACAGAACAGAATGGGATCTTTACTTGTTTTCCCAGAATTGTTGATGTTTTATTATTGATATAATATAATTTCACCCTTCCTCTGATCAAATGTCAGAGACTATGTTGACCAAAGGTTTATCAATAAAACAAACTAAGTAATCTTGTACATCTTATTTTGTTATTGTCCAATCACAGTCTTCAGTTTTAAACTATATACATTACGTTTTTATTTAACCCTTTCCCTCATAGAGGACACCATGAAAAGACCTATGCAAACAGCATAAAACCAGATCAGCCTGCGAGTAACTCGCAGGCTGATCAGGTTTTATGCTGTTCGCTGCTCCTCAGTGGTCTGGTAATGAGGATTTTACAATTAAATTTGGTAAGGTTTGAGTTTGGCTTTCTGCAGATCAGGCTTTATGTGGTACCTATTGAGTGCGTCAAAATGAGTCTATATGAGGGAAAGGGTTAAATCATTACCTCACACTGATATGTTTTAATGCTTTGACAATCAGTCAGACCCAGATGAGACAGATCCTTCCAGAATCAGGGTCACTTGTTTGCTCATTTGATGTTGTAGCTCAGATTCTTCATAGTCACAGCAAAGAAAAATACATTTTTCCAAATACCATTCAAAGTGCTGCCAAATGAATTTTCATCGAGTAAAAAAAAAAGTTGATGAATATTCATGCGAGAAAGGTTTAACTGAATTATCTGAAAGGAAAATTGCTTTAAATTTACATTAACACCGCTGTGAAAATTTGCAATTTCTCTGAAAATTCATGACTGAATGAGCATTAGAAAATTGGCTTTAATTCCTTAAATAGACAACTTATATACATGACTGTCCCAGTGAGATGCTAGATTTTGTTCGTTCTTTATTTCGCTTGTGCATTAGCTAGTTGACTTATCATGACACTGAATCGATGTGCAACCACAGGCACTAGGTAGATAGTGGGTATTTGTTTGAGTTGATATGGAATATATCTCATCAAGAAGTAATACAATTTTGATATTTTTACAAGTGCATAGTATGAGTGACAATGTAAAGATTGTATTACTTTGAGATAAGATATATCCTTATCCATTCAAAACAAACCAATTTTCCTTATTTTATGCCAACTGCTGCTACATACCCATAAACATACCCTTTATGAGTGAAAAAAATACAGGCAAACCTGTCTCAGGTGGTCAGGTGAACAAGAGAAAGTGACTGCTTAACAGAGGTGACCGCAAAATGAAGTTAATATAAATACCAAAATGCTAGTTTTGCTAGTATAAAATTTGACTACTAAATACAGGTTGACTGCTTAGTACAGGTGGCCACTAATATGGGTTCAAATGTAGTTCCAGCAGATCTATATCACTCACACTGTGGGACATGGATTTTATCTTACTGATAGAACACAGCATTTCCTTTGTTAGCATAAAATAATAAAAATATAACATGGACCAAATTGAAATATGCATTTGCTGAAAGCTGTAAAGATACTATAATTTTAGAAAAAAACATTATTTATAGATAAAACATAATGTAACTTGTAGCATTTATGTATTCATTGAAGGAAAAAAGTGACCTACTTCAGTATAGACCTACAAATCTTATACCAAATTTCCTTTCCCATAAATCTGTTCTGTGTGAATAACCTGACTCACACTGATGAAAAGCAAAACTAGTATCAGGGAAACTGGTACCGTATTAAAGATGCCTTCCAGAGGGAAATTTGTTAAATAGTTAAATAGGGAAGAATCCAAAACAATTCACACAAATAATTCCATTTTTATCTCAAATATTAATGTTTTCCTTGCACTGCCGTCTCACAGGACTGAATTAAATTGATTTCTATCACTAGAAAAAGATTGTGAAATATCACATTGCCATCTTTAAAAAAAAAAAAAAAAAAAAAAAAAATTGCCCTCATAGCATTAATCTTGGGCACAATCAACCCTCTACAGTTAAAATTTGCATTTTTTTTTATTCATATTTTTTGTTACATATGGACCATAAGTCACTGTTCAAATCATGGTTGAAAGCCAGATATTTTATGCAAAAGTAGATTGAATGAATTACCAGGTGTAACCCTTTCTTTTCATATTCAGGACTCATTTTACGCATTGGCAGATAGTGCAGACCTGCATTACAGAGCTGTCTGATCAAGGTCTTCTCTGTTTGCTTATATAATATTTTAGCTAAGCTCTTATACAGTTTGCATGATAAAGAAAATTCCATGGTTTCATTTGTATACCAAATCAAATGAAGTAAATTAATACTCATGATGTCACTAATTAGAACATGAATATTCATTAGGTAAAGGGTTAAGTCACATTGGAGCTTCACAACATGATTAAAGATAAATTGAGGATATTTGTTTTGCGTGAATATGAAATGTATCTCACTAAGAAGTGATAATTTTTAGATATTTTCAAGAGCCAAAGCACAAGTGCAAATTAAAAAAATATCAACTTCAAAGTGAGATATACATTTATACCATATTCACTTAAAACTAATTTTCTTTTTATTTTGTGTCATTTTGTATAGTTTTTACATTACCTAAACCGCATTTCTAAAATTGGTGAAAAATCACATTGAATTATATGACGTTGCTGTGCCGTCATGGAAATCTTTATCCATTTCACATTCTACTTTGCTATCTATCTCGATCTACAAAACAGAACCTCACTCCTTTTCAAATCAGATATGAATTATATCTCACCGATGTATTTCAGTATCTCGACAATCACAAGATATAATATGACATGCACACTATTACATAGGGAATAGTATGCTGCAGTAGCTTTTCATGATGTTATGGGAATACTGGTTTTTCACTCAGTAAGTTCAAGGGAGGTAACCATGTAATATATCTAGTTTACTTAATTGTGATGTTTGGTATGATAAAATAAATATCACATCCCAGCGAGGGTGATAGCGCATATTGTCAACCCTTGATATGGTAATATCCATCAACCTCGGGTTGACAAGACACACTGTAGGGAGGTAATATTTATATAAAATCATTCCTAAGGCATTTATTGTGCACAAAGAATTAAAGGAAAACTCAATCTTCTATACAGCTACTCAAAACCAACATATTGTATTGTCTCTTCTGCACACAATCAAGGCCCATAACCTGCCTGATATTTACATTGAATGGCTTGAACTACAAGTTAAGCCAAGAAAGGAACATGCAATGCATATCACCTAGTATGAACAAACCTCACAATAACAAAGTGTTGGGACAGAGACATGATATGTCAAAAAGATAAAAGAAAGCTGAAATAAAATAGCAGATTTTAATTATATATGTAACAGCCCATGATTCAACAAAAATAATAAAGAAAATAACATATATATCTAAAAATACAGCACAATTAATGGTAACACAGGTGAAATTAAGACAATGTCCAATTTATGTCTGCATCATGGCATTATTTTGTTATTGTTTTTTTTTTTGTTCTTTATGGACATATTCATTGAGATTCAAACAAAAAAAGAAGCCATCAGATATGTTTCAATGTTGGAGATCCAGTCTGTTCCATGTCCTCAGGAGGCTTGGTTGTGGCGTGCTTCTGTGTATCACACGGTGGGAGGGGAACAGGACCAAGTTCCTCTACAATAAGTTTTTGTACGAGGTTTGCAGTGATACTGATTGAAAAAATCATACACCTAGTATTCAGAGAATAGCAGATACCAGTTATGTATTCTCTAATATATACAATCATAACTGGGTTTTGTTGTTGTTTTTTTTGTTTTATCATGATTGTTTAATGGCTTAATGTCCCACTGACAGTATGTCATTCATTTTGAGACTATGCCTACTTGATACAGGTATAGTGCTGCCACACGGCACTATCATGCCATAGACATGTGACATGATATCACACTCAGGCACATTATCCTGACACCGGGCCAACCAGTCCTGGAACTACCTGTATATGCTGAACGCCAAGCAAGGGAGCTATACCAAGACCATTTTTTTACAACTTTGGTATGTTGCAGCCATGTATCGAACCCATGCCCTCTCAATTCTTGGTCAGATATTCTGACCACTTGGCCACTGGGACCTTGTTTTTTTTTTTAAATTAGACATAAAAATAGGAATACGATATAGGTGTTTAAAATCATATTGACAATATGTAACATGTACCTTTTCAGGAGGCTACTCTGTAACATCCTGGAGCACAAGGTCAGGGACAACTGTGACCTCTCTTACTTCTGCAACTTTGCCTCTGTGTCGGCTCTTTATAAGAAAGTGACAGAGGTCCTTCAAGTTCTCAAACCTGGTAACTGATGCCCCACGCATCCATGCCGAGGCCACATTTGTGGTTGGGGAGGCAGAAACATCCCTGGATGTCTTGGGGACCTGCAAATAAAATAGACCACCTGTCAAAACTGGAGTCAAGCTTTGTGTCTGAAAAGTTAAAGCTTGCAATATGATGAGTTCAAATAGAGTCTGGATCTAGACTGATATTTCACGAACAATAGAAATTATTTTGAATATATTTAAATACCAAACTAAATATTATAACAACAACTGTCTTTAAAAGATTTATGGCATGAAAAGAGGAACAAAAAACATAGAGAGTAGAGTTGAGCACTTACATCAAGACATCCATGGCTGTCATACAAGGACCACAGCTTAGCTCTATCTTTGAGAATGCCAAAACTGTAGTCCTCAATTGTGAGGAGAAAATTCTGCTCCCCAACCACACCTTTGGTGGCCTCGAGCAGATGGGTCTGAAATAATAGTTAGTGAACTTTAATACAGTGAAGTATATGAGGTCAAACATTTTTTTATCTGATGAAGGGGAAGATGCCTAATATGATATTCTGTATGGTAAATGTACCATTTTCAAGTTTGGTAAACTTTTCAAATACCCTTCCAGTGATAACTTTGGGGAAAATTGCATGAATTTGAATAAATTTTCACAGGTGAAGACATTTACGAAGTAGCACTTTTTAGAGAAGGAAAACAATGCTTTGGAGGTATAATATATTTTACCTTGATGGAGGGGCATTGAAATGATCTGGAGTTTGCATTGTTCCCATTAAATAAGATGCCTGAGGAGGGCTTCATGTAAGCTGTGATGCCTTGTCCTCCTGTAGGAAGAGAATCATGCATCAGTCTCAAACAAATGTCAAAATATATCTTATGTATGGTTAGGTATCAGTTTAACTACAAACATGCACCATGCACCTATTAATTATTTTAATTTTGTATAACTAAATATCAAAGAAAGTGGAAACCTGACCGGACCATAATTCTTGGATGATCAAGTCTTATACTGTTAGATAACCTTCAATATGTTGAGTTGAGAATGGATCATCATTAAATCTGTTCAGAATGATAAATACTTCAGCAAATCTGATAAAATTATAAAAACAGTGTCTCTATGTTTTACAGATGAACAGTTACCGATGTCAAGTTTGAGCATTTCAGGAAGCTCATCCACAGCCACTCTATTGTCACCCCTTGATGACAGCTTCAGCACATCCCTGACAGACAGGCACACACACAGATAGATAGAGGAGAACAGAGATAGAGAGAACAGAGAATAAACACACATGCAGGTGGAAAAAGAATAAAGAAAAAAGAAGTCACATTAAGAAAAAACACAATACTTTTAAAAAAACAAAAAAACAGGACAGAGCAAGTGGTGACATTAAAATCTAGAATAATAAATGTCATATTTTATTTGAGTGAGATACATACAAATAATAAAAAAGGTAAGAATAAGAACTAATATTGATATAAGGGAAAGGGATATATATCTGATGTCATTTATATACATGTAGAAAGATTCTGGTGATATCAGGTTGTGCTACAACTACTAGAACGCAGATCGATCAATGTGTTCAATGGCTATAATGGATCATTAACATTTCTTTTATTATTTATCTATTTTGTGTTGCTACAAATTATCATTGCTAACACTACAAATTCCACACAGGACAGATACCTGAAGTAAGTGTGGTGCTGGTCTCCTTGGAATACAACCCAGTCCAACAGCTCCGGGCTCCACAAGTGGGCGGGACAGATGGCACTGCACCCAATGGCAACCAGGGCCATGGTGGTGCACTGAGAGCCAGCATATTCACCACCACAGGTCACCTGGTTGATGGACCCCCTGGTGGTTTGGATTGGTTCTGGAATAAAGCAACAGTTCTATTTTAGTATTTTATATCTTTTCTTTGTTCCAACTCATTGCTCAATTAATCTTGATAATGCTTCTGAACTATTCTTTGCTAGATTATAGTCAATATTTTAGAGAAAAATATGGAAAGGTGGATACCCTCCAGTGTGGATGATTGGGTTTTCTCTTTTATTAAAAACAATTATTGAGGTATTTCAGCCTAATAAAAAAAAAAAAATAATAATAATTTGAGGTGCATTTTTTGTTAGATTGCTCTCGCTCTTTCTCTCTCTAAAGTTAAAAGCTCACTTACTCTTCAGGAATTTCTGGACAAGTGTCCTATGTCGAGTTCCTTGTGTTGAACCACCAGAGGGTACCCTGGGTGAGGCCACACTGCTGCCACTTGGGCTGTATATCCCGGAACTGCTGGAGGCACCACTAAGGGGAACATCAGTCACTTCCTCCTTCAATTTAACTACAGATGCCATGCCATCTCCGGTTGTTTTCTCTAATGCGTTTGTTGGCAGGCTGCCATTCTTTGAGAAAATACTGTTGACTGACACTGTAAGAGGGCTAGTGGGAACAGTAGCACGAATGTGCATTGAGACTGAACTTCTGGCAGAGCTTTTGGGCCTCGAAAGGTTTGAAACAAATGCAGATGGTGAACTTTTGACGTGTATCACAACTGGCTTCACCACTTGAACATGACGAGACCTGAAGAAATGTATAGTGAGATTAGTTATGCTTCTTACTGTGTCTATAATGTGTGATTAAAGACATTAATCCCTTTACTTCATGTATATTCATGTACAAATTATAATTTTGTGAATATCATTTTACTGGAACTTTAAATGGTATATGAAACGATGAATGCAGACTGTGAAAGATCTGTTCTTCAATATTGTATGTAAAAACAGAAGAGATCTGGATCTGCATTGTTTGCCAATGTATCAAAGTGAGTCTTTGAGGTAAAGGGATAATCATTTATTAAGAAAATGGTAGACTAGTTTTTCTAGCACATAAAAAATTAAAATGTATGTGCTAATCATGATAAACGAAAGTGTGAGACTATACATTTCCATTTCATTAGACTTTATCTTTTCCATTTTTGTCCTCATCCATATATACTCGGGTAGGGTATTACCGGTGGTCGTATATTACCGGGGTATTCAGAAATAAGAAGAATATTGGTTTCATGAATTCTGCCTCAATATCATTTGTATACTAAAGGTAAACACATACTATGTGCCATCTGTCAAAACTTTAAAACCTTAGGTATGAGCTATTTCCAAGTGAGATTTTGCATTTCTTCTAAAATGCACTTTTAACAACCAAAATTCCATGGAAATATAACATATTTTCTACCGGACTTATTTCGAAACAATAATTAAAAAATAAATATATACAACATAATTAAAAATCATTCTAAATGTTGCAGGACAGCATAATGAACGTCACAGAAAAATTATTATGATGATATTTGATCTAAAAAGATTACTAGAGGTGAAGTTTATAAATGCATTGGTAATACCCTACCAAGAAATTTCAGAAATATATTACGTAGTGTTTACATTGTCAATATTTTTATCAAGGAGAAATTGTTGTAGAGAAGTGACAATCAATTATTTTATCAATGAAATGTTGAGGATTACTGAAAGATAAATTTTTCATGTGTGTGCTTCTTCTTCTATTTGTAACTTATTTCTGAAAGCTAAATACCACGGTAATACAACCCACCAGGATAACTATAAATGAGACATCAATAAATGAAGATCTGTAGATCTAATATCTTATTATTTGATAGGAATATTTTTTTCTAATGTTTGATGCTGGCTATTAATATTACTGATGGTTTCAATAATTTCAGTGCTTGGTAGCGTCTTCGCTTGTGTAAGACATAGTATCGGGATCTACAAAGTATTCAGAGAGATCTAATTTATCATTATATGATCCAAGAATCATAATCGTACTTACACTATCGGTCTTGGTGTGTCAAGATTGTCTCGCCTCTGAATAAATGAGAATTTAGATAAAACATTCATAATGTATATATAAAATTAATCTTAATTAGTTGTACCTAGAAAAATGCTAAAAATAATCCTTTTCAAACTAAAGCCAGTCAAAATCACAGTTAACAACTATTCAATGACTCGTGATAAGGGACTGCATGGTTACTGTTAGTGTAATGGATAAACAATATTTTATGAAATCATTCATGATCTTAAAGGAATATATGGAATTACAGTAAACAGTAATCAAACCTGCATCTGAAAAAAATTTGAAACGGATAAATAAATATACATACACAGCAAATTATCTTTTTTAAACAGCTTCTAAACATTTTGAACAATGGCGCTCATAATACTTCAATGTCGTTGCTTGGATACTTAAATCGGAAGTGTGAATTTCTGACTTGTTTGCAGTCTATTTACTTTATTAAATCTAACATTGGTCCATGAAGAGGTACCAGTCTATTATGTGGCGTGTCCAAAATGCGGAAAGGATCATATTCTCGCTAACTGAATACAGAGTTTTGATATTTTTCACAGGGCTTACCCAGCAAGCATGGGTATATCGTGCCGATATAAGTACACTGATATCAGTTTGCGACATCGGGCCGATATACAGCCGATATCCCAACCTACAGATCCAGTAGCATAGAGTAAATAGTATCATGAATCCAAATGTAAATATCAACAGCACATATGCTATCTTGTTGTGCAAATGTAAATAAACAAGGATTTGTCTATATAAAATTCAGATCGTTTCCACATATCGGGCTGATATCAAAAATTACTTTCACAAAGGGTGTAACTCTCCTTGGAGTGTACCCAGCAAGCATCGAATATCGGACCGATATCGGACCAATATTGTTTTGTATATCGGACCAATATTTTCGGGGACCGATATAGGACCAATATCAGTTTGCCTATATTGGGTGGATATCAATATACCTATATCTGACCGATATAGGTGTGCCTTGATTGGACCTACATACATTTTCCAACAAATGGCCTTACATAATGAAATTGTGAAGTGGTTGACAAATTACCAGACAATTTCTTGCTGAAAATAAGTTGGAACATTGATTCAAATCATTGGCAACAGGGTTTATAAGTTAAATTAAATCTTTAATAAAATAAGACTCCAGTGACTTTTAAAGCAAAAAAAAAAAAAAAAAAAAAAAAAAAATCAATCATGCACTTGTGTGAGGAAAGTTTAAGTGTAAATGATGAGAACAAATTATATACACACATCTGTAATCAATAATATATTTAATATACAAACAGTAATAATCCATTTAGTGAATAAATAGTCTTTCAAATGGGCCTTGTTTGCAGTATGGCCTCAGTTTGCACATATCACATACGAATGTTGGAATTAAACTCAGTATTCCACTATAGAGCTAGTGTCTCTTTGTTGATATTTTGTGGATGCACAAAACACACTAATTCATCAAAGTCGTCTTTCAGATAATTATGGTGTATCCACTGTTTCCACCATCTCTGGAAAACTTTGGGGTTCTGGACTCAAAAGTGAATGTTGCTTCTACTATGTGACTCCTTCCGGTATTTGGCCCCTCTTAAGCCAGTCCTTCAAGGCATCCTCACCTTCAGTGCTGGCGGTTTTTATTGATACTTTTTTTTCTGTCCACATTCTGTTCAGGACACAAACAAAAGAGGTTGATATAAACATCTTATTAGCTGCATCAAACTGACTATACAACACTTTTAATAATTTATTTCAAAGGAAGAAGACATTTTTATTATCATTTTTATTTAACGAGATAGTAAATTGGTATAGAATTATTGGTTTAGCAGCTTTAATTTGCTTTAAATTGTATAATTACAAAGCTATAGGAGTTGTAATGGCTCAGAAACTCTCTTAACAATGACAATGGTTTATTTCAAATACATGTTTGCTGACATATGATACTTTCTTTGAATTGACAATTTCTTAGTATTGGTTTGAAGAAAAAAAAATCAACTTACTGTATCGAACGTTATTCAGCATCAAGTTTCCTCTTCTTTCCCGTGAAGGCATATCTCTCTAGCACTTTGCTTGAGATGTTTTCTTTCGGCAGGCTTTTCAATGCAGTTTTGAAGTTATGTCCACACAGCCTGCAAGGTGAAAGGAAAAGTAAACATCAATTCGTGAATATACAAACACTGGCATCCGGCTTATAATCCAATCTGACCTATATCAAGGGCGTGCCTGGGCTTACGCATTAACGCACGTGCGTACAATTGATTTGAAAAATCAAAAGTTTAAAAACGCCAAAAACGCTATAAAAAAACATCGCCTTACCAGGGTAAGGCATATATTTGCCCTCGTAATTAGATACAGAGAAATTTATTTTGAACGGATTTGCCTAGAACGATGTTACAAAAATCATATCTATAAGCACAAACAGGCTAATTTACCGACAACATTAAGGTATATATTTTACGGTACGATACTTTCTTGATCAGCTCATCTTTCCCCGCCTTTTCCATGTGTTCTAATAGTAATTAAAAATACATTCAATATGCCAACCTGTTAACTCAATGGTTACACATAGCTGAGATCGGACTAGGGCAATGTTCTGTAACATCTGCATGCAGGCTTAGATATTAATTATTTCATTTCTGCCATGATTCATGATGAAAGTAAACGTAACTAGGTATGCAACAACATGTATGTAAGCATGAACAGTGTTAAGATATAACTATTATATTATTTACTACAAAAACAATTTAAATATTTTATCAACTTACTTGAGAAAAATGTTGTTATGAATTATATAAGCACTGAAACATCTTTATTGTTCTTATGCATACGTATATGAGTCCTTAATTTGTGTTAAAATATTCGCGTTTTTGTATATTATTGACTAATTAAATGGCCCATGAAAAGAAAAACAACAACAAAAAAACATGGCTCCAATTTTTCAAATTTGGCTCATCCATTGGTTCCAACAAATCATAGCGCTGAAGGCACTGGAGTTGTGTGTGTCTCAAATTAAAGCATGGTCCTAGTCGTGGGCTCTCATGCATTAAGGTTTCAACTTTTCTTTTAACTTTTTTTTCGTCTCCAGTATTCTTTTTTTTCTTTTTATATAGTGTCTCTTTTATAAATATTTCTGTCTCCAAATCTTTCTCCTTTTCTTATCTCAGTCACTCTATCTCATCCGCGATTCCTTACCCGCTTTCAAAGTAACTAGCGACATTTTTGTCCATTGTCTTCTCTCAGTACACGCTTTTTTTCGACACACAAATAAAGGTAGACTATTGTGAAAGAAAAAAATGAAGGTTTTACTAGTAAAGAAATGCAAGAGCTATAAAGAGTAAGAGACTTTGGAAAAGGGGAGCTAAGAGCTGGATACAGTGAATGTAGCTTTTAGTTGAAGAGATAGAGATAGCCGGAGATGGGAAAGAGGAGACCATAGAGCAAGGGTATTAAAGATGGAAAAGTAAAAAGAAAGAATTAAGGTAAAATCTGTGCATGAGAGCCCACGACCAGGATCATGCTGTAATTGAGACCTAAACCGTACAACGCTAAAGGCCGATCGAGTTCGCACCCGGCGAACGTTAGGGTACGTCTGCATTGTGCAGAAACTTACTTGGGTCTGACTGCCGTCTCACATAATCTACACTTTATATACCCTAATTGTAATATCTTTCGAACGGGTT
>CM037780.1:44281749-44298441 GCA_021229015.1 Solen grandis | reverse complement strand
TTATGCGTTTTACGATTCAACAAGATTATCATCTAGATACTCAAGTTTGCATGTTTTCTGCACATTATTTATGTCTACATATATCTGGGTGCACATGGATTTCCCTGGTGTTTGTTTGAATAAGGATGTGCAAGGAAGATTTGTCTTATGGAGGAGACTAAAGAGGTGCCACACAGCAACATCTCACTGTCTGATGACTGGCATTACAACACAGTTGTTTTGTTGTTGTTGTTGTTGTTGATGTTTTGAGGCGGGGGAGGGGCTGAACCACTGTCTAATGTTTGCATGACACCACAGATTTGCATGATATCACAGTTTCATGATAGGCTGATTTCACAACCTGAGGAATGCATGATATGCAGAGTTATACTTGGCTCAATATCCCTATCCAATTGATTTTATGATACCACAGACTGATGTCGAGATGTATCCAAGTGGCATGATGGCACCATATTGCAGCCTGTGTTAGGCACAATCATCACATGGAACAATATTGCAGTCTGTGATGGCACGATATCACACTTAGGCAGCACTTAATCTTTTTTCATAGTCCCCAAATAGTGTCATGTGACGTTATATCAAAGCAAGCAAACAAGAAAGCCTTAACAAACATGAAACATGAGATAAATGGAACTTTGGTCTAAAGAAAAAGTGGGAAATATAGACATTATTGTAAAGGTATGTTTTGGATTGAAGAACTTTGTTTCTGGTCTAATGCAAACATTGGTTTTATTTATCAAAAGGGTATCCTAAAGTTGTATATCAGCTATTTAAAATGTGTGAGGCACAGTTTTCGGTATATGCCATCCACAGGTGTGTGACATGAGAAGTCTGTCAGTGACCCCCCCCCCTCTTCTCTGTTCATATGGTGAAGAAATATTAATCATTTTTGAAGTTACCTTGAGTATTTACTTACTCTAAGTGTGTCTGCCAGGTGTGAAAAAGACAAAAGATTTATGTGTAAGGAACACTTTTATTGGTAGATTTATTGCAAATAACAACCAAAGCGAAGCCTAATGAAAACCAATTTTGTCAATCTGTGAGCTTGTCTATGTCTGTTTTACCCTGATAATATAAGGACATTCTACATCATGATACAGGATGAGTGGTCTGTTCATCCATCTGTCTATCCCTCTTTCTGTCCATCAGGATTATCTGCTGAACTGCTGGTCAGAATTTGATAAAACTTTTCACAAATGACAACCACAGTGGTTCCTAATGAAAACCAATTTTGTCTCCGTGTCAGTAGATTGGGTACTTTCACATGTATCAAAATTATTATTATTCTCTATGTAATTAATTCAGTCTGAGGCCTGGAGCAACTTTATAGCAACTCCATATTAATAAGGCAGTAGAGACAGTAGTCCTCAAGGTTTTGGTTCACACTGTAGTAACATGCCTTTTGGCCATACACATTTATGTTATATTTCACATGTAATGAAAATCAGACATGAAAATTGAAGAAAAATTCAGGTTTCTGTTAAGCCTGTTGCATTTACTATTATAATTATGTTTCTTATATTTAAGGCTGAATACCACTTAAAATGTAAAGTAGCTAGTGAAGGTATGCTACTGAGTTATGATGAAAATATGCAACTATGGTCGGAATGATTATCTCCCTTTATATTTCATAAAACAGTCTCATTGGTTCTTTACTTGAGTTGTGCCAATAATCACAGATAAAGAGTCAACACAGCTAGGTATAATAGGTGCTCTGTTTATTAACTGATGATCCAAAGGTAAGGAGATTGGTCCCTGGTGGATTGAGAATTGTTCATGGCCTTCCCAGACACAAAGTACTGGTCCAATTTAGGAAACTTCAAAAGGGATTATTATAAGTTATAAGAATTTGTATTTGGACATGAAAGAAAGAAAGACTAAGCTTCTTTAAATCTTGCCACTATTCACAATGAGGTCTAGTTAGCTTGTATACTTCTGTTTTAGTAAGTTGTGATTTATGATAACCAAAGGAGGATATTAACCAGCGTCTTCCCTTATTATTTTTTTTTCAAATGAGTCAAGTGACCTTTTCTGTAAAGGTAAAAGGAGTAAACTTTGAAGTCTTTGTGGGTCATTTAGGCAATTTATGAGTCAAAATGTGCGTTCTGATAAACATTGATCAATTTTGTGATTTGCATATTATTATCATTTGATAATAATGCTTAATAATTCAATATCTAAGTATTTAATTTTTGCTAATCCCTTATATTTAAATTTTGTCTTTTTCTGTAATCGCATGTTTCATTACAGAACAATACGTGATTTTTACCTCATACTTATGGATTTCTTTATGAGATTTTTCTGTGAAATGGCATTTCAACCAACACTTGATATGTCTGTCTGTCTGTGTCTATCATTTCAGCTATCCATCTTTCTATCTGTCAATCTACTGGTACATTAAATTCTGTTTCTTTTTATCCCCGCTCTTATTCTGTTGATGTAGATCAGTTTTTATTTCTCCAGACATTCTTGTAATCAACTCCTAGTCCATCATACCTCAATCTCTCCCCATATACCACCTTGATAAATTACTTGCCATCCAACATCCATTCACACATGCATTTCCCCCATTCATGATTGTATCAGGTCATGTTGCCTTTTTTCCCATCTCCAGAGTCTCCCTTTTGTTCAATTTTTGTTTTCCACCCCTTCATTAATAACCTCAGAACCTTGTTTCCTATAATTCCTCCTGGCAACGTTCCTTCTTAGTAGAGTAAAAAATACCTCCAGTACGGTTGAATTCCAGTCTCCCTATAACAGTCAGCCATTGTGGTCCTGGAATGCATTGTTTTCTCCACCTGATACAAAAATGGCCCTCCTGACATTATATTACAACAGCAAGAAATATCAGATAGGGAATTAAATACTTCTCTTCTCCATTTTGCCTTTGTTTTGTTTACACTGTGTTTCTGCTAAGAATAGGGAAGTTAGGAAACCACTTTCGCCCACTCGTTATGTGGTTTTTCTCTTAATTTGTAACATATGTGACTGTGTAATGGAGAACATGTCGTTGAAAGATATAAAACTTAGATATTCAATTGTATGAAAAATATTCTTTGATCATCATCATCATCATCATCATCATCAACAACGATCAATAACAAATGAATGATGAAAAAAAAAAAAATAATAATAAGACCTGAATAGAAAAGTAACTCTTGAATAAAATAGATCTGGATGTGTTGGACGTGTTGTTAGAGTCTTTTCTCTGTAACTGGGAGGTCATGTGTTCAATGCCCCCTCTTACAACATACTAATCATTAAAAGTAGTACTGGTATATTTTGCTTGTGCTTGGCCCTCAGCACTTAATGGAGTTCCAGGACTGGGGCAAGTTGCTCACACAATGAGTTCCAATAAGTTCCATTGTTTGGTTCTTGGCTTGAGTACCTTCCCCTTACACTACGTAATCTGTAATCTTGAGGACAACAAGGAACCAGACTACAAACACATCAAAACTATTTGTGCAAGTAAGTCACTTCTGGCAGGCCCACTGTTGAGTGTGGTATCTGGTATATGATGCATGAGGAATACTAATCTCTCTATTTTGGCACGAGAAAAACTTGGCAGTTAATTTTCATGTACAAATTTATGACTTGATGAGTATTAATTCACTGAACTTTAAACAGTATACGTAACACTGGACTTTTTTTTTTGCAATGTTAACAGTGTAGAATCTGAGCTACAATATTGTATAAGTAACCAGAGGAGACCCTGATCAAACAAGTCTATAATAATGAGGTGAAGTTAGTTAAAAAAAGTAGTTTTTTAAGGTATGCTTATGTTCTCTGAAAATAAAACAAAGGTCTCCAAGACACCTTATTTACTTTAGGCAAAGATTTTCAGATTTTTGTTATCATTTTCTGGATTCCAATGAATTTTATCAAATTATTCATAGTTTCAACATGAAAAAGGCTTTATTGTCGTGGCTTCAGGGAAAACAGATATGTCTAATATGTATTTTTAAATGAATGTCTGCATGAAAGGCATTTCTTGATTTAACATCTGGCTTAAAATAATGATGCCAGAAGTTATTCATGAATAATATCTGAATATCTAAAAGCTATCTGTCTATAACAACACTGTATGACATATGCAATTGAAATTTTACAACTCTATTCTATTTACAGTGATTTCATCTTAAATAATCTCATCATTTAATGGATTTATATGGTTTTCTCATTGGTAGTTATACAGATAATCCAAAAATGGGTAAGGCTTGCTATGATGAGTCATGTTTTGAAGCATGGTTGTTTTTATTTCTTATTAAATCATATAAGGATATGGTTTGATACTTGTGGCAGTTGTGGTTAATAAATCAATGAACAAATTAAATCAATGAATTACTTTAAAAAATAAGTAGTTGATTCTGTAGAAGCTTTTGTAAAGATAATCAACATGTACTGTAAAATCATTAAATTCATTGACACTTAATTTCGTTGATAATTTATGAAAGGGAATTTCATGGGTATATTTATTCGTGGATTCATAGAATACTATAGGTTCATTAAATGAGCTCTTTTTTTTTTCATGGATAAAACACTCTATGAAGATAAATGTCCCACGAAAACTAGTGATTTTACAGTACTTCATATTACACCATGGTGTTAGATAAAAGAGTCAGATCTGCAGACAGAAAACAATTTCTGAAAAAGATTTAGACCATCAACTCATTATCTCCGAGGTTGTAAGGAGTACTAAACAGTATAAAACCTGATCATCCTGTGAGTTATTTGCTGGTTGATTTGGCATAATACCGGTGACTCAATTTATTTCATGTGTGGGAAGGGGATAACTTTTTTTTGAATTAACATATTAGGAAGAAAATAGTGTGGCCAATTAAAAGACGATTCTGTGGTCCAGTGGTAATGTTCAATGCATGACCATGGATTCTGAAGTTGTGAAATAATCCCCACTTGGGGTAGGTATTTTTCAAGACCTTCACAGGTACATAGTACTAGTTTCAAAGAGAAAACAATTATTAGAAGAAGAACAACCTTATACTATGTCATAGCTACTAGTAAAATCATGTCTGTGAGTTTAGATAAAGATAATCTTTCTGGTATGTGATTAGCAGAAGTACACTGAGGGATTAGAAGCTAGAGACTTATTTTGACACATTGGCAAATGGAGCAGACCCAGATCAGACAGCTCCTGGAAGGATCAGGCTCTCCTCTGTTTCCTCATACACTATTGTAGCTAGGATTCTTTCCAGTTTGCATGTAAATTTAATATTCATTCTTTCATATATCATTTAAGATTCATTGTCACAGATGTGTACATGAATATTCATGAGGTAAAGGGTAAACTAACCATGATACTGAGAATCGTTTCCAGTCTGATTGGGCCTCCCTTGTGTGGAACATTGTGTCTTTTGGTAACTTCTTCTGTGTAATAGGTAGATAATGAATGATTTACATGTGGGAGAAAATTGCATCATTTTGAAAAAGGTAGGTAACTCTGCTCATATGGATGAAAATTCAGAAATGAATTGCCAGGACTGGAGGATGTAATTCACTTAATCTGTTCATGAATAGGGTATTTAGGGTAACTGCTTTACCTACATGAGAGCACTAACTCTTTACATACTGTAAGTCTATGGTATCGATGTAGAGCTATTCAGCTGAAGCACTGGAACCTGGGGAGACCCAGTAGCAAACAATGACAACGGTTATTAAAAACCCTGAAAAGTTTAATGCGTAATTGAATCTGATTGAAACTTCTTAGGCCCTGATAAAGACGGGTTATGATGTATACGTAATAAATGCAAACTCATGGAAGAGGAGAGAGGTTTTTGCAATTCTCAAAGGCAAAAAATGTTAATACCCAGCATAAAAAACCACTGTTTATGTTAGATGCAGAGAACATGTCTATATAATCACTTGGGCTATGAATATACTGTGATACTGATTAGATAACATCTTCTGTGAATTATCTCCACTTTTGTATGATGGGAAAAAATATTGTTTATTACTGGCGAAGCTGTCAACTAGAACCAGCTTTCTGTATTTTGCATTAATTTATTTTTCTTAGAAGGTTGAATGTAAAAATTTTGAAATCTCGTATCTTATCAAGGACTGTCATTTCTTTACTATTTGTTTATGTTTGTGGTAAACTTGGATTTCAGCAAATTGCTGGTGGTATGGATAAATTTAGGTGGGCTACCAATTCCTCCGTCATTAAAGGTTGGAAGACAGATTTTGATTCAAGTTTCTGTGAACTTTCCCAGAAGACAGTATTTATGTTTTCAGTAAAAAAAAGAAACCAAATGGAACAAGTTTTGTCAGAATCCACACAAAATAACAAATATCAGATTTATATGAAAGGATCAACTTTGTGAACCTTGAGTGTGTTTTAGAATGAAATGAATATTGTGACAAAGACTGGTACATTAATCACACACTGAATTTGTGGTCCATCATATCACTGTACTTCAGGTCTATCATATCACTGTACTTCAGGTCTATCATATCACTGTACTTCAGGTCTATCATATCACTGTACTTCAGGTCTATCATATCACTGTACTTCAGGTCTATCATATCACTGTACTTCAGGTCTATCATATCACTGTACTTCAGGTCTATCATATCACTGTACTTCAGGTCTATCATATCACTGTATTTCAGGTCTGTTATATCACTGTATTTGGGGGTCTATTATATAATTGTATGTGATGTCTATTATATCACTGTATTTGAGGGTCTGTTATATCACTGTATTGGATTTCCATTATATCACTGTATTTGGGGGTTTATTATATCATTGTTTTTGAGGTCCATTATATCACTGTATATGAGGTCCATGATATCACTGTAGATGAGGTCCATTTTATCACTGTATTTGGGTTCTGTTATATCACTGTAAGTGAGGTCCATTTTTTTTTTAAGATTTGATGTTCTTTATATCACTTTATTTGGGGTCCAAAGCTAGGGTGCCACAATTTATTGAACCACACTGTGCTTATAAGACAATATAATGAAAAGAAATAAAATATTAAATATCTAGGCTCCATAGTTTAATTTGTTTTATACTGGTGTTTCCCAGATAGCAATATATAAGGGACCCATATGGGTCCCATATGGTTTCCCACATGGGCCCCATATGGGCTACCCACATGGGACCCATGTCGAAAGTGCAACCTGTTTTGGCCTGGGTCCCATATGGGCAGCCCACCAAGATCCAATATGGGCCCCTCAAGGGTCCCATATGGGCAGCCTGCCTAGATTCTACATAGGCCCCATATGGGCTATCCACATGGGACCCATGTCGAAAGTGCAACCTGTTTTGGCCTGGGTCCCATATGGGCAGTCCACCAAGATCCAATATGGGCCCCTTAAGGGTCCCATATTTGCACCCCATTTGCATGTAATATGGCTCCATACTACTGCACTGTCTGAATGGGCAGTCATATGTGGAAAACTGGTACCAATAGCCTCTGAAAATGTGTCGCTCCAAAATAATATTACTGAAAATCAGAAAATAGGTCCCTCAAATACAACATAAGTTTTATTTTTCTTCTTAATTTAATTAATACTTCAATTTAATCACATGTTGAGAAAATACAAATTGAAAAGTCATAATTCATTCAAATACAATTTGAATATGAATGGATATTTTTCATTTTCAATGTGCTATTTAAAGTTTAAAAGTGATGTTTGATTTCCTAACCATAAGAAAATTTCTTATGCAACAAAAACAAACACTTTAAGATTGCTTATCTTTAACACTGCATATAAAGTCAATAACTTATTATACAAAAATGCATACTATTGTAAAAAGAAAAAAACTAGCATAACAAGATTAGACTAATAAATGCATCACAATCACACACATAACAACTATTGTCTCGTCTTAAGTTTTTAACCTTAAAGTACTTGAAATATGAAGTGACATTGAAATTCAAAATAAAAAGGCTAACTGTAATGATGGATTACTTCAGCAGTACTGTTTAAAATACTTAAATCAACCATATCAAACTGGGTGGTGAAAATATAATTATACAGACTAAGCAGACTATCTTGTTCAGCCAAGTGATACATAGATATGTGAAAATATAATTTATATAAAACATATAGATTGTTGGCATAGCATGTTTACCAATGTGAAAAAATAATCTGGATTTATCTTATCAGCAATTCTCACGCACATACTAGTAGTCCAATCTCCACAAAATGGTTAGTTACAGAACAGATTCCTTTAAAGCTTGATAAAAGAAAAAAATAGTATACTATACTTAATTCAAAGTTTGACGTGTCTGAAAAATAATGGACTGATATTCAACTATTCAAAACTATATTCTAAACTATTCACTATGAATCTGTCCCTCCAGTACCACCTGCCAGCCATTTACAGACCCCTTACTCAGCGTCCTTAGTGCTGTGGTTCTGAAATTTCAAAAGGTATAAAACATATCGTAAGAAAGAAAACCAAACAAAGTTGGGACTGTTAAACTTGGCCTTGAAACTAAAAAATATAACTGATGAGAATCATTTTTTCATATGTGTTCCACTGAACAATGCATTTTATAAATAAATCATAATGTAGGAGATGTGTGTTATCAGCTCAAGCCTCTTGGTTCTATTTAGTCTTAACATATCTTGCTTGTAAATGATATAAAAATTGAATAATTCCAAGGCATTGACTATGACTATAAGTTCACTGCAGCAAAAATTACTGTAAAATTCATCCATGATATGCAGTTTGGTAAATGGCAGCATCCCCTTCAGTCCATGGAAGTTGTAGTTTACATCCAGCTCATCTCCATTCAGAAAACTCCTCACAACGTCCCAGAGATTTGAAATAAACAGGTTGACAGGTATTTTATCTACAATTACACAAAGCGTATACATTATGAATCATCCAGTTATATATATCAGAGATGTGAATACCTTAATGTAGCTTCATGTATATCTGTAGCAAATTGAAAAATATTAAAAGATTTGTTGCAGGATTTGTTATCTTGTAGGAATACCATGTAGAATGTATACCAGAAAATTGCCCATTATAGTACGTTATCAATATTATTTAACAATACAGTAAATAATGCAAAAAGTAACAATAAATTTTATCTAACTTTTGATCGAAATTATTGATCCTTTGGTCCTCAAATTAAAATTTATAGTACATAAAAGTGAATTCTAGACTTGGACACCTTGAATTTGAACTACCGGTACATACAATATACGATAAACAAGTCGAACTCAACTCGCAAAAATACGTTACAAACCAATTCCTTATTCATAATCAGAATGATTTTCAATAAAAAGCAAGACTTAATTATTAGAAAGGCATCTTAATCAATATTATACATACGTATTTCACGTTTTAAATAGGCTAATAATGTTCGTCTGGCCGTCACTCTGAAGAAAAGCCAAGTAGGTTAATATCGCGTTGTGTTGTTGACCGTTGGTTTGAATATTGCGGTTAACCGGAAATGTAGAGTGCGCATGTGCAAAACTCTATATATGGGACCCATATGGGTCCCACATAGTCGAACCCATATAGGCATACCCAGATACAGCCCATGTGGGTCCAGTAAAACTCTATATATGGGTCCCACATTGGTCCCACATAGGCAAACCCATATAGGCATACACAGATACAGCCCATATGGGTCTGGTATGGAAAAAAAAAATTACATATGGGACCCACATTGGTCCCACACTGTCGAACTCATATAGCCATACCCAGATACAGCCCATATATATCCCTTATAGGGAAAAACTATATATATATGGGACCCATATGGGTCCCACATAGTCGAACCCATTAGGCACCAGATACAGCCCATTCCTATGGAAAAAATTATATATGGGACCAATGGGCCCACATAGCAACCCATATAGGCATACCCAGATAAAGCCCATATAGGTCCAGTATGGGAAAAACCTATATATGTCAGACCCACATGGGTCCCACATCGTCGAATCCATATAGGCATACCCAGATAAAGCCCATATGGGTCCAGTATGGGATAAAAACACTCTATATATGGGACCCACATGGGTCCCACATAGTCGAACCCATATAGGCATACCCAGATACAGCCCATATGGGTCCCTTATTGGTGAAAAACTCTATATATGGGACCCACATGGGTCCCACATAGTTTAGCCCATATAGGCATACCCAGATACAGCCCATATGGGTCCCATATGGGTAAAAAACTTTACATATGGGACCCACATGGGTCCCACATAGTTTAGCCCATATAGGCATACCCAGATACAGCCCATGCTATCTGGGTTCTTTTTTAACTGAGCACATTGTAATGGATGTAGCTCTATTTAAGTGCAAACTCCAAGTAGGATCTTTCTAAAAGGATTAATTTGATCGTTTAGATGCCGTGATTATGACAGATTTTGACTGTTGAGGTGTCTTTTAAGGCATAATCTAACTACCAATTTGTGTGTGTTGTGCACTTAATATAAGAGAGAGTGTTATTGTAAAAAGGGAAAAGGAAATTAAAATTGGTGTACTTAGTACACACCTGGCCCCGTGTTCTCGAAAATAAAAATGGTACTTAAGTATGATTTTCATACTTATACTCAAATTATGCCCATTAGTTTCAATAGGGATTTGAGTATGATACTTAAATTTGAGCCTGAGATCATACTTAAGTATTTTTGAGAACATTGGACCTGGTGTAAGTATATACAAACTTGATTGGTTAAGATAATAATCTCTCATTCAAAATCGTTGTCAGAACTGCGAGCCCGCCTTTAACTCTCCTGTTGAGTTCTTTCTAAAATCACAAAATGAGTAGACTTCCCAGTATAAAAATAAGATTATAAACTATGTCTTCGGGTGATAAACAAAAGGAATGGATGCAAGCTTTGCTGTTTTTGTCATATGCTTGATATTGAAGATAAAAACAGCAGTGCTCAGACAAAAACTGATATATCAACAGTATATGAAAAGGAACATAAATTTCCAAATTTCAGTTTGTATCCAGACCATAAATTATCTTCAAATTAGGTGGAATAACTCTTAAGACATAAATTATGTATAAAACATTATGTATAATAGGAGTTATTTATAAACATAGCAATTCAATAATAAATTATGTCCAAATGAATTGTCAGGAATGTAAACTGATGTGTGTTTCAAGTCATGAGATTGAAATGAGTTGTCTTATAAAAAAATCTAAAAAAGAATTAAGAATGGAATCCAATAAAAACATCATTGTAAAAGAGAGAGAATTGAAAATCTGTTAAGCTTATTCTATCATATGTTAAGCTTATTCTATCATATTGTGACATTTTGGAAAAGAGTGTTGCATGCACTCATTTATTGATAGAGGCCAAGTTTCTGTAAACTTGAGACACACTTCTGGCTCCTTTTTGACTAAGAATTTGCCCAAAATACCTTGTCCAGTCAATAAGTCATAGGTTTAATGGATTTTGATCATTTTTGATATCAAATTATTATGGAGATGGACAATTGCTAATGTAATGTATGTTATGCATTCATGAGTAAATTCCAGTATTGCATGAAAATCATGAATGCTGTAATGGTGCAGTGGTGTCATATATATATGCTTGTGTCACAGCTGTCTCAACCTCTGTCTCCAAGCCCAAGGTAGAAGGTTTTGTTGCTTATACCTTACATACCTAAGCTGTGTGGAACTAGGAACATCTCATGCCCCGCTTCACACTCCCGCCACTTCATCTACAAGGATATCCTCATCACCAGTAACACTGATTGGGCTAGGGGATACCTGTGTTATACCTCCCTGATAAGCCTTGGTGATGGCAACCCAATATGGATGGCAGTCAGTCTTTATTACCTGTTCAGAAGACCATAAATCTACTCAAGTGATAGGAGAACAAATTCTCGGCTAATTGGCCAATTTAGAATCCTACAAACAATATTTATGTCATAGATAGGCAGAGACGTAAAAGCCCCCTCCTTTTGAGTTATTCTGAAGCTGGATACACACAGCTTTCCACAGGGTTAGAAGTTATGTATAGCATTTGGATTCCATCTTGCAGTTCAAACATTTTAAACATTTTTTTCTGACTGAATAAGGTTCACTGATATTTTCAGCTGGCAGTCTAGTTAACCAAAAAATCTGTAAATTTCAATGTGGTAGAGATATAAAATGGTACTTGTACTATCTTGCTATAGAGTAAGCTTTTGTAGCAACGTGGTAGAGTGTCCGATTTGCATACTGAAGGTCCTGAGTTCAATTCCAGCTGTCACACTTTTCCCATCACGCTTCAGCAGGTGACACATGTGCTCCAGAGAACACTCTTGTATATCATTATGATAGCCTTTGTTTCAACCAGTGAAATGCCAATCCAAATGAAATACAATAGACATAATGCTCAGTAAATGTACTATGATGAGTATTTACCATGTCTTTCTATCCAAAAGAGTTTATGTAATGCCACTTTGCTCCAAGACTATATCATAAGATATGAAAAGATTAGCTTTTTGATGAAAAGAACTACCAGAAGCTTTGTCAGAAACATGATCAGGAATTTCAATTATTTTCTTAATTTTGCTCTTAACCAAATTTTTTTTTTACAAAATAACTTCTTCGTAATATCTTTCTGCTTCAGCTCTGAAGGGTAAACAACAAAGATAGCATATAAAAATATATTATCAGCATTGTATCGAAGGGCTAAAAAGTCTAAAGACACATTATCCCTATAAAGGGGAGGCTCCAACAAAACTGCTCTTGAGTGATGGGTGTAGCTGATAGTCATTGTTGAAAGTGTCGGAGTAGCATGGAAGTCATCACATCACAGCAGTCATGCAGCAACAGCATGTATTTTAGGTTGATTTTAATTGGCAGGTGATATCTGCCTTGTGTATTTTGTTGTTGTTTTTTGGTTCCTTGCTTTTTTATTTCTCAGAAAGTTTAAGTGAAAGTGGGTAAAGATAACTGGGTGACAAGGTTTGTATTTGATCAGATATAAGTATGATTTAGTCCAGGCTGTTATATGTTTTTGTTATTGTTTTGGAGTTTACTGTGACGCTGCAACAGTATTTCAGACATAAAGTGACATCTAGAAAATTTCAGGTGTACCTACTAGTCATCGTGCCTCAGAGATTAAAGCACCTGTCCTGCAAACATGAGGTTGTGGATTTGATTGCAAGGCACAACATATTAAAGTCATCAAATGGTTCTACCCTTGTAAAATGCAGTTCATGAAATCATGAACATTTCAAGCCACTCATGAACTTTTCATGAACAGTTCTTAAACTTTTCTTGAAAAGAATTCAAGAACTGTTGAAAATGAACTGTCACAATTTTGAAATGTTCTTGAAGTGTTCATAATGTAGATCATGAACTAATTAGATTCTACAGTACAGCTCCGGTGTATCGCGGATCGGTATTTCGCGATTGCCAATATATCGCGGTTGTTCTGTGGACCCCAAAAAAATAATCATTTCTTCAATATTTTGTTTCCTCGTAACTTTCAGTCGCCATTTGCATTTTATTGTGCATGAAATTTACACGCGCGTGAAGTTTACATCCAGGCGTCATGTTGGCGTGTATATTACAGTATCCTACTGATAAGTTCATTGACACTTCCTGGTTCGTAGACAATCAACTGGTGATCAGCTATTGTGTTTGTATTTGAGAATGGTCATCATCGTAATGACTTGTTTTGATTGGACGAATGACTGCAGTAGGGTAGGATGTTACTGATCAGCAGTGCGGCTTGTTTTGTAGGTGTGATATACAGTCCCCAGAGTCCCCAACAGTCATGATGTCAGAGGCCCCAGCATTCATGGTGTCCCAGGGCTTATGCAAATTAGCATGCATATGCAAGTCTAGCCACAGCCAATCAGAAACTGATAAAATACATAGCAATACTTTTTTAACGTATATAGATGTACTCGAAATGGTAATTAACAATCCTTCACCTGATTCCGTGATGGCAACATTGAAGATCACTCCGAAGAAGATAAAACAGTTTTCTATAGCAGAGAAGATCTCCCTGATTGACGAACTGCACAAAGGAAGAACAAGATCATCGGTATGCCAAGAGCACGGGGTTGCTGAATCGACGCTGCGGGGTTGGGTCAAAGAAGAGGGGAATCTACGAAAGTCTCTAAGCACCATGGTAGAGCCTGGAAACGAACGAAAACAAGCCAGGGGTCCAAATGACAGCAAGCTAGATGAGGCTGTCATGACCTGGTTTACCCAGGCTCGAACTGAAGGAATGCCCATATCCGGTCCAAATATCCGAGGCCAGGCTCTCAAGTTTCATAACTTAATGAACCCTGGGGATGAGACCTTTACAAGCAGCAATGGGTGGCTACGTAACTTCAAGAGGAGACACGCCATTCGTCAGGTCACCATTCATGGAGAAGAAAGATCAGCAGATGAAGAGGCAGCACTGCAGTACCCGGAAAAGCTGCGAGAAATTATCGCCGAGGGAGAGTACACGGCTGATCAAATCTATAACTGTGACGAAACCGCCCTCTACTTCCGGATGCTGCCCTCGAATACGCTGGCTACAAAGGATGACAAACACAAGACACTAGGGTTCAAGCAAGATAAGAACAGACTGACAGCACTCCTATGTACTAACAGTACCGGCAGTCATAAGCTCAAACCACTTGTCATCGGGAAGTTTGAAAACCCTCGCTGTTTCCATCATGTAAACAGGAAGGCTCTTCCAGCACACTACAGCCACTCAAGAAACGCGTGGATGACTGCAGCCATATTTGAGCTATGGTTCCATCGGAACTTCGTCCCTGAAGTGAAGTCACATCTACGAAGACTAAGACTCGAACCCAAGGCTCTCCTGATAGTCGACAACTGCTCAGCACATCAAGTAAATCTGAAGTCATGGTGTGGACGGTTTCAGCTGACATTTCTGCCGAAGAACACGACGTCTAAGATCCAGCCTCTCGACATGGGAATAATCGCCACTACGAAACGCAACTATCGTCGGAACCTGGTGCAGGCGATTATAGATAGTGACGACGACCTCACCGCTTTCCTGAGGCAGATCAACATCAAAGTCGCAGTTAACCTGTTTGCAGCGTGATGGAACGAAGTGACCAGTGAAGGAATCCGTGCATGCTGGCAGAAAGCGTTAGGAGATGCCCTCCCTGTAGCAGCAACCGACGACTCCGATGACGACTTTGACGGCTTCAACGAGGAAGATGTCCAGCAAGCTGAGCGCAGAGCACTCGACTACGAGGGATTCAACGCGACCGATATGACCAACGCCCGACTTGCACTAGGGGAAGTCACCTTCGACGACATGGATGCCTGGATATCTGCCGACAATGATGATCCAACAACATCGACATTATCAGACGAGAACATCGTTACCCAGGCAATGTCGCCAGTATGTCAAGAAGAAAAAGATGAAGAAGATGATGACGAAGAAGACGCTGAGCCTCTCCCGTCCCACAGAGAAGTTGTGCGCTCACTTGAAACATCATTACGGTGGCTGGAGAGTTCAGCGGCGAGCACGTCGACAGAAATAATGCACATGAACAACTTACTCAGGAGAGCAAAGCAGGAAGCCAGGGACTCCTACCAGCAGCTGAAAGTGACTGACTTCTTTAGACGAAATTGATTGTTAATTATCCAAGAGAATTTGATTTATGTGTTTGCAAAAACGATTAAATACTTAACTTTATTTTTTTTATTAAGGAACGAAACGAAAATAAAAGAACAACAACAACAACAACAAAATGTACATACGAATTGTTCTGTTTACGTATTTTGTTTGTTATTTTATCACATTGTTTATATCTGTATGTTTTAGGCTTGTACTGAAAAAAAGAAAGAAAATCAAATATAATCAAATGCTGTATAAATTATGACTTGTTTATTTTATTGTTAGAATGTGTGGTGAGGTGTCAAGCTTGAGCGAGTGTAAATAAAATGAAATGGGAACCGAACATTAATATTAGCATTAAAAGAATGAGAAGTTCAGAATTACATCTCTCTCTCTCTCTCTCTCTCTCTCTCTGTATCAATTTATAAAAGATCGAGAGAGAGCGCGCGAGGAAGAATAAAGGTCCTGGAAAATAGCAAATCCTTTGACAGAAACAACATCTTGGACAGTAGCGACTTTCATCATGCATAATTAGGTCAGACTTAATTCGTTGTAATTTGTTAAGTTTTAATGCGTGAAAATGAAGCAAACTTTGTTCAAACACATCATATCATCATATTAAAATGATTATAGCACACTGCACACATGAAAATCACGAAAACACATATTTTTCACACATTCATTATATAGGTCTAACAATGCATAGCGTCGGTTTCATTCGGTCACGTAGGCCACTATATGTACATGTATCAAAATAATGGGCCGAACATACACTGTAGTTATACATTATATGTAATTATTCTTAAAATATTAATAATAGAAAACATTATTAAGATAAATATAAATAAAATAGAAAAAAAATAATAAAATATTATTATATAACACAGATATGAATGACGATTTTAATTAATACATAAATTACATGTTATTATATAGCCTTTTATTATTTACTACGCGGACCAGTATATCGCGGTATCTAGACTTGGACCCCGAAGACCGCGATATACCGGAGCTGTACTGTATTAATGAATCTGTAACAGTTCTTGAAGAGTGTTTTATTGGTTCATGAAATTATCATAAACTTTTGAATACTAAGTAATACTAGAATTGTCCATGATATGTGCATTTAAAACATCAGAACAATCATAAAAC
>CM037780.1:44231649-44281649 GCA_021229015.1 Solen grandis | reverse complement strand
GATGCAGGGTGCATGAGTGGCAGCACTTTTCCTTGTAGTACTTGTAGGGACACAGCCGCGCCTGGACAACCAGCTGACACTGTGTCCACTGGTCCTTACAGCTTGGATCTGAAACAGTTGGTTAGTGTTGGTCAGTACTGCAAGACTAATTTTGTGCATTTATGGCATAATTTATTGATTTCTATAGGATTGTGATATTCACGTGCCCTTAGGCCTATAAGCCTGCACATGTTTGTCAGAAACAATTAAAAATGCCTTAAATGCAGGATTGGGAAAATAAGACCTCCGATGGTATTATGGACGTTTTTGGTTTTTTGGGGTTTTTTTTAAGGGGGTGGGGCTTTTTTTTAAACAAAAGTAGGACTAAGGTCCATCCACTTAAGCAAATGTTCAAATATTGAAGCAATCCAATGAAGTATATAGATGTTATAGCAACTCCCAACCAGACATCTTCAATTTAAAGGATAGAATTTTTCATTGAAAGACCCATCCAAAAATTGATACCTTACAAGGAATATGAGTGAAAAGATCCACAGGAGAGGAGAGAGAAGAGGAGGACCATGTTTTAATGATGACCATGAAAGACATAATGATCACTGTGGGATGGAAGAAATGTTGTACAGCTCTAGCCCTTACTGAAACCAGCGCAATATGTAAACTGACTTAATTGGTCTAATATCCTAAGACATGCATTGTGGTCATAGAACAACTGTGCCTAGTAGATTATTCTAACCTATCTGTCAAACAGAAAAAGAAACAAGAGCTAACACTAAAGGTGATGAATTCTCCTGTTATACCATTTTGACTCATTTGTACAAATACTGAACTTTTTGTAAAGAGGAATAGGAAAAAACATGATGGACTGATATGTCATTTTCAATCTCATGAAAGACTTTAACAATATTCTACAATCTAATGAAAGACTTTAACAATATTCTGCAATCTAATGAAAGACTTTATCAATATTCTACAATCTTATGAAAGACTTTAACAATATTCTACAATCTTATGAAAGACTTTAACAATATTCTACAATCTAATGAAAGACTTTAACAATATTCTACAATCTAATGAAAGACTTAAACAATATTCTACAATCTTTACTAAGTCTATACCTTCATCCAGCTGAGGCAGGTCACATTCCTGGGTGTTACATGTACGCCTGGTTGATGGCTTCCTGCGGGCCAGGCACTGGGAGTTGGGGCTCAAACTTGCATCCAGACACTTCATGTCCCGAGTCTTGACACCTGTCCCACAAGTCTTGGAGCACTGAAATAGACAGTATTGTCATATTGGACATGAAAACACATAATACATAGAAAAATACTTCATCATGCATGCTTTTTTATATTTTGACAGATACACTTTAAGCTAGAGTTCACCCTGACAATGATAAATACCTCAGCTACATCACCTTTATTCACAATATGACAAGAGCTATATTGACATGGCCATCCCCTGCGAATGCTTGCTCTTTAGAAGATGTATTTGAGAGTAAAATATTTCATTTTTGAAAGAAGATTTTTGGTAAGCAAGACTGATGTTTGAAGTGATTATAAATATGAAACCCATGTGAAAACCTACTAATTCCCCTATTTTGAGGTATATAGGTAAAATGTCAAGGTTACTGTGACACAAATTAAGCCTGAAAAATAACAAAGGGCAATAACCAAAATATTATGAAAAGTAGAGTTATCATTCTTGTGCACTGCACTTCTCAAAATTATTCACTTGAAGTTTAGTTGATATCTCAAATACTTTTTGGTTTGCTCCGACAAAAGTTAAGCCTGAAAAATAACAAAGGGCAATAACTCAAAATTCATGAAGGGTAGAATTATCATTCTTGTGCACTGCACTTCTCATAAAATATTTATCCATCTTTGAAGTTTTTAGTTGATATCTCAAATACTTTTTGAGTTATGCTCCGGACAAAAATTAAGCCTGATAAATAACAAAGAGCAATAACCAAACAAGAGGGCCAAGATGGCCCTAGATCGCTCACCTGAGAAAAGTATCATTCATTGCCTGTACAAAACAGATTGCTTTAGAATTAAGATGATGAGGTGAAACAATGTTCAGGAATTTTCTGACCCCATCCACAAAAGATATCATCATGACAAACATTCTGCCAAAGTTTGAGGATGATTGGACCAAAAATGTTGCCCTCAGAGTATAAACAAGATTTTTCTAAGATTTGACCTACTGACCTACATTTCTATCCAGCCCCACCCATTTTCAAACTGGTTCTAGATATCATCATGACAAACAATCTGACCAAGTTTGAGGAAGATTGCAAAATTACCTACTTTTTGATCCAACCTGACCCATTTTCGAAAGGGTTCAAGATATCATCAAGACAAACATTCTGACCAAGTTTGAGGAAGATTGGATCAAAATTGTGGTCTCTAGTGTGTAAACATCAAATTGTTGACGGACGACGGACAATCAAGTATCCCAAAAGCTCACCCTGAGCTATGCTCAGGTGAGCTAAAAATTAAGAAAGGTAGAGTTATCATTCTTGTGCACTGCACTCCTCCTCAATGAGATCTATTCACCTATGAAGTTTCAAGTTGATATCTCAAATACCTTTTGAGTTTTGCTCCAGAAAAAAATTAAGCATGAAAAATAACAAAGGGCAATAACTCAAAATTCATGAAAGGTAGAGTTATCATTCTTGTGCACTGCACTTCTCATAAAATATTTATCCATCTTTGGAGTTATGCTCTGGACAAAAAGTAAGGCTGATAAATAAAGGGTAATAACTAAAAAATTATGAAAGGTAGAGTTATCATTTTTGTGCACTGAACTCCTCCTAAATGAGATCTATCCACCTATGAAGTATCAAATTGATATCTCAAAATTTGAGTTAAGCTCGGGACAAAAATGTGGGACGGAAGGACAGACAGAGACTATTACCATATCCCCCGCCTCTTTCGGTGGGGGATAAAAAACATTTAGCTTATTGTAAAATGAGATGAAACTACAGAAAAGCATGTGGTTTCCATACTGCCCCCCAATTAACTTTGTGAGTAGGGGTGTAATAAAAGCAATTACCAACAAATGTGTATGAAGTAAGAAGACAAAAGAAATAAAGGGATATAGGGGGTATGTGCAGATAATGAAGATAAGAAAAAAAATGAAACAAGAGAGCCATGATGGCCCAGAATCGCTCACCTGATTATAAATGAGTAACATATGTTGGATTTTTCATATGAACCTACTTTTTGACCCCACATGACCCAACTTTAAACTTGTCCAAGATATTATGGAAACAGACAATCCGACCAGCTTTCATGAAGATATGGCCAAAAATGTGGCCTATAAGGGTTTAACAAGGCTTTTCTAAGATTTGACCTCATGACCTACATTTTGACCCCACATGACCCAAAGTCAAACTTGTCCAAGATTTTATGGAGAAAATCATTCTGACCAAATTTCATAAGGATTGGGAGAAAAAAATGTGGCCTCTGGAGTGTTAACAAGGTTTTACTAAGATTTGATCTCGTGACCTACATTTTGACCCCACAAGACCCAATTTCGAACTTGTTCAAGATTTTATAGAGACAAACATTCTGGCCAAGTTTCATAAAGATTGGCCTAAAAATATGGCCTCTAGAGTGTTAACAAGCCAAATTGTTGACGACGCACGACGGACGACAGACGATCGCAAAAGCTAACCTTGAGCACGTTGTGCTCAAGTGAGCTAAAAAAGCTGATGCATCATATCCAGCAATCTAATTTGTGACCACCATTACCTCAGACCATTTAGTCATGAACCACTCTGGCTCACAATCCGGCAGGACAGGACAGGGCCGCTTTGTCTCTGGCTTCTCCTTCTCCTTACAATTGGCCTCCCCCACCACGGCAAAGAGCTCCGAATCAAGCTTCTTCATACAGACAACATCTCTTGTCTGATTGGACACACCACACGTGGCCTGGCACTGTAACACACATCATGACACATCAGTTATTTTCCAGTTGTCAAACATTTTGTACATTGGTGTGGCAAACAGGTTAATAACTGAGTGAGATAATCAGCAAATTTAAGGCAAATTCTTTTGTAACTATGTACAGTGAAACCTCATTAGTCCGGACACTTTGGTCCTGGTTTAAATTTCCGGATTAATGAATTTTCCGTATTAATGAATCAATCCATATCTCTATTCTTCTTTTTTCTTTCATACTTTCTCATTGTACACTGTGTGTGTGTGTGTATGTTTGTTACATTTGTTTTCCATTAATAATAATTATATTTAGAATTATATGCTTAGGACTATATATGATTATGTATTTAAATTGATGTTTACAAATGATACATTGGTTTAATTTTATTTTAATCCATCCTTGACATCAGCATTCTTTAAGAGAAGAAAAAGACACCTTAAGTAGGTGACAGCATAATTGTGACCCATTTCTTGTTCTGCATTCGTGAGCAAAATGAATTGGATTTAATTATTTTAGCCAAAACAGTCACAAACAAATAAATATTAAATGTACGCACTGAAAACAAAACATATGAACAAAAGACGATCTAAAGGACGGTTTGCTTTTCTGTCTCTTTTTACAGCATACATCTGTAGCTTTGAATAAATTTAACCTTCTTCACTCGCTAGTTAGTACATTATATGTACCTTGCGGCTACACCAGCCCTTAATTGCCCCCTGTTCTCTGGACTGATTAGTGTGAAGCGCTCGCGGCTATGTGTAAACAATCTGCAGGTGACACTTCTATGACAGTCACGCGCAAAGAGTAGTCCGAATGATGTCTAAAAATAGTAGGTGGGAAATCCAGTCTGAACTGGTACCCGGATTATCGAGTTATTTTAAATAGCAAATGGAAGATTGGTTCCCAAAATGGATGTCCGGATCCGGAACGCGAATTTCCGTATTATCGAATCATTTTTACGTTGTGGAAATCCGTTCCAAGAGAAAAGTGTCCGGATGGCGAGGTTTCCAGAATAATGGAGCCCGGACTAACGAGGTTTCACTGTATCTAAATTTTGGGCAAATAAAATTGAAAATAAATGGATTTTACTGATTGTTTCTGGAAAGAACCAACTGCATTCCTTCCCAAAAAATATGTCATAATCTGTCAGAATAAATTTAATTTACATGGGAATTACTCAGTCATAGAATTTTCACTCATTTTGCGACCACAACAGTATACAGACAAACTTGTGATTAGATTAAGTGACTTGGAATTTTTACCCCAACATTTTTCACAAACATCTATGACATTTATAATATTGAATTACTTATGACAAATTTCAACGTGACATTTTCTGTTTAACACATTATCTCATATAGATTCATTTTGATGTATGGACAAGATCAGCTCCTTCAAGGATCTGTCTGATCAGGATCTCCTTTGTTTGCTCATACAATATTGTAGCTCAGATTCTACAGTCTGCACAGCAAAAATCCATTGTTTTATGTACCATTTAAAGTAAAGTAAATCAATTCAAATAAATTACTACATTAATATTCATGAGGTAAAGGGTTAAGTATAGGTATGAAAGAGAACCCGTCCTTTCCAAGTCACTGAGACAGAGAATCAGCTCAGTGGATGGTAAACTTCAGCCAGGAATTATCCCTTTTCCTCATGAATATTCATGTTCAAATTTACTGAACTTTAAATGGTATATGAAAGAATAGACTGTTCTTTGACTTTGACTATGAAGCTGTCTGATCTGGGTCTGCTCTGTTTGCAAGTGCATCAAATGAGTCTATATGCAGTAAATGGTTAATATGCATACTTTCAAGAGTAAGTAAAACATAACATGAACTTATATATATAAAATAACATGAGATCAACATGCCTTTGTCCATGGTCCCTCAAACCAGAATCCCCCACATGGCCGTCTCTTCTTGCACGGTTTCTTTGTGCGTGGTTTCTCCCCACACTTAAACTCTGGCAGTGGGCTGCCATCCTCTGCAGAACAATACACGATACGGGTGTGGAAGCCTGGACCACATTCCGAGGAACACTGCAGAAAATAACAATCACTATACACTTTATGTAACAGGTTTTGTGTTCTTATTATGACAATTATCACAAGCTTGCTTAGTTTATCATCCCACTGACAGTATTTCAGTCATTTGGAGACCTATCCAACATGAGACAGATATACATTGTTTCCTCAAGGAAATAACAGACACCATGCCGAACACATTATCCTGACACCAGGGCAACATTTCCTGGAACCACTCTTATATGCCGAGAGCTAAGCACGGAAAATCACTCTCATAATTGAGTTTAACACACACACAAAAAAAACAGATTCTGATTGTATCATTGTATACATATTGATGATGATGAGATTTACTTACAATGATATCTGTGGGAACAAAAACCTCACCTTATCTGACCAGGCAGACTGGAACCAGCCCTTGGCACACGTGCCCATGTCACACTGGAGCATGTCCTCAGGCCGGATACCACCACACTGATTGTCGTGCACTGTCTCCCCAGCAGTGTTCTGGCAGGCCACATCACGGGTCTTCTGTCCAATACCACAGTTCACAGAACACTGGAATGTAAACCATGTAGATAGCATGTATGAAGTGATGGTTTAACTCTTCATATTAATGATGAGTGGCAAACCAGTCTGGTGGAAAACTGCTACTGCTGTGAGCAGAAACACTTGACCAGGTAGATCCTGACGATGAGCAGCATACTTTGTTTATTTGGATGAATGTCTCATCAATAGTATTTCAGCCATTTGGAGACGATTTTTACAAGCTGTAGACATGTGGCATGATACCACACCTTCTCACATTATCCTGATACCGAGCCAACCAGTCCTGGAACTATACCAGTATCACTTTTTAGACATTGTTATGTTACTGCCAGGGATCAAACCCACAACCTCCAGATTCCAGGTCAGATGCTCTTACCACTCAGCCACCAGGACCAGTTACCCTGTATATAATTATGACAATGTACCCACTAGGGGTATATACATTTATATACACAAACTTCAACCTGCTCACCATCACACAAACCCCTTACATAAACAACAGCTATGTATTCAGCATCCACTTACGATTGTCCAGTTCCCAACTGACCACTGGGCACATGGAGTGACTTCACAACTCTTCACCGTGTCAGGTCTGTCATCAAAGTTGCACAATGTGGCAGACACGGGGATGGACACATTGGCAGAATACCTCTGCTGACACTCCACCTTCCGTGTCTGGATCCCAGCTCCACACGTCTTGCTGCACACCGACCACGGCTCTCCATACCAGCTGCAACAGGTTTTTCGTAGTAAAAATGATTTCAGATTCAGAACATTTTTATTTTAATAATGACCTTGTCTCCTTATTGAGTTTTGAACATTGTTTTGCTGTACATAAAGGTAAGAAAGGTTCAAAAATATATTGTGAATATGACTGTGATTATTAATACAATTCAAATCATAAAAACATTTTGAGATTCCAGGTATGAGTTGTATTATAAATATGTTTTATTTTGAACCAACAGTTATGGTACAATACAGAGAAGATAAATGAAATTTTCTTTATTGATTAAAAGAGGAAATTAGCACATATCTTAACCGATAAACATTATTTTCACAATTTTGGTAAAGGGCAACACAGTGATTTGTACTAATCAACTTTAAGTATATTATTTTTGTGAAGAACAGATATTTTCAATGTGCTCAAGGTGAAATGAAAGCCCAGAATATGGTCAGAGTAGATACTTACTCAGGTGGGCAGGGAGACTTGTTACAGACTATAGTCTGAACTTTCTTTTTAGCTGGGTCACAGTTCTCGTCAGTGACGATCACATTTGACTTCCTCTTCATACACACCACCTTGGTCTCCTGTGTACCTGTAATGAGAGGCACACAAGGGAGGTAATCATCGGGGAGCAAACAAAATGTATACCTGCAGTGACTCTTCCTGTATACCTCCATCACACCTGTGGTTTAAAAAGAGGATCGAATGGGCTAATGGTATGTGGCTGGTAAATGCATTATATTGCAAGTGAGACAAACTTGTATCATTTTTAATGATCAATCCAATGACCTTCTTGTTGCAGGGTGGACACTCTTACCACTTGGCTATCAGTTTATCTGCCATCCTCACCATCTTCATATCTAACATGCCACAGGCTGGTACCATACTGACATCTGCTTTAAAACATTAAATCAAATATTTCCAATATGGTATTTTACTCCACTTGATCAATTTCAACAGATTATTTACAACTAAAGATAAGATGAGTTAGGGGGACTGAATATGTCATATGAGAAGAAATATTTATTTAATGATAACATGAAACATCTGTTTTACAAAAAATCATTTTCTTTTTTTATTCTGGGTTAATTTCAACTGCCTAATCAAAATAGTTTTGTTTCATTTAATCCAAGTAAATGTATTTGCATTTATGAAGAAAAGAATAAAGGAGATGATGATTATTGAGTCTAGAGCAGACCAGAAGGTTACTGATGTCAGAATGAAACTACATACTAACACAAGTATATCATTTGGTAGGAACACCGTAAGATCTCTACATTGCGACCTTTTTGCATCAATTTGAAACAATCTTTTTTGCAACTTCTACAGACACCCCCTCCTCCTTCCTCAGCACCTAAGATGGTTTAAAAAAATTCTTGCTCCATTATATGGGGAGAGAACTCACACCTTCGGCTCTATATGCCATAACAGTACCACTGAACCACAAGGTTTCCATAGTCCCTGTAGCTTAATTATAAAGTAGAATACCTGGCTGCATCATGTCAGTTTTGACTGCTGTCCGGTGTCAGGATTAAATACCATCGACACCTGCACATCAATCATGGACTTTCTTTGGTCTCTTATCTCTCCTGATATCCATCCTCATGAATGTAAAATGAATAATTCTAATATAGCATATTTACATAACAGATCATTAATCTAAACCTGTTAACTCTAACACAGCACCTCTAACACAGCACTACCCCACCTTTATATTTAAATAATAATTGATATAAATAGAGAATATTATCAATCAACTACACAGACATTATTAAAAATATTACAGAAAAAAAGAAGAAAAACTATCTCAATCAAATGATGTTGTGTGTCAGGGTTATACGTAGCTGTATACACAGACATTCCTGTACATACCATTCTGTTCATTAGAAGCGGTTCACTCATGACAACGCCAGGTCGTACATTAATCATCAGCATATCATTACATCACTTAATTTGTCACCCGTCAACCCGCGCCATGCACTATTTGTCACTGGACAATGTCTGCCTCTCATTCAGAATACCAAAGTATTCCTTTTTGAGTTTTTTTTTTGAGAGACAACAATAACAATCCAAAAGTCTTAATGTGTTTCTTTTGATATGACTTACAACTTTTAATGTTGGTGAAATTAATTCCATTACCTTGCAAAAGAAAATATTTAGTAGAGTCAGTAAGGGGCTGAAAACATGTTTGATTAATTACCATTCTGGTAAAAAGCTGAATGATATAGCTCACTATAAAATGAATGTATCACCATACACACCTGATGCAAGTGAAAATGTGACCAGATTCAAGAGTTAAAGCCTAACCATTCAAATATACCATCTTACACCATTTGTATACTGACTAGGACAGAACTTCACCACCTTCAAAACCAACTTCAGAGCAAATCTATTAGAAAGGGAGGAACATCTTTCCCTAACAGCTTAAAGGAAACTAGAAATTTGACAAAAAAGTGATTAATACCCCTGCAACCAACTTTTTCATAATGTATTATGAGTGTAGGACCAGACATGACAGGATCAAAGGGGTCTGACTTTTATGTTTGGTCATTATAAATTCAATAAAGCCCCATCTCTGAGAAACATGTGTATAATATCAATTTGGTACAATCACAAATACTGTCACAGTATTAAGATATAACTTAAGTAATGTACACTCTTTAAACTTTTGAAAAGGATTGTGGACACAACTATTTTCAATACTTTTTTTCAGAGATATGTTTTTATGTATACATTCAGAGAGACCATGTTAGGTTTTAGGGACCAGCACCTTGCTTAATACTAACCTCCCTGAACAATCACTTGAAGCTACTTTCATAATAATAATTATCAGATGTTACATAATATTAATTAGGTGACAAGTCTGTTCCTCCATGGGCCATGATTGAGGTGTCTCAATTAATGAAGCAGGTCAGGATGTTCTGACAGCTGTCACAGCGTTAACATGATACCACCCAGTTGCTGGTCAGGGAAGGCGATGGACCTTATTCATCTCACCCTGTGTGGTAGGGCTGGTGACATACAAACCTTCACATCTGATTACCTAATTAGTTTAAAACACTAACAAAATACAGATAACATAGCCTATCACTACCAACCCCCATGGTCTCTGTTGGTAACTTGACTACTGCCAAGAACTATCCTGACACAGACAGATGGGCCCAGCAGACCCAGGGGTCTGGGTAGTCATGGTGACATTGTCCACCTGGTCTACCATGATACCCCTGTACCACTTCCTTTAAGAATATTCATGTACACATTTATAACTTAATAAACATTAATTAACTTACCCTCTATATGGTCAAAGTATATATCAACAGATGTGACATCAGACTAAAATAGTATCTAAAACATCTAGCTTTTAAGGTTTAAGTATCAAGTTATGTAGGTTTATTTCAAAATCCAAGGATGCCCCCAAAATTTTCCATAGTAAAAGCTGTCTAACATCACTTTTGACCTACATGAGGATGATGACATAAGACAAAGCTGAATGAAAATCGCAAATCTTTACCATTTTCATTGATAGATATTCCTTTACTTAACAAGAGGGCCAAGATGGCCCTGAATCGCTCACCTGAGAAACATTGCCAATTATTGTATTATGAGTAATACTGAATACATAAACAATGCAGAAGTATAGCAAGAACATCTAAATTCCACCCAAAAATTGTACCTGTCTTCCAAATTTTGGAGGTCATAGTTCCAATAAAATTAAATGACTCCTGGCCTCATGTTCTCGAAAATACATAAGTACAATTTAAGGCTCAAATTTGACTATCATCCTGAAATCCCTTATTTTCGAGAACACATGGCCTGGGTTGGGCCCAATTTTGACACAAGGGCCATGATTTGGACAGACATGGTTGAGGTCCACAAGTAAACATCTTAACTCCTGGTTTTGTGGTTTCCAAGAAGAAGATTGTTCTATATAAGTCTATGTAAAATCAAGTGACGCCTGGGGCAGGGCCAATTTTGACCCCAGGGCCATGATTTTAATAAACTTGGTAGAGGTCCTCTAGGCTATGTTACACACTAAAAATATAAACTCTAGGCCTTGTGGTTTCTGACAAGAAGATTTTTCTAATTTTTCCTATACAAGTCTATGTAAAATCAAGTGACCCCTGGGGCGGGGCTAAATTTGACCTTAGGGTCATGATTTGAACTTGGTAGAAGTCTACTAGAAAATGCTACATATCAAAAATCTAAGCTCTAGGCCTTGTGGTTTTGGTGAAGAAGATTTTTGAAGATTTCACATTAAAAATCTATTTTTAGCTCCTGTCACCCAGATACGCAATGGACTAGAACCATTTAAATAACTGTAGTGAGAGAGCTTCATAAAAGAACATCACAGGCAAATTTTATCAAATTTGGCCCAGTGGTTTCAGAGGGGATGTTGTTTGAAACAATTGTGGACAACGGACAGACGGACGGAGAACGGACAGCCAGCGATCCTAAAAGCTCACATGAGCACTATGTGCTCAGGTGAGCTAAAAATGCACCTCTATTTGTTAGAGATGATAACTAGCTGAAACATAAGCTTTACATTCACAAAATATTCATAAAGTTTTCTGATTGAATTTGTTTCTTTGATGTCTATGTAGTTAATTTATATTATACTTCTCTTAGATGCAAATTGAGACCTATTTCAGACCAAACACAAGTACAAAAGTGCTGCCTGAGGCAGCACATTGAAATAAGCATGGCGACAAAGAAAATATTGTCTGATAATAAAATTTATGTGGGTTAACAGGAAAACAAATTGTTTTTGTTTTTTTACATAACTTTTATTGACATGTGAACTTGTTTACATAAGTATATATATTTAACTGTATAAATAAAAAACAAGTTCCAAGACTTGAAGTGAATCTTAAAATGAAGAAAGACACACAATATGTTTAAATATGAAAACAAAGGCCTAATATACATATTTAGAGGACACGAAAAATTTCAATGCAAGAAGGTGTGAAAAATGTGCAGCCAGACCAGGACTGTAACCCGAGACCACTTACAAAAGTCTTCCACCGATAACGGTTACATATTCCCTGCAAATATGGAATTTATTGCAGAATAACAGAGATCAAGTTGATAGTGATCCTGATAAACAAAAAGGCAGTATATATAATGATCACTTGTTTGGTGCAAAATAACTAAGAGAGAAAATGTGCAGCCAGACCAAGACTTCAGCCTGGGACCCCTAAAGGGTGATTGTTCTACTGGTTAAGTTACTGGACTACTTAAAAGTCTCTGACTGATAAGTGTTACTTATTGGCACTACATAAGTTAGTTTAAAAAAATGGTTGGTGATTGGAAGGTTTTATAAAGTTTTACAGTGGTAAAAGATTAAACATTGTAAAAGAAAATCTTTTTTTGTAATTTTTTCAAGAAGTAATTTTAATATACAGCATGAAAAAAAATAGGAATGCATAGAAAATTTGTTTTCAAGATGCTTAGAATCACATTTATAAAATACATTTTTTTGAGAATAGTGGTGAATATTTGAAATGAAAATATTACAAATTAAAATTATGAGAAAATATATTGATTTACTGAACTAAAACAGATTACTACCCTTCAACAAGAGCTGTCTGTAATACAACGCGCTCCAACAAGAGCTGTCTGTAAGACAACGCGCTCCACTATTTGAATGCTTGTCAATAAAATCAATAAGTATTTAAAGCAAAATCTCAAAGAATTCAGTGACAAAGTGAGCTAGTATAAAAAGATTAATCAAGTCAGAAAAGGGGCATAAATTTGTCAAAACACAGAGTTATGTACTCTTGACATGTACAAATAGAGGTCATGGTCATAAACAGGTATTTTAAGTTTCAAAGCAATACCTCAAAGGGTTAAGTGAAAAAATGAGGTGGTGTGAAAACTTTAACCAAGATTCTTTAAAAAAAAAAAAAATGGCATAACTGTTTTATAATTCATGACAGTCTGACCTCCAATACAGGCATGCAATTTCATGTGTGGGCTATGAGGGGCATCCATGGAAAGAAGATGGAAAAAAAGCAATGTTAAACAAATCTTAACATTTTAAGTACAAAAAGGCCCAACAATATGTAAAAATATTTAAGAGTTACTGTTCCTGTAACTACTTGGACATACATTCCTGTTTCTACTGGTTGGTCTGATGTTGATAAACACATGTGTGAATTTTGAGAGACATCCAATGAGTGAAAGTGAAGATAATAGCAATGTAAAATAAAACTTTAAATAAAATTTAAAAAAAGTTAAATCCAAAAAGTGCTATAAATTTGCAAAAAAGTATTTGTAAAAGTTACTGTCCCTATTTCTACTAGTTGGTGTGATGATGATGAATGTGATGCATGCATGAAGTTTGGAAGACATCCATTGAGTTAAAGTGGAGATAATAGCATTATTAAACAAAACTTTAATGTTTTTCTAAGTCCAAAAAGGGTTATAGATATAAAAAAAAATGGAAGAGTTGCAGTTCCTTATTCTTCTTGTTGATCTCAAGTTTAGGGGACATCTATCAAGTAAAACTGGAGAAATAGCAATGTTAAACAAAAGTTTAACATTTTTCAAAGTCCAAAAAGGGCCATAAATATGCAAAAATATTTGGAACAATTACTGTTCCTGTTTCTACTGGTTTGTCTGATGAGGATAAACACATTTATTAATTTTGAAGACATCCAGTAAGTAAAACTGGAGATAATAGCAATGTTAAACAAAAGTTTAACATTAATTCTAAGTCCAACAAGAGGGCCATGATGGCCCTGAATCGCTCACCTGATTATAAATGAGCAACATATGTTGGATTTTTCATATTGACCTACTTTTTGACATAACATGACCCACTTTCGAGCTTGACCAAGATTTATGGAAACAGACATTCCGACCAAGATTCATAAAGATTGGGCCAAAAATGTGGCCTCTAGAGTGTTAAGGTTTTTCTAAGATTTGACCTCATGACCTACTTTTTGACCCCACATGACCCAAATTCAAACTTGTCCAAGATTTTATGGAAACAAACATTCTGACCAAGTTTCATAAAGATTGGGCCAAAACTGTGGCCTATAGAGTGTTAACAATGCTTTTCTAAGATTTGACCTCATGACCTACTTTTTGACCCCACATGACCCAAATTAAAACTTATCCAAGATTTTATGGAGACAAACATTCTGACCAGGTTTCATAAAGATTGGGCCAAAAATGTGGCCTCTAGAGTGTTAACAAGGTTTTTCTAAGATTTGACCTTATGACCTACTTTTTGACCCTACATGACCCAAATTCGAACTTGTCTAAGATTTTATGGAGGCAAACATTCTAACCAGGTTTCATAAAGATTGGGCCAAAAATGTGGCCTCTAGAGTGTTAACAAGGTTTTTCTAAGATTTGACCTCATGACCAACTTTTTGACCCCACATGACCCAAATTCAAACTTGTCCAAGATTTTATGAAAACTAACATTCTGACCAAGTTTCATGAAGATTTGGCCAAAAATGTGGCCTCTAGAGTTTTAATAAGGTTTTTCTAAGATTTGACCTCCTGACCTACTTTTTGACCCCACATGACCCAAATTCAAACTTGTCCAAGATTTTATATAAACAAACATTCTGACCAAGTTTCATGAAGATTGGGCCAAAAATGTAGCCTCTAGAGTGTTAACAAGGTTTTTCTAAGATTTGACCTCATGACCTACTTTTTGACCCCACATGACCCAAATTCGAACTTGTCCAAGATTTTATGGAAACAAACGTTCTGACCAAGTTTCATGAAGATTTGGCCAAAAATGTGGCCTCTAGAGTGTTAACAAGGTTTTACTAAGATTTGACCTTGTGACCTACTTTTTGACCCCAAATGACCCTCCTGACCTAATGGTCCGATATCAGCCAAAATCAAACTTGGCTGAGATTTTTTGGTTATAAACAATGTCATTAAGTTTGAATGCAATTGCTAAAGAAATGAAGATGTAAGAGTGCAAACAATGTGAAATCTGGCTTTTTTGAATTTTAAAAGGGGCATAACTCCTGACCTAATGGTATGATATCAGCCATAATCGAACTTGGCCGAGATTTTATGGTTATAAACACTGTTATCAAGTTTGAAGATAATTGCTCATGAAATGAAGATGCTAGAGTGCAAACAATGTGAAATCTGGCTTTTTTGAATTTTAAAAGGGGCATAACTCCTGACCTAATGTTCCGATATCAGCCATAATCGAACTTGGCCGAGATTTTATGGTTATAAACACTGTTTTAAAGTTTGAAGATAATTGCTCATAAAATGAAGATGCTAGAGTGCAAACGAACAAATTGTGGACGACGGACGACGGACGGACGGACAGACGGATGGACGGACGGACGACGGACATTCATCGATCCTAAAAGCTCATCCTGAGCACACGTGCTCAGGTGAGCTAAAAAGGGCCATAAATATGCAAAAATATTGGAAGAATTACTTTCTTATTTCCACTGGTTGGTCTGATGATGATAAACACATGTTTGAAGTTAGCGGGACATCAGTTTAATAATAGTGCAGATAATGGCAACATTAAACAAAACCTTAACATTTCTTTTGACATTATTGACATTTTTTTACAAATTAAGAGTTCCATGTTATTGGTACATGAAATATATATCACCAGCCTATCTTAAATTTTAAGAGATTTTAGCTGAAGACAAAGGTAAATGACACTGAAAGTAAAGGGCCATTCTCCAAAATTTATTATAACATTCTTTACAATTTGTCAATACATTAAGCATATATCATCAGCCTATTTTAAATAAGATCAAAGTAAATCTGTGGATATAATTTTCCAAAAAGAGCAAATACTCTGAAGAGAAGAGCTCTCCTTGGAATATTTTTGCAACATCAGACTATTTTAATAGGAACAATGTGATGCTGCAAATTTTCTAATTTTTAAAAAAAAATAAGGGCACTAACTGTGAAAGGAAAAGAGGTTCTAATAGAAAAATTTGCTCGCGACACATTGTCTCCAAGTCATTGATACATGTACCAAATATCATCAGCTAAATTTAAATATAAAGAGAATTGCTCTGGGAAGGGAGGACAATTTTTTAACAATGGACAATAACTAAGAAAAGGGGCAATAGAGGGCAGAGGTACAATACACCTAATTATAACATTTCAGGCCACTTGATTTGACCTGGTTTCCTTCAGCAGTAACCAATGTCAAATATTGGGTACAACAAGTGTTCAAAGTTTTTATACAGATTATAATTAAAAGAAAATAAGTCAAACATCTGGAGGCCTCATTTTCCAGAATTGCAGGAAAGAACCATGAGATTTTCATTAGGAAAAAATATTTTTGAACACTAGCTCCAGGAGAAAGATTTGAATTTAAGTACATGTATATATATGAAGAGTACATACAGAAACTAGCTGCCTCCACTTAAGACATCATTTTTCAAAGGATCAAATTCATTTTAACAATGTGGTATGTGGGTGACCATTTGTCCCAAATGAAATTAAAATCTGACCATTAGTTACAATGATTTTTTTTATAAATATATAAACAGTGTGATTATTAGGAAACTAGCCAACCATCTGGTGCTCCATTTTTTAAGGAATAAACTTCAAGTCTTCAAGTAAGCAATTATGGTAGAAGGCAATGAGGTAACCATTTGTGCAAATTGAAATTAAATTTTGACCAATGGTTTTCAGAAGGGAAGAAATTTAAGGGACAACTTAATTTTAGCAATGACAGTAGATAGTCATGAGGTAGCAATTTGTAACTGATGAAATTGAATTATTCTGGCTCTTTGTTTCAGGGAACAGCTAAACTTCTTTTTAGAAATTTTAAAAATCAAATTTTGTTGGTTTCCACTGCAAATGACAAATGGGCATCTGACAAGTAGTTTCAGAAGATATATCTTTTAAAGCAAATTGTTGCCATCAGAAGATGGGACACAAGGTGATCAGAATAGCTCACCTTCGGCTTGATGTGCTATGTTGAACTAAGAACGGTTATGATCAGGATACATAGTTTTAATTTATTGATTGTGTTATTTCAATTATTTTAAGAAGCAGTTTTGGTCCATGAAAAAAAAGAAAAAAAAAAAAAGAAATTAAATTGGAAACAAACTGATGTGCTTACACTTTAGAAAGGATGAGTGACAATCTGGAATGACAGTCTCCCATATTTTCTCCTCAATAAACAAATCTATAAGTTCAAAACTTTTTTTTTTCAGAGTTTCTTCTTACATTTCAGAGCATGAGATTAAATACCATTTGCTATAAGAACATTCATGAGAAACTTTTTAATCACTAGATCAATAAATAAGGGAGTTTTAGACCTTCTGAACTTTTAGTTAAAGAGAAATCTGAGTTGAAATGTTGTGAAATGCAAGTAAGGTCATTTTTTTATGAGGGTAAAATTAAAACACAACAAATCATCAAAAATAAAACTAAAAGAAAAAGAGAAAATATAGTATAACAGGTTTATCAGTGATTGCTGTGCATCCATTCATTGGCTGACAGGCACATATATACAGACCATTTCACTCTGAAATCAGACGTTTGCTAAGTCAAGAAGAACTCTCTGACTGTCACCAAGTCAATCTTCATGTTGGTACAACATTCCACACAGTGTTCAGTTGGGTAGTAAACATATGCATCAGATTTCCCACCAGTCACAGATATGTCAGTTTTGTCACAAAGTATACCACATAATTTATATGTGTTGCCAAACCCCTGATGAAATGGTCTATTGGTTGTTTGAGGTGTTAACTTCTGCTGAGGTGAACGGAATGCTGAATTTTGGCTTGAAAACTGGATAAAAGCTGCCCCTGGCCTTTCTGAAACACTTACGTAGCTGCCCCTGGCCTTTCTTAAGCACTTATGTATTGTCAGTGTCCAATTTACCAGGTTTTTCGCAGCCAACCCCATTTTCTATGTATTGCAAGCTGAAAAAAAGTCGAAAAATGAAGATAATTAGTTGCATATTCATAATTTTAGATATACAGTGTGTGAAAATCAGTAATATTAAAACATATAAATTAGAAAGAGATTCCAGAGATACTGGATTCACATACTGCATATTACTCACAATAGGGGATAAATATGTGTGTATGTATATATATATATATATATATATATATGTGATGTGCTACCGGCCAGGTAGCTCAGTCGGTAGAGCATTCGCCCTGTAAGTGAAAGGTCCCAGGTTCAAGTCCTGGTCAGGCTATATATATTTCTCACCGTGTGACATAAGGCGCCCAACGTTTGACTGTGATATAAGTGGCAGGTCTGTCTAATTATGCCTACACATGGTTATATTTACCCAATAACTCCTAGAATTCAGGGACAAATTCTAAAATGAAGGGGGATAATGTCACAGTACTGATTACTCACAATAGGGAAGAAAGATGTGTATGTGGCCAGGAAGCTCAGCCGGTAGAGCATTCGCCCTGTAAGCAAGAGACCCCGGGTTCCAGTCACGATCAGGCTGCAAATCTTTCTCTCCTAACAGTGACATAAAATAGGTGTAAATAAAAAACAAATGTATTGCAATAAAGCATTAAAATTTCATTACATAAATTGTTTCCCATGTTTTTATTTACTCATTATATACATTTCTTCCCATAAATTAATTATACTCATAGCTGAACACAAAGCTGCAGATATCTGAAATGAATTTTGATAGAATGAAGAATTTATTTGAAATCCCTCACCCCACCACCCCCTTTCTTAGGTTTTTTTTTTTTTTTTTCCTGTTTCAAATTATGTTATGTAAAAACTTGCACTAGTAAACCGATATTTTCACAAATTTCACCAAATACCTTTTCCTTTGCCTAGAAATACTGTAGCCATCATATTGTGAAATCTCAAGCATTATAAAAATACAGCAATGTAAAAGTCCGAACCTTTCCGAAATCTTATGTAGCTTCATAGTTACAGTAAATATCAACTTACCGTGTATTGACCTTCAATGCAGTTGTGGATTTCAATTTTGTTCATCAAAATGTATGTCGGGCTTCAATTCGCTCTGCTCCGATTCAGAATATGAAAAATCTCGACTCTTATAATGGTTTTGCACGACTCCCATTTCAAAACGGTATTTAACAAATTGACATGAGCTTGTAAATTTCAGTTTATAATTAAAATCGATAGAGTATGTTTTTATGTTGAAATGGACATTTTGATAATGTTAATAAAAATAATCTCTAATCATGTTAAAAATAGAATGGGATATGAAAGGATCAATTCCGCATTGCTACATATTTTGCCTTCATTTTCAGCATTGAATACAATTCATTCTTGGATTTTTTTTGCGTATTATCCCTTTATTTTTTAGTTCAATCATGCTCCATCAATTCTAGGCAAAAGTTCATGTTTTATTACGAAAATATGCCGAAACTGCAACTGAAAGGATTTATACCTCCAAATCCTGTTCCATTGACAACCTACGAACCAAATACAGTACGCCCAGCAGTGATCCGCCGTGCAATAAATATCTGCAGTATACTACAGTTGGCTTCACCATCTCAACAGTACATGTCATTTCAATAATGTTTACTCTGCCCATTGCGTTAGAGGGAACACATTACCGCTCTACATTCTCCATTTCTTATTAATCTCTATCAATGATGATTATCTTTAAGGTATTTCTTATCAAATCTATCAGATACGTACAGATCCTTCTCTTCAGTTCACCTGTAATACATGCAATATTTTTGCCTATAATTCATAATCCATATGTTTTTTTTTCTCTATCCTAAGATTTGGATTTTATGGTCCAAATACAAATTTAACCCTTTACCTCATGAATATTCATAAACACATTTATGACTAAATGAATATTCAATGAATGAACTCAAAAAGGTACAGGAAACAATGGATTTTACTTTGCTTTCCTGACTGGTAATGAGACAATAGTGTAAGAGCAAAGAGAGGAGACCCTGATCATACTGATCCATTTGTGGGTCTCAACTGTTTGCCAAGGTATGAAAACATTTCTATATTGCTATACAGGGTAAATGGTAAAAAGTGTTTTAAGAGATAATTAATTAATTTGTAACATTAATGACATTCATTATAATAAAATATAAGTATATTATCTATAGGAGACGATGTCATTTCTAAAGATTCTTTGAAGTTTATAATTAAAATTTATAGTTAACAATAAAAATAAAACGTACATTTATTATTATACTATTCTCACACCTCCATGTTTACCTTGAAAACTGTCGAGCATAAATCAACACTTACTTTTGAATCCACCTTGAAAATGGATTCTGGTGGATCAGACCAAGCTATCCTACAGTCCTGATTTATTCTTATGCCAGAACATCTGACAGGTGATTAAGTTTTTGAATATATCACCCTTTTATCTAAAAAGTCATCATTATTTTGTCTAAATTTGTTGTGTTTTCTGACAGGTTGTGAAACTAAACTATTGCAATTATAAATTCAAGCGTGTGTAGAAGTCTACAAGATTTATTCAACCCTATACCACACAAGAAACACAACAGTATTGAAGGCCAGGCCTTATATAATACCAGATACCTATACAGGTTTTGTTTGTGTTGTTTAAAAACCCTCAAAAGTATTTAAGTCATTTGCAGACTATGTCTACTTGAGACAGATATAGTGCTGCCACACTGCAGTATCATGCCCTAGACACGTGGCATGATACCACACCCAGTCACATTATTCTGACACTGGGCCAACAACTCTTATATGCTGAGTGCTATGCCAGGGAGCCATACCAGTATAGGTTTTATCCTGCTACCACTTCTTAATACTTTGATCAGGTGGGGCCACAGTGTGGTGTGGTTCTAATCACCCTCTTATTGTCACTTAGGTTCTCACTGTTGTAGGCTCAAGTCTTCATGTGAGCATGCCTTTCCACTTACAGTTGGCTTGCAGTAGATTGATGGTTTGATTTGCGTCTCTGTTTGGTCTTTTTCCACCTGTAATTACCTGGATGTTGCTAGGTGATGGTAAACTCTCAATCAACAACTCAGGATGTAACCATATGATTCCTGTTCAGACTAGGGGTACTTTTAGTCTGATTTGTTTTTTCTATGTTTACCAGGTGTCACTGGCTAGTCATGATTTAACAGTGTCAGTTTTTGTTTAAGCATCAACTTGTGCTGTCATGAATATTAATAGCTTGAATAAACAGGCCTAAATCTTCATATTTCGAATTGTTTAAAAGCATTTGCACCAAGCCCAAGTATATGAAACTTCATATTTGATCTCCCCAAAGGAGTATTATACCAGTCTTAGACTAGTGGACTTGTACTATTGTCAATCACTTTGGCTCTTTGGAATGGGGGTTAACAGTGTCAGTACAAATCAAGCTAAGGTCACCAGTATGGCCCTATAAAGGGAGAAGAAATTTCTTTAATAATGATACCTAGAAACTAATTATCATCATGAAAAGCGTCACCTATATGTTGTCACAGTACAATCATATGAACTTGATATGGATAAAAAAGAAAAACTTTCAATGCAATTTATTTAATTTCACATTAAAAGTCAACTGTCAAACATTATACAAACAACCCCACGTCCGGCTCATGACATGTAAAGGTGGACAGGAAAGGGAAAACGTCCCTTTACCATGTTGACACTCACACCTTTTAATATTCAAATGATGAAAAAGCCCGCAAGTGCAAATATCAGCCTTCCATATCCTACCCTGGAGATGTCTAATTACATGAAGAGGTTTGCAGATCTATCATCAAACCATGTTTGCCTTTTAAAAAATGGGCGGAGCAGACATATTTCCAAACCACCTGTTCAAACACAATGATGTCCTTTTTACCTTGTGTTGCTGTCATACGATTCCGGGAGTAATCTGTTGCTAAATGGTCAACTATTTGATTAAGTTTATTTATAGGTTTAACATTCCTATGACATGTTTACAGACATGTTTTTCTGATAAACATAGCCATGACATATGGTGCCAGAATCAGTGCCCCTATGTATAACAGACCATGATCAAACATGTTTAAGGCTAACCATGGTCAGCCACTACAGCAGGTCCAGCATAATGGCTCTATTGGGGGCCCAGACTTACATAATCTCAATGTAAAAGAACCCCGTTATATTGGAAATTGCTTTATAATGGAGCACATAGTAATGGATCTACATGTTTACCTTACTAAATGATCCATTGTCTGTGTAGGTTACATTCTGAATCAATCAATTATTATCTTCAGACTATTGCGATGACCTTAGTCTTAGTAGCTGTAACTCAAAAGCAAGTGCTGCAACCAAATTAATCTAATGTTTGAATATTGTTCCTGTACTGTTATTGGCACTGGAAACATCAATTTTATCTGTGAACAAAAGTTACTCAAACCTAAAGTAGTTTACAAGGTTTTATCATGATAACAAGTTTTAGCTGTCCAAATTTGAAATAGAAAGGTAAACTTACAAAAAAAAAATGAAATTATCACAAACACAGTCAAATTTCTACAGAAAGAATCTAAATCAGGTTTACTACAGCATGCAGGTATCTTTATAGGTATATCTCTATAGGTTATATATGCAACTTATAGATGGAATCAAGGTCAGGACTCTCACTCTGGATCATTAGTAAATAGATTCCTGTGTTGCTTTGAGCAAGAATCAAATACAACATTATTGCCAAAGATTTGTGATTACAGTTTTAATTTAAAAGGAAAGGAAGATAATACTGTGAGTGACATATGCCAGTATCTGTAATTGTTTTTCTAAGATATCCCTACACATACTCTACATGTGCACAGACCAGCTTGATTCACTTGAGAGAATCCAATAGATTATTCCACCTCAAAACTGCTCGTCATTTTCACATATCACTGTTTCATGTTTATCCCACTGGCAGTCTTTCTGTACCTTCAGCCCTTTGATTCACATATTGCTAAAAGCAACATACCTACATAGCTGCAAATATCTAATATTTAATGATATCAGTTAAGTTGAAAAGAAAAAAACAACAACAATATATTAAATGTAAGAATCATCATACTCATGAATGACTAGACCAATGTTTTGCTGAAATACATTTGAAAGGTCTGATAAAGATTAAAGACAATCAAGATACCTGTAACTTAATGCCCTTAAAACTGATTTAATTTGCCAAATGATATGATATTCAGGGGGTATAACTCTAATTAACTCTGTGACCCATTTCCCACATTTTGTATGCTAGGGTGTTACAGGACAAGTCCTGTAATACAAGAATGTAAGTCTATTGATTAAATGCACAGTACACTCTGGAATTCAAATCAAGAGGAATTTTAGACAAAATAAAATATCACCAACAAAAGTTTACTTCCTAAATCGTAACTATGAATATAAACAGTCATCACATTTTATAATCTTTCCTTTAAAAAATCTTAAAAACATTCTAATTCCAGCAGAGAAAATGCACACTGCCTCTGTTACCAAACAGACGAATATTCTGGGATATCTCAATTCTAACAACTGTCTATTATCAGATGCGATGAATTCCACAATGCATGTGTTATAGATCAAGCCAGTCCAGGCATACATCAAGAACAACACCATATTGCTGCAAACTTCATTCTGTAAACCATTTCTTATGCAAGTTGTGCTCAGTCTAACACATAATACAAATGGTGATAATTCTTGATGCATAATACTGTAGAAGTTCCTTGAACTATATTCACGAAACAGCTGAAGACTAGCCTTACAAAAACACATAATTTTCTGAAATATCTAACACTCAAACTAAATGGCTGATTTACCAGCTTGTGAAAGCAACAAAAATTCTACCATAAAAGGTCTAGTCATGGTACAGTTATGGTGTGGTATAATACAGTTTTGGTGTGGTACTGTACAGTTATGGTGTGGTATGATACAGTTTTGGTGTGGTACTGTACAGTTATGGTGTGGTATGATACAGTTTTGGTATGGTACTGTACAGTTATGGTGTGGTATGATACAGTTTTGGTATGGTACTGTACAGTTATGGTATGGTATGATACAGTTTTGGTGTGGTACTGTACAGTTATGGTATGGTATAATACAGTTTTGGTGTGGTACTGTACAGTTATGGTATGGTATGATACAGTTTTGGTATGGTACTATACAGTTATGGTATGGTATAATACAGTTTTGGTGTGGTACTGTACAGTTATGGTGTGGTATGATACAGTTTTGATGTGGTACTGTACAGTTATGGTGTGGTATAATACAGTTTTGATGTGGTACTGTACAGTTATGGTGTGGTATAATACAGTTTTGGTGTGGTACTGTACAGTTATGGTGTGGTATGATACAGTTTTATTATGGTACTGTATAGTTATGGTGTGGTATGATACAGTTTTGGTGTGGTACTGTATAGTTATGGTGTGTTATGATACAGTTTTGGTGTGGTACTGTATAGTTATGGTGTGGTATGATACAGTTTTGGTGTGGTACTGTATAGTTATGGTGTGGTATGATACAGTTTTGGTGTGGTACTGTATAGTTATGGTGTGTTATGATACAGTTTTGGTGTGGTACTGTACAGTCATGATGTGGTATGGTAGTCATGGTGTGGTACAGTAGTCATGGTTTGGTACAGTCAGTCATGGTGTGGTACAGAACAGTCATGGTGTGATAAAGTGGTCATTGTGTGGTACAGTAGTCATGGTGTGGTACAGTGTGATAAAGTAGTCATGATGTGTAGTCACAGTGTGGTACAGTAGTCATGATGTGGTATAGAACAGTCATGGTGTGGTACAGTAGTCATGGTGTGGTACAGTAGTCATGGTGTGGTACAGTGTGATTAAGTAGTCATGATGTAAGTCACAGTGTGGTACAGTAGTCATGATGTGGTACAGAACAGTCATGGTGTGGTACAGTAGTCATGGTGTGGTACAGTAGTCATGGTGTTGTACAGTACATTCATGGTGTGGCATGGTACAGTCATCAGTTGGTACAGTGGTCATGGTGTAGTACAGTAGTCATGGTATGGTATAGTACAGTCATGGTGTGGTACAGTCAGTCATGGTGTGGTACAGTAGTCACGGTGTGGTACAGAAGTCATGGTGTGGTACAGAACAGTCATGGTGTAGTACAGTAGTATGGTATAGTACAGTCATGGTGTGGTACAGAACAGTTATGGTGTGGTACAGTTGTCACGGTATGGTACAGAAGTCAAGGTGTGGTATAGAACAGTCATGGTGTGGTACAGTAGTCACTGTGTGGTACAGTAGTCATGGTGTTAAACCATACATTCATGGTGTGGCATGGTACAGTCATCAGTTGGTACAGTGGTCATGGTGTGGTACAGTCAGTCATGGTGTGGTACAGAACAGTCATGGTGTGATAAAGTGGTCATGGTGTGGTACAGTAGTCATGGTGTGGTACAGTAGTCATGGTGTGGTACAGTAGTCATGGTGTGGTACAGTAGTCATGGTGTGGTACAGTAGTCATGGTGTGATACAGTACAGTCATGGTTTGATACAGTAGTCATGGTGTGATACAGTACAGTCATGGTTTGATACAGTAGTCATGGTGTGGTACAGTAGTCATGGTGTGGTACAGTAGTCATGGTGGGGTACAGTACAGTAATGGTTTGGTACAGTTTAGTCATGTCAAATATAGTACTGTCATACTGTGATGGTCCAGTTTTCTATATGCTGAATTAATTATGAAAAAAGTTTTAACAGGGAATTTCTGCAAATTCTTTTAATCTAGTTGAATTATCTTAATAAACATGTGATAAAACAAACTGTTCATAGCCTTTACACAAACAAGAGAGGCCAATGAAATGCTCTGCCAATAAAACAGATATGTGACAAATCCCTCAGGATCTGTTAACTACATACACTTATCTCTCCCTGTCTGCCTGTCCCTACATCAAAACATGAAAAAATCAGAAATCACTTGGGGGGATTTTCACCCTACTGAGACAAAACCACATGGCATTGTTTGGAATTATGCCATAATGATGAGCTATACTTTGTTAAATGTTTGAACAGGAATCATTATATAGATAAACAATTGCATCAACTGTGACATTGGGATTTGCTTAAGGACTTATCATGTGTAATTTTATGCAGGGTGGCAGTAAATCAATAACCTGATTTTGGCACTTTCGTTATTTCCCTTTCAATTATGGTGTCACAATAAATTAGATGGTTTGGAGGTAATACTTGTGGGCTGTAAATAAGATATTTGTATTTTAAGGATCCGTTCATATTGCAGCAACTGATATTTTTAATAAGATACATCAGTGCTCGAGGTGTACAACATAATCCTTGTTGAAGTGTTTACTTTGTTTTAACATCCCACAAACAGTACTTCATTAATAGGGCCATTTCACCAAGGACTGCTTTGGTCTTGATCATACCCAATCCTTTGTTTGGTCTCATTTTTGTAAAAATAGTCAGGAACTTGTGAGCACTGTCAAGAACTATCCTATAACTTCGGGGGAAGATTTGGCATGTAGCCTCAGACCTCCAAGGGTTGGGTACCAAAAAAATGATTGGCTACTGCTTTTTAAACTTGTTGAAAAACAGCAGCCATTTAAAAACCATCAGCCTGTGGTCATCTTGGTCATCCCAGGGTCCCTAGAAGGTCATTTTGTCTCACGCGTCATCTGGAGTTTTTGTATAGCCTCTGTCGCTTTCTAGCAACGGTCGTGTACCTGTAGGTACTTTCATATACATGTACTTGCCCCAGGAAACATGCTCCTTTTTCGACCTGATTGAGTTCCAACCATGGTCCATAGGTAAAGACTCAATCAGGTCAAAAGAGAAGATGATTAGAGGCAATTCAAGACGACAAACGCCCAATCAATAAGACTGATTCATCAGGGACAATCTGGTCAAGATAAGGCAGACTGGAAAATACAATCCTTGATCAAATGGCCCTATTATTTGGGGATTCGTCTACATGAGACAGACATAGTAGCAAGATATTATGCCACATGATACCACTTGCAGACACCTTGTCATGACACCAGGCCAACCAGTCCTGGAACTACCTATATGTGCTTATGTACAAGTAAGGGAGATACACCATTTACTGTCTTCAGGGCTGATGTTCTAACCAATTAATTTTCTGATAACATCAATGGCATACAGAATATTGTGTTATAGACCCTTCTTAATATTATCTCATGCATATTCAGTAAGGTAACCAGAACGAGGTTTAGATGGGTCAGTCCAGACTCAGTTGTAAACAAACTCTGCAGCTTACACTGATAGAGACGACAGTGATGTACATATTTACACAGGTTTAAGCTTTGCTGAGGCCTAGAAAATTATTAAATAACTTACATTTTCATCATAGAAGTAGTCCTTGAACAAAAAATCCAAGTTTTACAGTGAAGACTATCTGCATTAAGACAGTTTCCATTAATCCACTATTTAAATCACAGAATACCTAATAAGCCCAGCCATGTATATTTCAAACACACTGACCAGATGTAAACACATGGTTAAACTAATTCTCAACACCTACAATAAAGCCATTAAGCTTACATTCCATTGTAGATAAGATAACCTTTTAGACAATAACATAAATTACCAGCTTCTTTTGGGCACCTAGCTAACAGTATCCCAAATGTCTGTTTTCAGTTCATGATAATACTGATGTATGCAGCAAATGCCACAAATCTCAAAGAAAGAATAAAACTTCACATAGTTAAATGTTTAAGCCATTTTAATCATGAATGGAATTAAAGCACACAAATCTTTGTAATATAATATTTAATTTAAAGATTATGACATACATTTTCCTCATTTTCTCGAGACTCGAATAGAAAAATAACAATAAATTATGGGTGAAATAAGCTTTTATAAGATATATTTTCAGTGGATAGCATACATATTTTGTTCAGTTGTATGAAAGTTTTTTTTCTCTTCAGGCAGCTTGAAGTTTTTAGTAATTTGTATAAATGTAAAATAAATGCATTATTTCATTTCATATAATACTAGTTGCAAAATGTGACTGTCAAATTAGGCAAATGTGTATGTTGCAAGCATATCACGGGCTTACTCTAACAGATTGCTGGGTTAAAAATAATAGGTCCAGAGAATATTAACACATCTTTACACTAGACATTGCATATTTAAGAGGCAAGGAACCTCAGGACCTTGAAGTTTGTGGTTATTCGAGCCGTAACCCAGCCATAGAATCCAGATCCATTCATTCCAGGTTATATACTAGTAACCTGTTCAGTGAGAGACCAGATCCAGTATAAAATATAGTCACAAATGGTACTACCGTACTAATTAGCTCCCACCAAGACTGGACCAGCTTTAAATGACTCCATTTTAAATTTCCAAAAAACGTTGCATAAAAATAGTATTTTATGCAGAAGGTGTGTGTTTTCCTGGCCTGCCTATAAGAAATTACAGTTCAACCTGTATTAGCAACCACCTGTACTAAGCGGCCAATTTCATTAAGTGGTCAATTTAAATGTATTACCAAACTGTAGCATTTTATCTTATATTTGTACTTAATTTAAAGGTCACCTCTGTTAAGTGGCGACTTTCTCTTATTCCCTTGACTGACTATTTAAGACATGTTTGACTGTACATGATTCACAAATATAAGTCAGTTAATTTCTGACTCAGTCAGATAATATTATCTTAATATATCTGAGAAAGAAATTTGAAGAAATAATAATGAAACAACAACAACAACAAAAAAATGGTCAGCTCCGGCACAAAGTCAGCAAGCACAGACATGCAGCATCTAACATGGGTAAGATAGCTAAATGCAGAAAAGATTGTGATTATCTCTACCTGCAACTAAAGAATTAAAGACATGAAAAAATGATGCCAATTAACGGGGATTAGTTTTTGAATGCAACGCTTATGCTTCTTTAGAAGGAAATTCTTGGCATATGTATCCTTGTGGAATTGTTGGCAGTTCTGGTGTCCCTACATTGCATATAACCATAAACATAAGGTTTATATCACCCATAAAGAAATCAGCCATTTGGACTTTTTGAATTCTCAAGGGTCATGGAACTATCTTTGAAGATTTCAAGATAAAGAAACACTAAATTCTACTGCATCAAGTCTTAACGCTGTTGCTGTTATTCTCATTAGAAACGCTTTCCTTCAATAGAGTTTTTGTAATTTTATAAAATGCAAGTTGGACATAGTTTTCTATATATTGTTTTATTTGACTATAATTCTGGTCTTTTTTCAGTGTGTGAACCGGAAAATTTTTAATTTTTAATAAAACGATAAACGTTATATATGTAACTTCAAGCATGTGATATAATGCCTAATGATTGTTTCAGTGTACATACACTTTTGTTATTTAAATATAAAATTAAGAACCTAAGACCAGGGGAGATGGTTGTTGTGTTTTTATTTCTGTACAATCAACCAATACCCTTGTTCTTAAACATAGTGATTTAAACTCAGTTTACAGTGTTTCTGGATAGCCAGATAGGAATGTGATGAGAGGTTAATTATCTGCATCATATTTTCTATTAGAATTACAAACTGGCACACTGCAATGATAATGAGAAAATTTATTTAAACAGTTTACTTGTGGATGTGCTTCCACCAGTGGGGCCATAACTATACAAGTGATATTATCAGCTGTACTGGTGTGTATACCTGACCCATCTAAACCTCGTTCTGAGAAAAGAATCTCTGGTATGCATAAATATTGAGAAGGGCCTATACAGTATATACAGTTTGCATGCATTATAGGGAATTACATAGGTATCTTAGAGTTATGCTCCAGACATAAAAGTATAACTGACAAACAGGAGGAAAGACAAATGAACAAGAGAAAGCAATGATAAACATATTATCACCCTTAGCATGAAAATTCAAAATGAAATGCAACTGTCAAGGATAGAACACTTTACTAAAGACCTAAAGGTCTTTACCAGGACTTGAACCCACTGCCATGATAGTAAAGGGTAGTAAGTCAGTGACTATAAATACTAAGCCACAAAAGCCCCAATTGGTCTGAGTCACCAGGTAGTATATAATATGTTATTTACGTTGTTGTATACTGTTTATACAGATACAAGGAATTTTGAACATCTTCATAGGGTCATGTTTAGTGGAAGGGGAGGGGGATTTCAGTAGTTAAACTACTGTAGTTTACATCATTTTTTTATATCCTTACGCAATATGAATCATTATAATAATGTTAGAACTCAAACTTGTTTAATCATTCAAAATGTTTAATCATTCAAAATGTTTAATCATTCAAAATGTTTAATCATATAAATAAGAGGCCCATGATGGCCCTAAATCGCTCACCTGAGATAAATAGGTTGACCCAAGGAACATCTGTACCAATTTATTTTAAAATCTGGCCAGTAGTTTTGAAGAAGATGATTTTTAAAGTTCTGTCCAGTGGTTTCAGAGTAAATGTTGATTAAAGTTTTCCCTATATACATATAAGGCAAATAAGCCCCGCCCCTGGCGGCCATGTTTTTTTACGGATAAGAATAATTTTAGCAACTTTGGTAGAGGTTGACCCAAGGAACATCTGTACCAAATTATTTTGAAATCTGGCCAGTAGTTTTGAAGGAGATGATTTTTAAAGTTTTCAAATTATTTTTCTTTTTGTAGCCATGGCAACCAGAGTCCTACATGGATCAACTTTATTTTAGCAACTTTTGCAGAGCCTCACCCAACGAACATTCCTGCCAAGTTTAATTAAATTCTGTCCAGCAGTTTCAGAGGAGATGTCGTTTAAAGCAAATTGTTGACGACGCACGACGCCAGACGCTGGACGAAGGGCGATCACAAAAGCTCACCTTGAGCACTTTGTGCTCAGGTGAGCTAAAAATAAACAGAGAGACAGTTATGGACAGAGTATAAATATGCCATTACATATTAAATTACCATTCACTCTGTTCATAAATGTGTTTATCAATTATTTCGTATCTTTGTGTATGGTATCTAAATGAAGAAACTAAATATAAATGTGAAATCTAAATTGATAAGTTAAACAAAAAAAAAGAAAAAACTCCTCTCAAATCGTTTTGAATCTTAATTGTCAAGATTTCCTTCAACACTTGATAAAACTCTCCCATTAACCAAAGTTTATCTTCTCTTTAAATAAACTGTGACAAATTTAATGGAGAACTTACATTAACCTAAGTGTGAGAAAAATTGTTTTATTTGAAATGGCTTGTCAACAGTGTTTCAGACACAAATGGAAAGCTTAACAGAGAAAGAGAAATAGCGCAGGAAATATTTCCCTTTTTACTTCAAATGACAAATGCATGTAAAGTTAGTATCTACATTAAGACACAAATCATCACGGCTAATTTCTGGCCCCTCTTGATAACATTTATATTTGTATTATGTTTTGTTTATGACAACACTGTGTGTGCATGTGTGTGTGTGTGTGTGTGTGTGTGTGCTGGATGCTTTGTGAGAGGACAGGATGCTTTGTGAGAGGACAGGAGGTGCTTAGTAGACAGTTCAGAAGTACCCTCAGCATGCACAAGGCACCCTTTTAGTGGCCATACCCACACCTGCATTTATCTAATGAGCCTTTTCACACCTTCACCATACAAAGGTGAGATTTGTGTATGATGTATAAACCTAGAGTATGTGACCTTTGAGTAACATAGTTTGACACAGAGATCAAAGTATCTCTGAAATTTCAGACTAGGGGGATGATGCTCGACTCTTCTTTCAATCCAAATGCCCTCTTAAGATTCCTGTCCATATAACAAAACTTGCTTTGATAACAGTCACCTGAGATAGATACACTGTAACATGATTACAAAACCCTTTTTGACTGACTGTCATCTAGTTCATCATTGTGATGAGTCTGTGACAGATTCTATAACACTGACCTATTGACAAGTGGTGTGTCACAATATCCTGACATTCGACCAACCAGTCCTGGAATTACCCTGTCATGTTGAGTAGCAAGGGAGGTAATTCTAAACACCTGATATTCTGCTGCTTGTATCAAACCCATAACCTCTAGGAATTAGGCATCAAACCAAAGATGCTATACCAGAACCATTTTAAATGGCATGTCCGAACTAGACCAACTTGTATGGTTGACTACCAGTTTTCGGGGTATAACAAGTTTTCGGGGTATTTTACTTTTACATCGTTTGCGCTTGAGAACGTGATATGACGAGTTGTTTTCGCTGTCTCATATGATCAAAACAAATGTTAGCCATGCTCTAATATTCAAATTCAGACATCATGTGACTTCTTGTGTGAATTCGGGACAATGTTTTAGATGCAGGTCCAATTCATTAAAATCTTGAACTCGTATTTGAATAGCCATTTTGTAGATCAAACTTGTCTGAATTATTCAAATTTACATATTTTCAAATAAAAAACCATTTATAGTTTTTATTAAAGTTAATACACCTTACATGTTAAGTATTATGCGCAGAAAGCAAACAAAACTTTATCAATTACCCGGATAATAAGTCACATGATGGCTTAATTTGAATAAAAAATGGCAGATATTTGCTATGAATTTTAAGGGGTTGGAAAATAGCTTGTGCGAGAGGCTTTTTAAGGTGTGTAAAGTATATGTTTTGTGATGAATATGTGTAAAAATGTTTCATTTATCCAAATGTGTCATCAATGTTAACTGTCATTAAGTTTAAAATGAAAAAATGATCGTCGAATGGGGTGTGTGTAAGGTCAGCAGTTTTCCCGGATAAAGTTCCAACTTTTTCCGACCGTGGATGCCAATCAGAAAAAAAAAATAATCAGATAAGCATCTCAGATGAAATAAAGGCTCTATAAATATCAAATCATAACAGCATTAATTCCCTGAAGTGGAATTTTGATGCATATTTAACTAACAGAGTATGTTGAGCTTAATTTGAAAATACCCCGAAAACTTGTTAGTAACTTTTTATGTCATCACCGTTGACCTACATTGGAATGAACGCTACTCTGTTTTGATCGAGATGAATTTAAGATCGCAAATGCGTACAGGGAGTGACAAAATTTATTTTTGCAACCTTTTATTCTAATTAAATGAAAGTTTTAATGATATTTGATATAAAAATATGGATCGATCTCGTTAGTACCCCGAAAACTTGTTAGACCATCATAATCTCATACTGTTCCTGAGAGGAATGCCCTATTTACATGATCAAAAGGACCTATTTTATTTATATAACCCATTAACAAATAAATATTTCATAAAAGAAAAAAACAACAAAAAAACAAAGCGTGGTCCTGAACATGATAATGTATAATGGAGTCAAATTCATGTCTTTCACAATCACATTGCAATCCATCAGGATCATTTCTGCCATGTAAATCCACAAATCCACATCTATATTTTGATTCATTAAACCAGCTGTTTTACAATCCAGCCACTTCAGCTTAGAATGATCTAGCCGCAGCATAAACAAGAAACTTAAGCCCAGTTTAAAACAAATGTAACCCAACAGCGACTTGTGCGATCGTCAATTTTTTATCAATGTCCTTTCACTGGATTGAATATACACCAAACTTTAATTGAAAGCAAATGGCAACTAATATTGTAACCTCTTTTAGGACTGCTTTAAGTGGTCTTATAGGTCTCAGTTAGGTCACAAAGGATTCAAATATTGTTTAAGAGCTTACACACATCTTTGATCACAAGTTTGAAGCAACCAAATTTAGACCAACCACACCCATTCAAGATGGACTTACTACCGCATTGAGAGTTTTATATGACCCGGAGAGCATTGCTATTGTCAGCGATTGTCATGAGTTAATGTGATTGCATTGCAACACTATTACGGCTTGTGCATGACTTTTTGAGAGGGTATTGCAACCTAAGCAATATGTGTAAGTCTTTACATGCAGGTTTATGTGACTAAGGTGACATCTGCACAAAAAGTGTTATATAGAATGCGTCCAACACTAATTCTACTAGTTGTCTGCATGACATTCTGACATGGAGGAAAGTGTTTTTTTTCCCCTGTGAGGTTAAAATGCAGCATTATGATTTCAGCCCTACTGTTAAACTTGTGGAATTTTAAATTCATATGATTGTTATTGTTCTTAACAATATTTAACTTGTTTAAAGTGTGTCGGCTTTGAAAAGGAAAGTATTTCAACTGTGTGGTCATATTGATATAGCACATGTTTGGATATATTAAACAAGAGGGCCATGATGGCCCTGAATCGCTCACCTGATTAATAATGAGCAACATTTGTTGGATTTTTCATATTGACCTACTTTTTGACCCCACATGACCCACTTTCTAACTTGTCCAAGTTTCATGAAGATTGGGCCAAAAATGTGGCCTCTAGAGTGTTAACAAGGTTTTTCTAAGATTTGACCTCGTTACCTACTTTTTGACCCCACATGACCTACTTTCGAATTTGTCCAAAATTTCATGGAGACAAACATTCTGACCAAGTTTCATGAAGATTGGCCTAAAAATATGGCCTCTAGAGTGTAATTACCAAGCCAAATTGTTGACGACGCACGCCAGGTGCCGGACGCCGGACAAAGGGCGATCACAAAAGCTCACCTTGAGCACTTTGTGCTCAGGTGAGCTAAGAAGAGGGCTAAGATGACCCTGAAATCACTCACCAAAGAAATATTGTCTTCATTGCCTATTATAGCATAGTCATACTGAATAGATAATTCCATGCAAAAGTACAGCAAGGTCATCTAAATTCCTAACAAAAACTGTATTTGTGGTCCAAAAATATTGTAACTCCAAGCCTTGTGATTTATGACAAGGAGATTTTTCTAGTTTTTCCGATATAAGTCAATGAAAAATCAAGTGACCCTGGGGCTCTTGGCCCTGCATTTTGCAGAAGACAATTTGCATTTTAAAACCTATTTTCAGCTGTGACCTTTTTTCAACCAATCAAAACAGTTTGAACAATTTTGAAAGAAGGCTTCATAAGGGTTGGTAAAAATCCAAACAGCGGTTTAAGAGATGTTGTTAAAAGGAAATTGTTAACAATGGAAGCTGGACACAGGGCCATCCTCATAGATTATAATGAGCACATTGTTCTCAGCTGAGCTAAAAAAATGATAACATGTGCTGTCCTGCACTTATATAAATATATAATGCAACCTTTTCATGTAAAGCAAAAGTGTGAGAGACGGCAAGAGAATGCCATATTTTGGTCACAAGTTTATCACAAATCCCAGTGTAAACCGGATATTAGTATCATTTATCATTATAAACAAAATATGCAAGACCATTTTTCTTGTTTAATAGCACTGAATGAACGGAGAATGATGTATTAAGCTTATGAAAGAAATGAGGAAAAGAAAACATACTCACCCCCTCCACATGTAGTGGAACATTCCGTGAAGCCAGCTATAGTCCAGTGAAAGTTCACCTCATCTATTGTGGTAGGGACAGTCAGCTTGGGCCTGGTGTTCTCAATTGTATTGGAGAGGTGGGATTGGTACCGGCTTGCAGTTTCTGGATACTCTCTGTTGTATACCTGGGAACCAGGTCTGGGATGTACTGGATAAATCTGGTTCCCAGCTCTGGTTCCTGTACCCCTAAAGCTGGAACCGCGTGGAATATTGTAGTTTGAATTTGCTGGGTAATTTCTATCAGAAATAGAATCCCTGATATTATTTTCATTATCATTTGTATCACTGACCCCAGAATATCCTTCACGGAATCTATTTATAGCATCTTGTGTCCTTGAACTTCTACTACCACTTTGTAATGCCTGGTTTCTACTGGTGGCACTAACTGTATCATCTGGGGATACATATTTTGGCTGCTCATTATAACTGATCCTGGGATGAGTGCCTGAGGCCACTGACCTGCCATTTGAAGGGTTGCCATGGCTACCTGACCTTGAATGATGACCTGTGTGTCTTGTGGTAGAACCTCCATTGCTGTAATTGTCCAAAACTGACCCAATCATGTGCTTCGGAATGGTAAACATGTATCTAATTCCAGAATTCTTTCTGTAGAATAGGAGCTGAAACAGGTATAAGGAAACAAAAATTAAAAAAAAACTAAAAAAAAACCAGTGGCTGTTTATACTTAGGTAAAACAATAATAATATTTTATCCAAGGTCATAGCATAAACATTTCCCAAATGACAAGGATACAGGGATTGTAATATCTAAATGTAAATAAAAAATGGTCTACTTAACTATCAGGCAGCTACTCAAATATAACTGGTCAAGTAGTATTTTGGGCAGTGAATCAATTTTGACTTCAGTAACATTCAGTCAGCTATATATAGTCCTATGGATTGAGATCTGGCTTAGTAATATTCCAGAAGCTAGTCAGAAGTAACATATCAGGCAGCTAGTCCTAAGTAATATTTCAGGCAGCTAGTCCTATGGACCTATCCTAGTAATATTTCAGGCAGCTAGTCCTATGGACCTGGTCTAGTAATATTCCAGGCAGCTAGTCCTATGGACCTATCCTAGTAATATTTCAGGCAGCTAGTCCTATGGACCTGGTCTAGTAATATTTCAGGCAGCTAGTCCTATGGACCTATCCTATTAATATTTCAGGCAGCTAGTCCTATGGACCTGGTCTAGTAATATTTCAGGCAGCTAGTCCTATGGACCTATCCTAGTAATATTTCAGGCAGCTAGTCCCATGGACCTGGTCTAGTAATATTTCAGGCAGCTAGTCCTATGGACCTAGCCTAGTAATATTTCAGGCAGCTAGTCCTATGGACCTGGTCTAGTAATATTTCAGGCAGCTAGTCCTATGGACCTGGTCTAGTAATATTTCAGGCAGCTAGTCCCATGGACCTGGTCTAGTAATATTTCAGGCAGCTAGTCCTATGGACCTATCCTAGTAATATTTCAGGCAGCTAGTCCTATGGACCTGGTCTAGTAATATTTCAGGCAGCTAGTCCTATGGACCTATCCTAGTAATATTTCAGGCAGCTAGTCCTATGGACCTATCCTAGTAATATTTCAGGCAGCTAGTCCTATGGACCTGGTCTAGTAATATTTCAGGCAGCTAGTCCTATGGACCTAGCCTAGTAATATTTCATGGCCTAGTAATATTTCAGGCAGCTAGTCCTATGGACCTGGCCTAGTAACATACACAATTATATACAAAACCTACAGACCCCCACATACATCTACAATCATTTCATCCTGAACATCAAAAGAAAAGTATCCCATACAGCCAAGTAATATGTATACAATAATCTATATTTATCATCATCAGAATCTTCAATAGAATCTACTAGCAGTACCTCCACCATTGTACAAGACAAAAATCAACCTTATGAAGATACAATCCAGAATGTAACACAACATGTCTATGGAATATTCAACTAATATTAACATTTGATAGATAATGATTTATTTATATAAACATCTACAAATGTATTTTTATGTAGTGTACTCACCTCCTGTATATATGGATAGTCATCTATTTTTAGACATATCATGTGACTAATATCATCTTTTTTTATTCTTTCAGGGAGTAAAATTTGAATAAAAAATAACTCTGATGAATATATTTGTGATCAAAACCTGATGGTTCCAATTAACTGTTTAATTTTACTGTTGCACTTCTTAACACCATTACGTATCTATAGTAATTTTCAGGCAGCTTATCAAAATGGACAAGGTAAATATTTGGTATTAAAATCCATAACATAATCATAACAAGAAAAGATTAAAACAAAATGTTTTAATGGATGGCTTATAATAAGCATACTGTCCCCCTCTTTTTCTCTTTTCTACTGTTTTGACCTTATAGTTTTACTTGTCTATGCACAGGACCTTCATATTAAAAACATGAGGGCCATTATGGCCCTGAATCGCTGAATGAGCAACATATGTTGGATTTTTCATATTGACCTACTTTTTGACCCCACATGACCCTCTTTTGAACTTGTCGAAGATTTTATGGAAACAGACATTCTGACCAAGTTTCATGAAGATATGGCCAAAAATGTGGCCTCTAGAGTGATAACAAGGTTTTTCTAAGATTTGACCTCATGACCTACTTTCTGACCCCACTTGACCCAACTTTGAACTTGTCCAAGATTTTATGGAAACAAACATTCTGACCAAGTTTCATAAAGATTTGGCCAAAAATGTGGCCTCTATAGTGTTAACAAGGTTTTTATAAGATTTGACCTCATGACCTACTTTTTGACCCCACATGACCCAATTTTGAACTTGTCCAAGATTTTATGGAGAGAAACATTCTGACCAAGTTTCATGAGGATTGGGCTAAAAATGTGGCCTCTAGAGTATTAACAAGGTTTTTCTAAGATTTGACCTTGTGACCTACTTTTTGACCCCTCATAACCCAATTTCGAACTTGTCCAAGATTTTATGGAGACAAACATTCTGACTAAGTTTCATGAAGATTGGCCTAAAAATATGGCCTCTAGAGTGTTAACAAGCCAAATTGTTGACGACGCACGACGGATGACGGACGACGGGCCATCACAAAAGCTCACCCTTGAGCACGTTGTGCTCAGGTGAGCTAAAAATGACTACTCTTTATATAAGGCCTATTTATATATAGAGAGACAGTTATTATTTTATCAATTAATATCTCTGCACGAGTCCCGGGTCTCACTATGCTTAAAAAATATGACTCCCAATTCAGAAGCATTGTCCATATATTTAATGCATCTTGAGGATGCACTGAAATTTAAACTTTGAATCCTGACAGCGAAAACATTACATCTAAGATGAAGAATGCATGGGTAGAAAAAATAACTAGAGTGGTCAATTTTTTTTAAATTAAGAATTAAATTTTAAAAAAATTGACCTCTCCATATATCATTTATACATAGAGATGTCGACTTTTTAAAGTTTTTATTTATTTATTCCTTTTTTTTTTATTTCTTCATGTATAAAACTAGTACTTAAAACAAACTATAAAATTAGAATTAAAAATAAAAAATAAATAAAGGTCCCAGCTGGTATCGAACTCATGATGGGAGAAAAATACTGATCGACGCTCTCACCAATTGAGCTGATTCCAAAAACTTGAAACAAAGGACCTCTTTATATTACGGTGGTTTGGAATCAAAACAGCATCACCACACAGACAATTTTTTAACCAATACATATTAACAAGATAAACATTACGCATTACTTATCCCATCCATCATGTAATAATTAACTACTATGTATAATTACAAGCTCAATAGAGAAGACATGAAATGTGCAATGTCCAGACGAGCTAAGACATCTTACATTCATAGAAATTAAAAAAAAATATCGGTCATTGAAAACTATTACTATCACAACTTTACATTCCACTACAAGACCAACTTTGCACATACACTAACAGAAGTGTAAACCCATTTTAATTGGACATACTTATATATATATATATATATAGTACTTAATAACTTTACAGAAGTGTTTGTCATAACACAAAAGTATGTCAGGTGCATCAACCATATGCTCGCTTGAAAAGTCAGTGTGCAGTTCAATGATCTTAACCCATATCTATTATTTCTTGTTTCTTCATGGGGGGTTTTCACCGGTGGGGACTCCTGACGGATTATAGACGAAGCGTACCATTACCGAAGCGTACCAGGACGAAGCGTACCATTTATGCGGTCGAAGCATACCACTTTAAAAATTATATCGGGAAATTGCTTGAATATGAATAAGTTTATGATGCTGATGTTCATTAAGCATCCATAACTTGAATTTATTTCATATTTGATGTTTATGTACTTATTTGAAAACAGCGACATCGATTTTTGCAGAAAAAAATAAGACGCAGAACCTCACACGGCAACAGGATATAAACTATATACCGGGGAATGTCATTTAATTTCAAATTCAATTTTGTATATCATAAGTGTTTCATTATCATCCTACATTTATCTAAATGCATTCATGTTGTGTTAATATTTAACGAAAAATGCCAACGCAATATTATAATTTATCTTAAAGTTGCAAAACCATATACATACAAGCATGATGCCGAACCTTTTAATCATTAAAGGCAATAATTATGTACTAACATCAAAAGCCGACTGTTAATTACTATTATCAAATCAATTATGATTGATTAATTGCTTTAATTAGCAATCATCATAGGTTAGTGTCAGTATTACTAAAACCGCGAATCGTTAATGACATCGGTTTGCTTTATCGGTTTTCACACATAAATTAAATCATACCGACACGAATTACTCAAACAACAATTCGCATCGTATAAAATGGTGCGCATAGAAATATAATGCACTCATCATGTTGAATCCTTTAACCATATCCAACCCGATTACGCTATGTACAGCTCGTGTTAACACCTAGCTTTGCACAGAATCAAATTACGTCACAGGGTCATGGGGTTGGCGTGTGTCGAGTAGACAGTACACAATTAAATCAGCAATATCTCACGTAGGCATTTGAGGAAGCACGACTTTTTGTTTGTTGATTTTTTTTCTTTTAAAGACATCAGTTCCTTTTCAATCGCATACGGATACTACATTTGGATCCATAATGAATAAGAGACATGGATTTCTTAATGCCATATTGCAGTTTTTCAAAATCGTGCTGGTATGTTTAATATATTAATCCTATTCCGATATTGATCTAGGTACTGACATGCATGCATTTTCATAGTAACAACAAGATCCCGTATTGACTAAAATACGCCATAAACACGAAAAAAAAGAAGATTATCTGCATATGTAATCTGACATTATCGGCGGTATATCACTCGATTTTTCACTCAATGTCGTGCCTTTTATTATTATAATATTGCATGTTTGACAAAATATTATTCCATTCTGTCATATATCACCTTTAAATCAATTCAATTTAAATAACAAAACATAAAATATTAGCGCTAAATTACCTATTTTGAAAAGTGGTACGCTTCGACCAAAAATGGTACACTTCGGTAATGGTACGCTTTGGTAATGGTACGCTTCGTCCATTACCCCTCCTGACTATACTGACAAACCCTAGTTTTTGTTTGTTGTTGATGTTATTTAACCGTAAAACATTAAAAATACTCCAACAAAGGAAAACTACCCATAAACTCGAAACACAGAGACAATATGATCTTAAAACAGAAACAGAAATGTGAGTTGTTTTCTCTTAATTTTTCGGAAGATTTGACTTATGTTTACCTGCTTTACGGTAAGAAATAAAACATGCAAAGCTGATGCTGTGTCATAAAATAAGCAAAACATAAATAATATGGTCAGGGCACATGAACAATTTTCAAGTCACTTACCAAATGTGACAAATGAATCAAAAAGTTAATGTTAAGCCCTGTGTCTCTATTTTGCATTCAAGTCTGCATTCCAAGCCAGTATAACAACCTGTTCTGTCTTCGACTTAAACCTGCAAAGTCTGCATCTGAACAATTGCTTTTGAATATGACCATATGCAAATAAAATTGTGTCTTCCAATGGCAACCACTATGTAATTTATTATATATTATATTTATTATATATTGTGCTGCCATTCACTCTTCTCTGTACCTGCACGATCATGGCAACTTTCCTACACAGTCTACAAACTTCTTCAACTATAAAGTGAATTTGAGGGCTTTGTGCAAAACTATGGTAAATACATATAAAATAAAGAAGTAGTTTACCATAGACTTCCAAACATCCAAATATTTTGTTTGATTGTTTTACTTTTTAGTTATATGTGACGTTAATCACTCACAACTATACTAGCCACTTTCTGAGCATTTGATTCTCTAATTTGAAAATAAAAGAACCTCTCAATTTTGAAAAAAAATGTTTGGATATAACTCTACAGAACAAGTATGCTGAGATTAAGCAAACTGTATATTTACTATCTGAAAATAGTTATGAGCCCCTTTGCCCATAACACTAACCCTCACAGCAATAAGAAAGTGAGTATATTATGATATAAGCACTCAACAAATGATGGGTTATATAAGATAGTTGATTCTCAGGACTAAGTAAAAACAAGAGGTCTAAGATGGCCCTGTGTTGCTCACCTTAGTAAGATTGCTGTGTTAGGCATGATTACCAAAAATTGTCTAACATTTGACTAAGTGACCTAGAATTTGACCCTACCTAAATTTGCACTCATCTGGGATTTCTTGCAGACAACATTCTTATAAAGTTTTATGAAGATTGGGACAAAAAGTGTAGCCTCTACAATGTTCAGAATGTAGCCTCTACAGAGTTTTTTATTATTTGACCTGGTGATCTCCTTTTTGACCAAATGTGACCAAATTTCTAACTCATCCAAGATATCTGTAGACAATCATCCTGACCAAATTTTATGATTGGGCTAAAACTGCTAGATTGTTCACAAGGTTTTTCTAAGATTTGACCTGGTGACCTAGTTTTTGACCTGACATGACCCAATTTTGAACTCATTCGAGATATCATGTAGACAAACATCCTGACCAATTTTCATGAAGATTGGGCCAAAACTATGGCCTCAAGAGTGTTCACAAGCAACTGTTGATGATGCATGACAGATTGATGGACAAAAGTCAGTCACAAAAGCTCATTCTGAGCACAAGTGTTCAGGTGAGCTAAAAATATAAGGTTACAAAGCAGATCTGCAGTTTGTCAAACCCTCTCTCACTTGAGACACACACAATAACAGTGCCTTCAGCACTTTGATTCTTTTAGCTATTATAATTATACTACTGCTGAATGCATTATTTATTACACAATGTTCATTACTAAACAAATACCTTGTGCCTAGAGGTGTCAAGCAAAAGCTATTTAATACACCCTATCATGGCTTGCAGCTGCATAAAATTACAATTACATTAAATACTGTTTTGGGGGTGCTATTCCATTAATTTCATATCTATCTCACTTTTATCTCTTAATTGATTCTTTTTATCTCATTTGCCCCAGAATTGAAACCCTCAGCATTAATTAACACTGCATTGTGTCAGCCATTTTTTCTTCAAGCCAGTATGAATGAAATTTCAAATTCCTATGAGAACAGCCAGCTTCTTTGCATCAGTTAATTTTCCTTGAGACCTAGCAAAAAATGAGAAATAATTTCCCATTCAGAAAATTCTCACATTTTCCAACAACTTTGTGTTTTAGCCTAATTGCATATGAAATTCCTTATGCCAGATATCAAACTAATTTCTGTGCAATCAATTAGATAATTTATTAATGAATTAGCTTTTTTGGCACAGTCAACCTAAGTTAGGTACAGAAGATATTCATTGCAGTCATCTGTGAGCTTCTTTCATCAAAGAAAGTGAGGATAAATACCATAAAGTTAATGAAGTCCTCCAAAATAGCTCTTCTACATTTGACAAAATCATGAAATCTGAAGTTTGGAGATAAAGTCATATCTCTATCCTGGCATGAATTATGATTTGTTAAACAGAGAGAAAAAAAAACTATCCATATTTCAAGTCAAGTTCTCTTTGCTTCCTGATGAATTTTCTGTGAAACAGTAAGTCCCTATCTCGCAATTTGGGTTGTGAAAAATTGTGCGTGCGTATTTCATGGATGGATTCAAATAATGGGCCTTTAAGTTAAAATTCATTATGGCATGCTATAAATAATCAAGACCTAACTTAAAGTACAATATTTAAAAAAAAAAATACAGCTAACACTGAAATTGATAAATGCCCCCACTGCATTGCCTTGACTTAACTACATGAAGATATTGAATTTTGTTCAATGGGACAAAACACAAAGGGAAACAAATTATTCCTATATATGCCCCCACTTGGATTATGAAGCATATCAAAACTGGTCATGACAGTAAAGTTTTTAGATAAACCTGTCCTTCCTTACACAAACAGAAGACATATTTATGTTTCCTTTTGTGATAGAGAAATGTTTGAAAGAGAGCAATACTGATAATTGTCATCATTAAGTGATAAAATCTTATCATTTCATGACACTGATTTCAACAATTCAAATTTAAAAAATATAAGTAAATGACAATGCATGATTAGGAAATATATATATGTATATGACAGTTATTGACTATGGACCATTAGAATGTAAGAAATACAATATAAAATCATGAAATATATAATTTAACTGTTAACCTTACTGTAAGATTGATTGCATTTTATATCAATCAAAGTCATAGAATCTCAATATCATCATCCTGAAAATATACTTCCATGACCAATCATGAAATAAAATCTTATCTTTCACAGAGCCCAACAAATATCCTTTACATCTTGATTCTATTATCATAAAGGTGACCTGGTACAATCAAGGTTCTTGCTGAAAAACATGGAGCCAATTGTGCAAGTCTTGCTACCCTAATGTTCCGTTGTGTGGCATGCAAGATTCCTATCAGATGATGAGGTAGCCACGCAGCACATATATCTTATTTTCTTGAGACCTTGTTTTTCTGCATTAAAAACTTGCATCACATTTTCATAGCAACTTTGACTGCGGAAATAAATTATAAAAGCAGACTCAGTTTCCACATGTTTCTCTCTACGACATAACATAACACCCTACCCTCCTTTATCCTATCATGCAGCCTCTTAATCAACACAAAACTCTTACAACCTAAACTTACTGCCTCTCCATAATTCCTAGGAAAGTCAAAAAGTATCCTGCGACCCAAGCAAGGACCAAATCTATAACCATGGGTTTACTACCAAAGGGCAATGATGACATCTCTTGATACATTCAGTTACTGTTGGAACAAGAACTATCACTAACCTGCACCCATCATAGTCTTCATATACTGTGACGTGAACAGGATATGATGATTCATTAATTCAAGTTGAACCTGTATTAGCGGCCACCTTTACTTAGCGGTCAACCTGCATTTAGTGGTCATTTTTAAAATTACCAAAATAGTGCATCTTGTTACATGCTTAACCTTCATTTAGCAGCCATCTCTGTTAAATGGTCACTATCTCTTATTCCCCTGACAGACCACTTAAGAGGGGTTTGACTGTAAATGACTATTCACTGAATTCACCCATGCAGTCCTTTAATTTGGAAAGTAACTGTTTATTTTAAAAGTAGGGAAAAATGAGATCGTTAACAACAGACAAGATCCTAAGTTCACTTCAGAATAGTGCACATACAAAAACTTCTTGCGTGTGAGACTTTTTTTTTTTTTTTCAGGAAGCTAAAAATCTCATTTATTAGGGAGTACCTTTTTTTTAAGATCAGTATACAATTTGCAGGAAACTTAATTGAGCAGTCAGTAAGTTTACAGGGTACCTGGGAAATGGCCAATTAGATAATTGGGATACTTACAGGTGTAAGTTATTTTCCAGTCACTCACTTACTGTCTACTTCCCTGAGTAGATAAATAACATGAATTGTTTTTATTTGCTCTGAATCCATATATATTGAAAAGATTGTAAATAGTACATGTCTTTACTCTTTCCCTCATAGAGGACACCATGAAAAGACCTATGCGAACAGCATAAAACCAGAGTAACTCACAGGCTGATCAGGTTTTATGCTGTTCGCTGCTCCTCAGTGGTCTGGAAATGAGGATTTTGTAATTAAATTTGGTAAGGTTTAACTGTGGTTTTCTGCAGATCAGGCTTTATGTGGTACCTATTGAGTGCATCAAAATGAGTCTATATGAGGGAAAGGGTTAATTAACATAAATGTCATTGATTAACTATAAAGCTAACTGGACAGAGCTACTTAGCTAAATTTATTGAATAAAAGAATATAACTCCAAGACATATTCCTCTTCCAATATCTTTTTCGAGTTCAAGAATCTGTGTTAACCCTCTATCTTGTGAATATTCATATACAAATTTATGACTTGATGGATATTAATGTACAGAACTATAAATGGCATATTATGAAATGCAGGATTTTCCTTTTGCAATACATACTGTGCAAAATCTGAGTTACAATATTGTATCAGCAAACAGAGGAGATGTTTGCCAATGCATCAAAATGCTTCTCTATGAGGTAAAACGTGAAGAAATGCTAAAAGAGCTTAACCCTTTGCTTCATATAGACTCATTTTGATGCACTGAGTTTTCTCATAAAATAGTGTCGCTCAGACTCTACACAGTCTGTGTGGCAAAGAAAAATCCCATTTTTCATATATCATTTAAGTTCAGGAAATTAACATTGATCAAATCATGAATTTGTTCATGGAAATCCATGAGGTAAAGGGTTAAGTGTTAGTTAAGATATATGAAGATAAAGACTTGCAGATTATGTAAGAGATTCTAAAGTTGTTGTTTTTAAAGGATTATAAAGCTATTCCAATACATGCCTGAATATTTCAATATCAAACCCAAACTTGACTTTCAAGTGAAATTGGAATTCTTGCAATGATAACTAATCCATCTTATTGGTTCCTTAGATATTTATAAGTTTTTCACCCTTTACCTCATGAGTATTCATGTTTAAACTACATCCTAAAATAAAATACTAAATAGGGTTTTTATTGAACTGGTGTTTTCATATTGTTGGTTTTTGTAATTTTTCTGAAAAGCTCTTCAAGAGTTCTTTAATCTGCGAAACTTGACTTTAAACATAAAACTTTATGGGTGATCCTGTGTCGCCTGCATTCAGGTAAAATTCTTTATTCACTGTTGGATGAATTAACAGATACTTCATAAGTGCAAATATGGCAAAAATATACACCCCTTAAAATAAAGGGCCTATACAGAAGTTGAAGCTGTTGTAAAACACAACAAAATATTTACCATTGTTTACAAGGAAAACTTGAAATAATGCATTTCCATTATTGCATTTATTACCTGTTATCATTATATAGAAATCTGCAAAGTGGCAAATGCATTAATTGCAATTAACATCTTGTGACGGCAAGACTTTTTGTCAAAAATACACACTTCAGGTTTTGGTGATAAACACAAGATCTAAAATGATATGTCTTTGCCCAACTTAGCATATTGTCACTTGGCAAAAGATAATTCAAGCAATTTCTCTCCCCCACCCAAGGACAATTCTATATATTTCACAATTAACGTTTTATCTATTTCAGGACTGGTCCAAGTCTCACCCTCCTGTCCATTACCACACCTATAACTGTCATCTGGCCACCTGCACCACAAGCTGGTATCAATGTTACTGCCACAATTCTCACATTCCACAGTGATTGTTCTCTGAAACTAGCTTTATTCCTGACAAAACCCCACATTCCTCACCATCACTGTTCTCAAAGTATTACATAATCAAATTATTTTGAGATATTTTGTCTACATAAACACCATAATTATACCATCCTTTCATCTAAGCCTCAGTATCTTCCCCTTATCTGGAACCTTATAAAGCTTCAATATCTGTGACATATACTGAGCCTGTTTACCCAGTCTGTCTATTTATGTGATATTTATACATCAACAATTTCTCCATTTCAAATAGATGGGAATTCTTTAAATACTGTTTGTAATGTCTAAATCAATTAACCTGAACAGACACTCTAATGACTAATTAACAGATAATAGTGTGACAAATGAACTTCATAAACTTGATATTGTTGTTTTGGAATTTACTATAATGTGTGTGTCTAGATAAACGCAGTTGCATGAGCCCCCAAGAACATAGAGGCATCTGGTAGAACCACTGAAAATCAAGCTGGAAGGCTTCCTCACCTGAAAGTCCAAGTAGCCAAACTGAAACTCATACCCACAACAGTGAGGAGCAAACTGACTTAAACTACACAGCCATGGAGTCCTTTTAATAAACTTGATAGTTTACTACCACTTTACTCCCTTTAACAAACTATTAACAAAACTTTGCATACCACTTTCTTACAACAACTGACCTTTTGATACTGACCTTGACCTCCATCTGAAGAGATGACCGAATTGGACATTGGAGTAGTTTCAAAGTCCATATTTATAAGTCTTTATCTATCCCCAGATATGATCTTGATCTTAAGTATCAGTAGATAGATTCTACACTCTCTGCCTTGGCCTGGTGAACATTAAGCTATGATATGCATTTTTTTTTTACCACTTTTGCAATTTTTTGTCCTATGCCACATTTCTGTGCCAAATACAATCACAAACTCCAATATGATTGCCAATACCAATTTGCAATTTTAACAAGAGGGCCATGATTGCCCTATATCGCTCACCAGAGTATCATTGCTCTAAAGGCAACCTTAAGTATTATGGACCATAACTCCCATACAAGCCATAATAATCTTTGATTTATTAACAATATGTATACATCTGATCAAGATTACTTTATAAAATTAATGTGGATGCTAGAATGTGAACAAAGTTAAATATGACATTTTTCATACTTTAAGCGCCATAATTAGAGATAGTGGTCCAATACAAGTCAGCCTTGATCGCAAGATAATAGTCATTAATAGTCATAAGGTTTGTGTAAGTTTACTTTCTAAATAATCCCTAGGAAGCTGAATTTTCAAGAGATCAGCTTTGTTTGAGTAGTTTTGGTATAGGGTAATGATGTGATTTTTTGTAAATGAAATTAAATTCTTACCAACATATTTAGAGAAGAAGATTAACATAAAAAATAAATTAATAAATAAAAGGATTATTCATTTGGTTGCCATGGCAACCAAAGTTCTCAATGGAGAACATGTCTCTATAAATTTCACTATATACAAATAAGGCAAATTAGCTCCGCCCATGGCAGCCATGTTTTTTTATGAATCAGAATACTTTTAGCAATCTTGGTAGATGGTTACCCAAGGAACATCTGTACTAAAACATTTTGAAATCTGGCCAGTGAAGGAGATGATTTTTAAATTTTCAATTTTTTTTTTCTTTCTGTTTCTATGGCAACCAGAGTTCTATATGGATCAAGTTTATTTTAGCAAACTTTTGTGAAGGTTCACCCCAGGATCATCCATGCCAAGTTTAATCAGATTCTGTCCAGCGGTTTCAGGGGAGATGTTGATTAAAGTTTTCACTATATACATATAAGGCAAATTAGCCCCGTCCATGGCAGCCATTTTTTTTACCTATCAGAATAATTTTAGCAATCATGGTTGAGAGTTACCCTAGGAAGATCTGTACTAAAACATTTTGAAATCTGGCCAGCAGTTTTGAAGGAGATGGTTTTGAAAGTTTTCATATTTTTTTTTCTTTCTTTTGCCATGGCAACCAGAGTTCTACAAGGATCAAGTTTATTTATGGAACACCCAAGGCTCATCCCTGTCAAGTTTAATCAGGCTGTCTGTCCAGCTGTTTCAGAGGAGATGTCGTTTAAAGCGACAATGCACAACGACGGACGCAGGGTGATCACAAAAGGTCACCTTGAGCACATTGTGCTCAGGTGAGCAAATAAATACATTTAGTGACCTTGACCTACAACCCCAAGCTTCATAAGGATGGGACAGGACAACACTGCATGATAAATTGCTTATGCAGATACTGACAAAAAAAAACAAACTATTTTCTACTATACCAATTAACAAGATCAAAGGAGAAATTCACAGCATACTTGTCTAACAGATAGTGGAGCAAATTCAGATATAAGTGAATATTTTGCTTCCCCTACTATTTATTCTTCACACACAATATATCTGCTGCAGTTTGCAAGTTCATTTATTTCTTTGCAGTGCTTTTGTTCTAATGTACAGAAATTGTAAACAATGAATGAAAAGAGTAAACTGAGTCTGTCGTTTCCACAAGATGCTGGTTAACAGCTGTTGTTTTGGAAGATCAATATGGTGAAGCTCATATGAAGGAACACCACAGATGGGCCCATCTCCATGGAGAGAAGGGGCACTAGTGACATGAAGTCAAGTCTGTGTGTTCAGACATTGTGTGTCTTATCTCACTGTGTTTGTGGCAGCACCATGAGAGGCTATACATGAGTAATCAGGAAAAATATTCTCATATTTATTAATGTTTCTATGGTTTTGATGGCATAATGCATGTTTGGGGTACATGTATATGGTAACAGGCTATAAATAATGGGACAAGACTGGATAAAATGTGAACACATTATGGTTGGTTGTCCTCAGCAATAGTAGACAAAGTTTTTCAGACCTGATAAATATAAC
>CM037780.1:44181549-44231549 GCA_021229015.1 Solen grandis | reverse complement strand
ACATCTGTAGGCCTTAGATCCTTCGTTAAGGATGTAACTAAAAGCTCTCTTAATGGAATCACTGTCATTTGTGTTGTATCTTGTTGTTGTGGTGGGAGTATGGATCAGGACCAGTGACAGCCCAGTGTTACACTATCCAATGAAAGTGTCTTGTTCCCCACTTGGCCCTGCCAGTCTGTGATCAGCAGTCTACCTGTACAAAAACTGGCCAGTAACACAGCTGGGGTCCTCTCTCAGTGGGAGACTATGTGACACCTGCTGTCAGTGTCACAATACTTCAAAACCATCAGCCACGATTAGATATAAAAAATAATAAATAAAAAAACATATCGAGATGACCTTGATGGGCTGATACCAGAATTTACTACACCTAATGACAATAAAGTAAACAAGAGGCCCATGATGGCCCTAAATCGCTCACCTGAGATAAATAGGTTGACCCAAGGAACATCTGTACCAATTTATTTTAAAATCTGGCCAGTAGTTTTGAAGAAGATGATTTTTAAAGTTTTCATTTTTTTTCTTTTTGTTGCCATGGCAACCACAGTTCTACATGGATCAAGTTTATTTTAGCAACTTTTGTGAAGGTTGACCCAAGGATCATCCCTGCCAAGTTTAATCAAATTCTGTCCAGTGGTTTCAGAGGAGATGTTGTTTAAAGGTTTCTCTATATACATATAAGGCAAATAAGCCCTGCCCCTGGAGGCCATGTTTTTTTACGGATCGGAATAATTTTAGCAACTTTGATAGAGGTTGACCCAAGGAACATCTGTACCAAATAATTTTGAAATCTGGCCAGTAGTTTTAAAGGAGATGATTTTTAAAGTTTTCAAATTATTTTTCTTTTTGTAGCCATGGCAACCAGAGTTCTTCATGGATCAACTTTATTTTAGCAACTTTTGTAGAGCCTCACCCAAGGAACATTCCTGCCAAGTTTCATTAAATTATGTCCAGTGGTTTCAGAGGAGATGTCGTTTAAAGCAAATTGTTGACGACGGACGACGCATGACGACGGACGCCGGACGAAGGGCGATCACAAAAGCTCACCTTGAGCACTTTGTGCTCAGGTGAGCTAAAAATAAAAAGGAATTTATTTATCTATTATTTTTAATAGTGTTCCATAATACTGAAGATTTTAATTGAAAAAAAAGTTACTGTTATTAGCCTGGGGTGTCTTAATGACCTCCAATAAAAGGTAAACTGACAAATCAAACGTCTAGTGGTTGCTGATATCTATTTGACCACTTTTTAACTTTTATTGCTTCAAAGATGCTGTTCACCAGTAAAACCAACTTAAATTTGTTTAAAGTATTCTCATACCAGTACTTTTTTTATAATTAAGTAATTCTACCACAAATATTTCAGTCACATCAAGAAAAAAACAAAATGTTCAAAATAATGTCGGATCCATGCTATTTCAATATAATATTTTTTTTTTTTCATTAAAATCTCATTCTTTTCGTTTTTTATCTAAGGCTGAAATACAAAACAAAGTGCACATGTAGGAAGGCACTCAAAGCATGTGAACCTATAAATGTCAAGCACAAAACCCACATAACTTCCATATGGCCATTCAAGTTCAGTTCATGATCATAGATCTACCTGGAAAGAATTTTAATTTTCCTGCATTTAATTGTTGACTAACTGATTCATTAACCATTTCTCAAATGCTTTTGCCTGTATCATGAAGTGGGTGGCATAATCACTGTGACTGATATATGTAGGTGATGATGATCTAATAGCTTCCATGTGTAGATGTAACAATAGTCTTACACCAGATATGAAGGACCAACAGCAGAATCCCCAGCAAGAATGTCAAAAATATTGTGCCATATTTTCCCAATTAAATGTCTAAAGGCTTCATGGTGTCCTCAGTAAAAAGTCTGTATACCTTACATACTCTCAGTTTAACACTATTCCTTCTTATTAGTTACCTAACAATGAAACATGTATACTAACAATGGTATACTAACAATACTGTACAGTACTGTTAGGACTATAGTAACCATTACTTTGGTACATCTGCAACATCTTCTGGTTGTTGTGTGATGGGTGGGAGGTCTTATTTGAAAAAATATAGCACTTGCTAGAATGATGCCCTAATTGTTTTGCCAGCTAGTGTCAATTAGGCCTTTTTTTAAGCTCTTTCAAATAGAGATTTAACTATATTAATTACAAATTCTGAAACTGAAAGAATATATTCAATGTTATTAGTCTATGGAAGCAATACAAATATTCAATACTTTGAACTGAGAGAAAACAGATTCATGAAACAGGGGCCTGAACTCACCTCCACATCCAGGTCAGAAGTTATGGGCCCTTCCCCATACAGACACTCCCCAGGGCAGGAGGGGCTGGCATATTTGTCATACTGGAACGTTGTCCCTGCGGCATAGTAGAACCCTGCCCGCTTCATGTTCTGACGGTCCCCATTAATAATGGATGAACCATTGGGATATTTGAGGACTGGAAACAGACAGAAAATACTATGTATTCATAATGTATCATTAATTATAATACTATATATTATTATATAGACATTGGTTTCTGCTGCAAATCATGTTACTGATGGTTAAGATGTAAACCTTGTAATGAAACATTACCAAAATTTCTTAATTAGTCTTCTCCTTTCTTCATTTTGGACTGTACCATTAGTTATTTATGGGGGTGATTACTGAAAATTTACTGCCTGGATGGCCAACATTGCAGACCAAAATCAGACTGCACGAGTTGCAAAGGCAGACACAAGTGCCCACGACATTGTAAGGGTTAAATATCAACATCAAGTAACATAACAGCAGCAGGTTACAACATCTATAACCAGTCCTTAAACTAGACAAGCAAGGGAGATCCAGCAGCACAATCTTTTGCAACTTTGATATTTTTCCACTGGGGATCGAACCTGTGACCTCCTTGTCACATGGAGGGAGTTCTTACCATGCTGTGAGTGCGCCATTTGATGATGAAAAAAGCTATAAACTAAATGAGTTATACAGACATCAAAGTTAAGATTTTGGTTGAATATTGTAAAATAAAATACTAATTCCAACACACCGTTATGAAATAACAAATCGTAACAAGCCTAAAATGCATTTTACCAATCATGGGCTCATTTAAAACTCTAAAAACTGAAATAAATGGAAACAAAGTGACTGGCATCAAGTCAAATTAGACTGTGAAGAGCACTTGTCCAGGATTTATCACCTGGGCATAGCATATCGGTATCAGTTTGGTTCCAAATAACATCTAAGCAGTCAAATTATGGCATTCATCTCCAAAAGTCCTTCCTCAATGGCCTAAGCTGTAATCAGGCAACTTCAACAAGAAATGAAGTAAGATACAAGTTTTCGCTGATTCTAGCAGCATTCCTATTGCCATTATCTCCTGATTTGGCTTCAACAAGCATTTGACACATTGCTGATTGACGGTACAAGTGCTAACTAGGGGCCTACCTTACCAGGCAGGACTCAATGTTATCAGGCCATTCATTGGCCAATTTATACTTAATTCTCTATCAACTTGACTAATTCTGTCAAATTTGCCAACATAAACAAATTAATCAATTTCCAATGGAGACCTCAGGGCACAGATTAATCTGATGATGTCAAAGTTTGTGATTAATGCCCTGATTCTTTGCAAAACCAATCTGTCAGCACCAAGCATGACAAGACTTCTTGCACTCTGTGGCAATTGTGGTGGGAGATGAAGTTTAATCGTGTCCAGCCCTGGATGACATTAGTCTTGTTTCAGTGACACGATTGTTTATTAATGAGAGATCACTCTAGCAAACAAATATTTATCTCCAGATACTGTACAAAGCATGACTGCCCCTTTTGACCAGGGAATTTGATATATCAAATAATACATACACAAAAGTATCAAAACAGATGGATATATTGCTGGCAAAATTGTAAAATTCTACAAAACCAGGACCTCTTAAATCAGCAGTTGCGTAACTGGGTAATATATTGCAATATATACACCACTCCTATGATCACAATAAGCTCTTAAGTAAATCTGTATTTGGATCCACCTTGACACCTTACACCACTGATATACCCTATGCCCTTGGAGGATGGCTGACCAAGATTCCATAAAGTTGGTCTGAATGTTACCCAATGATTTACCGGGATTTTTTGATTTCCTGAAAAGACCCCACCTCTGCCTAATGCTCCCAATTACGTGCATTAGACAGACAATTCTTCAACTGTTGCAAAAAGCTCTTAATACACTGAGACCACAGCCATTGTGATAAAAATGTCCACACCTGCCTGTTTTATGACATGATTTGACACTAGTTGTGAAACAATTAGGTTTAATAAGAATGACATCAGGCTTACTTAGTATGTTAACTTGAAAAATGACCCATTCACACATGTTACCCTTCACTTTAATTGGATGTGGCCACATGTTGTGAATTATTTAATTAATATAATATTTTCCTCCTAATAGTACTTTGATAAAAAGACCATGTGTAACCAATTTGAAAATAACACTTATTTCACATTTTTTATGAAATGCAATAAATTAGGGAATTGTTTAGAGTATAAGGACTGTGCAAAAGAGGCTTTCTGTGCAAAGATTTTTTTCTGCAATTAACTTGACAAAGTTTGCATATTACCATATTACTTTGGAAACAAATCAGATAAACAAATCCAACCACTTTCATGTTTTAACATCAGTGTTTTAGTACCTCTACACATTATTTAGAATCCAATATCACATCATTTTCCTCATAACCTAAGAAAAACTTCTGAGTAAAAAACAAACATCTAAAGCAATGTTCTATCTTGTATCATTGATAACTCATTTATAAGCACAAGTTTGTTTTTGCTAAAGAAACTATACAAAAAAGCCTTGTATCTATTCTTCATGAACACGGCTTCTGCACCAAGAACACATGGTGTTCATGACAAAACAGATCAACGTATCATAATAAATTTACATATTTGTCATTTGCAGAGAGTTTGTTTGGGTAGAACTTGAAATACATAGCACGTCAGATTGAAATCTTCTGATCTTTCCTCACAGCATGAACACAAATGATGAAGTTTCAACATATTTTTGTACCTGACACACCCTATAGTTTATTTCAATACACAACCATGTGATCTGATGATAAAATATAATTTTCTAAACAGAAGATAAAGCAGGACTGTTGTACCTCAGAGCATCTGTGATTATAATAGATCCTGACAGTTATATAACTGATCTGTAACACTTGGATTTCTGATGATTTGTAACTTATTGCAGCATACATGTCATCTGCAAGACATGTGTAGCCAATAAAACATCTTTATCTATCTTCCTTCACAGAAAGAAGGATTAAACTGAAAATATTAGTTATGGCCAAGATCTAGTTTTCCAAATAGCATTAAAAAATATAGAGTTTTTTTTTCTCACCATTTTGGGAACATGACCCTACCTCCAGAATTGGGAATTTTCGCGTCATTTGAGACAAAAATTTGGAAAAACTCACACCATATTATATATATCATATAAAACAAAAAAAAAAATCAAATAGTTGGTTCATTCAACCCTTGTATCATTCGGACTCGCTACTTTCAACCCCAAACACATTGTAAAAATGGTGAAATAAATTTTTTTGTTGTTATTTTTTTTCCCCCTTGAATTGAAAATTTTCCCCCTTGAAATTGGGAAAAAAACATACTTTTTGCAATTGGGAACATGACACAATATCGGTCGTCAAAACAGGCAAAAAAATACCTTTAGTTAGAAATGAATATTGACTGAATGTATTCTTCATTTGAATTTTGCAATGCTTGCCTTATCAGTAATCTTTATCCATTTTTGTCACTACTTTAAATTTCAAAGTTACTATGTAAAAGCTGGTATCCTTTTTGTACATTCCCAACATAATGAATTACTGACATATGGATTTCATGAGAGATCAAAACTAACTGAGCAACTTATAAGTAATGACAGAAGGAATGACCTGTGAAACCTGTATAGAACCAGACCTGCCTGCCAGTGAATATCTGATGAGGTCTTATACCGTCCACTATCCCTCATTACCTTGGAGATCATACCAACACACTGTAACACCTGATCAGACTGAACATTTTGCTCTTTTCTATCAAAAACCATGATGAAGAATGATGTTTATGGGTTACATTATGCAAGGTTGGTGTGACTTGGCAGATTCTATTACTTCTGCTTAAATTTAGTATATGACCCAATCATATAAGAGGACTTTCCATCTTTCTGAAATGAGTGACTCTGTAATTTCTGAAAACTAGTAGATATAGCTGCCACTGTAACATGACTGGTATAGTGTAACATTCACACAAAAAAACACACCATTTTTATGGATACTCAATTAATGTTGAATATAAAGGTTAATACCCATTTGGCCAATAAAGCTTATCCGTTCATCCTTAAAAGGGTCAGCTGGGGTAAACATTTACCACTTTAAGGGCTTCATCTAATGCACATTAAATTCCCCGTAAAACACAGTTACCTCTGATAACAACCACATCTCAGCCCATTGGCAGCCCCTTCACTGACCCCACCTTGCTTATGTGAAGTTACATTAAACACTTGATTTATGATTCTCATATTAACATATTCATAACCAAGTCTCTTTTCAAACGAGAAAGATTCAAAGTTAACCTGTGACTTGTAATACAATAACTACACTTGAGAAGTTATAAAAACTTGTCCTATACATATTGTGTCATTCATATTATGGCATATTTGATAAGGATATTCAAGAAAATCAAATTGAATCAAAATGTCACAACACTGTGTTGGTAGTTTGTGGGTGACTCCACATGATATATGTATTTATGTGATGAACATTGTTGTAAAATAATGCATAATAATGTTGTCGGCATAATAATTTAAATCTAAAACTGAGTTGGTACAGGTTTTCTTTACATATTATTTTGTTAAGCCTTTACCTCATGTAGACAGATTCTGGCACCATGGCAAACAGATTAACCCAGACCAGACAGCTCCTGACACCATGGCAAACAGAGTAAACCTATACCAGACAGCTCCTGACACCATGGCAAACAGAGTAAACCCAGACCAGACAGCTCCTGACACCATGGCAAACAGAGTAAACCCAGACCAGACAGCTCCTGACACCATGGCAAACAGAGTAAACCCAGACCAGACAGCTCCTGACACCATGGCAAACAGAGTTAACCTAGACCAGACAGCTCCTGACACCATGGCAAACAGAGTTAACCTAGACCAGACAGCTCCTGACACCATGGCAAACAGAGTAAACCCAGATCAGACAGCTCCTGACACCATGGCAAACAGAGTAAACCCAGACCAGACAGCTCCTGACACCATGGCAATCAGAGTAAACCCAGACCAGACAGGTCCTGGAGCTTATCCTCTATTCATTCAAGATTGTAGCTCTGATTAAACACAGTATGCATGGCAAAGTCTAGATGGGTGTTCCTAAGAACAACTGTGTCAACTGTGTCCTAGCAACTGTAAGTGAAAAGGGTGAGCATCAAAAGATCAAAAATAAATAAATTTTTGTTCTACCCACAAGAAATTTATCAATATTCATCTTTTTTTCCCCCCACAAAATCAACTAAGGGGGATAACTCAAAAAGTATATAAGCTAGAGTTACTTTTCTTGAGCATTGCATTTCTATTTATGTTTGAAGTTAAGAGTGATACTGAAGTTATGCTATGGACCTTTTTCTTTTACTAAATCAACTAAGGGGAATAACTCAAAAATGAGATGAGCTAGAGTTACGGTTCTAAGCACTGTACGTCTACACCTCCTAAGGTATCTCTGTTCAAAGTTTGGAGGGAATCCATGCAATAGTGTTAAAGTTATGTTCCTGACAAAAAAGTGTGATGATGGAGCCACTACAGTTGCTGTCAAAGTGATCCCTCTGTGTCTGTCATGTTATGCAGGCAAAAAACACAATTCATAAGAATTTAGATTACAGTATATTAAAATTAATAAAAATTTAAAAAAAAAAATACCCATATATTCAGTACATAATTTTATTCCACAAATATACCCATGAAGTACATAATCATAATAATTTGTTCAAGAAGTAACTCATAGTAACCTAGCAGAACATAAATTATGGTCTCCTCTTTTCATAGACTGTCAAAGTAATCTATGTCATCATCAAATAAGAAGGAGTCAAACATAAGTCCCATATAGGACCGGAAAACCTAATCAATCTCATCATTTAAAACACTATGAATCATGGGAAAAATGTCTCCAAGGACATCTACCTGTCAGCACGGCAACCAGGTGCAAGTGCTGTTTCCAGGGAACTGTGGAGAGTATTTCGGTACCATTCATGAGATAATCTGCCATTGATTGTCTGGATGACCTTTGACCTGACATGAATCAAGGCCCAGGTGTTTCCCAGTCTGATAATCCTGATTTATGTAGCATCACCACACATCAACTTACACCATCATATCTTGGAGAAAGTATATCACAACATAGATATAGAACACCAATACAACCAGACATATGGAAGCCCTGTGGAACGGCAGTCAGGTATTGCATCATTTTTACTTATAAACTTTAATGTAAATTCTGTTTTATTAGGTTGAACATCCCACTGACAGAATCTGGGTAACTTGTCTTTATTAGACATACTGCTTTACTGTGATGCCCTGTCATTTAAATGAGTGGCATAATATCACTATTTTGATACAGGTTCAATCTGCCCTAAAACTATGCACACTACCAGACATGAGAAATTATACAAGTGCTATATATCTGTAATTGATAAGGTCAGGGATTGAACACACAAAAATTAAAGTTGCTGGGCATGCATGCTAACCACTCGGCCTCCTGGACTGGTGCCATGACATTATTACCTATACTGCTCTCCCTTGTGGTGTAACTATGTAGTAAAAGCCAAACTTCACAATTTCAAAACAGGTGGGATTTTACAGGCACTGTGAGAATTCCCTTCAGCAGGTGTGAGACACAACAAACAAGGGATACGGGGCTTGAGAAAGACAATCTTTAAAGAACAAATGAGAAAGCTCACCCAGGAAGTTCCGACTTCGGGCCAGTTCCGTGATGTTGATGTGACACGCTCCCTCAGGGATACGAGTGATATGATTGTAGCCATATTTCAGGTGACGTCGGGTGTATATCCCCGCGATAATGCGACATGACTCGTTGTTACCCCCACATACACCACAGTGATCGGTCTTTGTGCCTGACCCAACAATCCCATCACATCCCACTGCCTGCAAGTAGACAAAATAAGCAATTAAAGATGGTAATTTTTATTATTATTTACACTGATAATGAGATATATAGTGTTTTACAATCTAGCTCCAGTATATGCGGGGTTTAGCCCTAGAGCATTGTCAGATACCCATTGCTGATTGATTATTTTAAATTATTTTTTTTTGGGAAATTTAATCGATTTTTTTAACCAATCAATGCAACTGTTTTATACAGCTGTTCATGGCAATGTTTTACTTTTTTTTACATTACTTTCAAACCTTCATGCCTTAGAATATCTACAATTGGAGACAGTTCATACCTTCAACAGCATATTTCACACTTAAATCAACTTTAAGAATGTAATTGAAATATTTACATTGCCTTCAGGTGATTTTCAAAACTATGTCGGTAACAATTGTGTGTAAACATTTAATTGTCAAAATTACCTCCCATGAAGTAAATTTCCTGCTACATTATATCATTGATAATCTAGGTCAGTACGACCTAACCTTCTTATATTACCTTATCTAAACAGTCTTCAAAGAAAAAAGTTCATTAATAACATAATTAAGTAAAATCAAATTAAATCTGTTGTATTCTGGCAGACAAATCTGAGGAAAAGTAGGACCTTTTTGCAATATTATGTTAATATAATTTTAATTGTGATATTTGATCAACACACGCTATATACAATTATTACACAAGGGATGCTTCATTTATCAAGATTATAGCTTATATATTGACAACATTCAATCTCCGACAATTTAACACCACTTTTATTGTCCCATCTAGTCCTCCATACAATAGAGAGAAAGCCCCAACAAGACACAGGAGGTCAATCATTGTGGTCAAAAATCAAAGTGAATGACCAGGACTCCTGATAGGAACATTAAGGTAAAAATCATCTCCTCTGCTTGAATATGGAGTCTCCCAAGCTGACACACTACAGTGAAATCATATACTATTGGTTATACCAAACTGGGTTGCAATAGGCAGGGTTATCTTCTATTGTGCTGGATTTGACATTTATTGTCCATAATGCAATTGTTTGCTAAAATTAAGGACATAGAAGTGTTTTTTTTAACAATAAAATTGTACTCTATTTAGCTAAAAGGCTAAAGCAACAGCAATACTTTGACCAGCAGTTGCATTTCTGTTATATCAGTGTATAGAATGCAAGCAGGGAACCAACCCATTTGTATACCACTTACAGTCCTGCTATATCAAGGGGAATTAACTTGTACTGCTCACATGAGCATCTGTCAACATTAACTTTATAATGCAGAGCTAGTTACTTTAACTTCCAAGAACAATAGGCATTCCATCATCAGCAGTAACACTGGTATGAAAACTAAAAGGAAGTGAATACCAACATAGAGAGGGAGTTTCTTATGCAAAATCAAACTTTTAATACTTTGACAGGAAGCTTTAATCAAGATTTCAATTCCTAGAGTCCATAAAAAGCGATACATGTACAAACCATAATTTGTATACAAAACTTGTATCCTTTTAACTCAGTGCAAGTTAGGAAAGGCAAGGCTAAGCAAACAGAGTCCATTATGGAACAGATCAAAGATAATCCAGAGTATGTCAGTGATGGAGGAATTAGATTCACATCAAACGACTCTGTGGAGAGTCCCATGTCATCATATACAGGGATACAAAGGTTGTCAGCATACTTCTGTGTCCATAATAAGAACATTCCTGATGATTGTATATGACAAGTCCAAATAATGTTCTAAAAGGAAGGGAACATTGCAGACATTATTTTTATTACATAAACCAGAGAGCAGAATGACAGCTGTTTCAGGGAATGCCATGAATTCTAACTGAATAAGGCATAAGAGTGACTTAGTACATCAACTGACTTGTGTGTTTGCAGGTCATGATACATGTCAATCTTGAGCTATTAATGAAGGCAATGAATAACCAGTAACCATGCTGTACAATATGAAAAGATATTGAACAAGTCCGTTATGATTCCTATGACTGGTCTCAGATATAGTACAGTGCTGGTAATTGTTCTGACAAGTTTAAATTTGTAAAGTATGTCAAGAGGCTGCTCAAGGGTCTGCCAAAAACAGTCTTATAATGAAATGGTTTCATAATATATTTATTTTGGAAATCCAGACAAACAAGCAATACATGTACATATTGTAAGCTAAATTGTATTATGATGCTATGCTAAATTACAATATGAACACAAGATGCAAAATGTACATTCTGTTTTGATGCCTTAAACATTATCATTGTTCGTTATTTTTTATGTTATTGTAGCTTTTATTGTTTAATTAATATCATGATCCATTGACTGAAGCTTGGGTGTGGTGTTTGGCATAGATAAACACAACAGTGGAAGATTTATTTGATGAATGCATTATGGCACTAATAAGGAACAAATTTATTTGGTGATGAGATTTCCTCATGTCTCTGTCTACCCAAAACCTCAGGAAAAAAAAAAAAAGCTGGCACTTTGTTAGCTAATTGTCAATTGTGACATGTAAAACAGATTAAAACTACTATAAAGTTGGAAATGTTAGCAAAAGTGTTCATAAATACCAAGATTATGGGAGGTATTGTGAAGAATATATAACAAAACAGATTTAATTTACAAACTAAAAAAAACACTAATATACCAACTTCCATTAAACATTATGCACTTGCTGATTTTTTTAAAAACAATTCATACGTAACTAAGAGAAACCGAAAGATCATAAATAGCGTATATCCAATTGTTATTTCCAAATCTGCACAATAAACTGCAAAACTTCTCAGCAGTAGTTACCTCCCCTTAAGGCCGAATCCACTTTTACAAACTAGGGCAAATTGTGGTCTAGAAATAGACATACCCCTGCTTCTTATTTAGTTGTTTTAAATCATATTGCCAAAGCAGCAATGATACGGAAGTGTTAAATTTCCAATACTGTGTTACCTTTCATGTTTAAACTAAAAAAAGAAACCTGTTATATCAAGTAGAAATATAAATACAACCTGAAACTCCCATTTAAATTGGGGATATCTTAATATCCTAAAAATAAGTTATACAAGCCAGTGATAGCATTGCATTTACTCTGGCTCCATTTGCATACCAACATTTGATTGGTTGAAGAAGTAGGTTAAAATACACCGAAAAATTGATTAATGCAGGTGGTCACATTTGCAATGTCAACTGTAGAACTTCTGATGGCCAGGGTTGTAGAATGGGTGAACGTCAATACTTAAAACATTATTTACATTGGAACTTGAAACAGTGAAGTCCAGACAGAATGCATTGTTTCATTGGCTACCAGCAGCCACTAGACTAATCACATCTTCCTTCAAAATTAGCCATGGCAAATTTGTAATCTGAGTAAACACTGCAATAACGGTACAGCGCAGACAAAATATGACTGTAAAGCTGTACCATACTGTTTCAGTCCTAAAAGCCCCACTTCACTTTATTAAGGGAGAGTATAATAATTACATATTTATTAGAAATTAAAACATACTGGTTGTAATTATGTCTGTCATACGTAACATCAAGTTTATGCAAGATGCAAGTTTATGAAAAGAATTTCAATTCCCACCCTAAATTAGAAGTAATTGATACTACAGGTCTAGATCATAAAGCAAAATTAAAAGTTTCTCAAAGTGCCCCAAATGATTCCAAATGTCATCAGTGATATATGCCAGGAACCAACTTGCGAGAAAGTTGCGGATTCCTGATGAGAACATCAATTAAGCAGGCGCTATATAATTCTAATGAACGTTGCAGATGCTGAGTAAAACTGCCTGACCTTTCAGGATGCACATTATATCATAGCTTTACTGGTGTTTCAAGGCTAAAAACAGGCCTTGAAAGCCTGACAGTTTTCAATTAAGATGTCATCATGCAGAAATGTTTTGGATCTTGGTCAAGGCTGCCTCAGCTCAACTTCACACTGAGTGGTTTACCAATTATTTCCTTGTCAACATCGTTATCATAACTGTTATTATCATTGCTACTATCAACAGCATAATCATCATTTTGAGTCCGATATTGTCTTCTATATGTCTGATATAAGAAATACCTTAATCATTTTTACTGTTATATAAACACCAAGCAATTTGTCTCTTAATGATAACAACCTAATGCAATTTCAGCACTTGGAAAAAGGGCCATAATTCAGAGAAAGCAGGATTAACTTAAACAAGAGTGCCAAGATGGCCCTAAAGACGCTCACCAGAGAAAAAACTGCCTTCATTGCCTTTACAAGTTACTTAACATATAATCCAAGTGAAATCTGGCAAATTTAAACACTAAAAGTGGCATAACTCCTGACCTAATTGAACAATATCAGCCATAATAGATCTTGGCCGAGATATTATAGTAATAAACATTGCCATAAAGTTTGAAGATGATTACCTGAGAAATGAAGACAAAGTGAAATATGGCATTTTTTAATATTAAAAGGGGCATAACTCCTGACCTAATTGAAGGATATTAGCTATAATCAAACTTGGGCAAGATATTATAGCTATAAACACTTATAAAGTTTGAATATGATTGCTAAAGAAACGAAGATGCTAGAGTGCAAACAAAGTGAAATCTGGCATTTTTTAATATCAAAAGGGGCATAACTTCTTACCTAATAGGCTGATATTAGCCATAATCGAACTTGGCCAAGAGATTACAGCTATAAACATTGTCATTAAGTTTGAAGATGATTGCTTAAGAAATGAAGATGCTAGAGTGCAAACAAAGTGAAATCTGGCATTTCTTAATGTAAAAAGGGGCATAACTCCTGACCTAATTGGCCGATATCAGCCATAATAAAATTTGTCCAAGAGATTATGGTAATAAACATTGCCACAAAGTTTGAAGATGCTGGCTTATGAAATGAAGATGCTAGAATGCAAACAAACTATTTGTGGACGATGGACATTCATAGATCCTAATAGTTCATCCTGAGCACATGTGCCCAGATGAGCTAAAAAGGAATATTTGAAAGACTGGAAACTTGTAAATTTACATGATTAAATGTATGTGCACAAATTCTAATATATATGATATAGATGATCATTCGATTTAACTGTAAGCTTCAAGCACCATCTTAAATTACCAATAAAACAACTGAAATTAATTACATACTTCACATTAAATTTTGTTTGGAAAATTTGCAAATAATTATTTTCAGTGGTAACATATTTCCAGATCAAAGATATGAAGAAAAAATTCACATGCAAACTATTTAAAAAAATGATGTTAATCATCTAGTTCAATAAAATTACATGTATTTCAATCTGATTGTCTTACATGGAACAGAATAATATAAGCACAGGACATGTATTGAATTTTATTTAACTTTGATTGATGATAATATGCCTTACAAATGCCACCTTAAGTTACAAACATACAATCACTTTATACACCTGCATATAAAATCAAGTTCATATCTATTTATAAATAAATACAGTTAAGATTTTCTACATGATTAGCAGTTATTCCTTTTTCAGTATCTTAATTCCTTTCAAAATATCAACATAAAAGATATGTCCCCTTAAATCACTTCTAATCCTCTATAAGTAAGGAGGGGTCAATATTTTACAACTTCAATTAGTTCTTCATAATTGGTTGGGCACTCAAGACCACTTGACAGAACTCGTGTTGTGACACTTCATATTTCCTAAATGTGACCAATTGTTTCCGTTATTGACTCCCAGGACGAACTTCAGATATACGATTAAAGATTACGCAATGGCTAGGATCATGCACCGATCTGTGTTTAGAATAAAAGATACTGAGTGCTAGAATTAAAATGACATTGTGAATGATGAGTTTTAACTTTTCAATCCAAATTTAAATATCTAAATATCTAATATCTTACATTTAAAACATTTCTTTTTGTTCAAATTAAGTTACAATGAGTCACAGGACATTTATGAGTGTCATGTAAATACTTACACACTATGTAGATGATTATGTAGTGTTTTAACTCTTTACCCTTATAATATATTCATGTACACATTTAAGAATTTACTGAAGTATAAATGGTATATGAAACAATGGATTTTTCTTTGCTGACTAGACTGTGCAGAATCTGAGCTACAATAGTGAATGAGCAAACAGCGAAGACCCTGATCAAACATCAAACCTAATCAATACCCACCGTGTCAAAACCTCCTACTCATATACCACAAATTAATGCTACAATTACCAACATGTTACAGTTATCAGCATGTTTTTTTATTTTTATTGGTCAATTGCAATGAATTAATTAAATGCATAATATTCTGTGTTTGCATAACACAATCACAGAAAATTCCAAGACATGCACTATTTGTCTTTTTTTCTTCATAAACACCAGAGTAAAAGAAGGTTAGACTGCATCCTGTACATTTCATTTGTTGCTATTTAATTACTTATATCATCATTTAAGATATGGTGTCCGTTAAAACTATATTTTTGTAATATTGATTTGGGTAAAATTCATCTGATTCTGGTTAATACCACTAAGCTTTAAATGTGCTACATGTACCAGACCACCAAATTATTGCGCTTGTTCCTATCTTCACATTATTGGGTGCTGTATTATGGAAGCATGAATCTTAAGCATGTGACAGTAATACCCCCTTCACATACACAGATTTTCTTACGAGTCCTTACGGATTGCCAACTCGTAGTCAATCGCAAGCATCCATAAATAGCTCGTTGGTATCCGTTAATAACTCGTCACAACTCGTAGACAATCGTGAGGATCCGTGAGAAGAGAGGCAAATTTTTTGACATGTCAAAAATTTTCTTGCGATTGTTCACGGATTACATTTTCCGTAAAGAAGTCGTAAATAACTTGTAACAATCCGTAAGTATCGTAAACCGGTCGCAACAACACGTAACCCTCCGTAAACTACTCGCAAGAATCCGTAAATGTCTCGTTAACAATTTGTTTCATGATTTGTTACGGTTAGTTTACGATTTGTTTACGGATTATTACGAGTGCTTAATGATGAGTACGATTTCATTCACGTCGTGCTACAATAGTTTTACGGATTGTTAAGAGTTATTACGAGCACTTTACGTATAGTTACGTATACTTTACGATTTAGGACAGGTATAGAAGCTGCAAAATCGAACAGTTCCTTTCAGTTGTTATCAAGACGTCAAAGAAGTCAGATCTCTCATATGCCATGTTGTCTTGCTGGATGTCAGTTGTCGAATGATGATACATAGAGAATTGCACATTTTTTTGCAAAAAACATAAGGACTCGTAAACACTTCGTAACTAGCTCGCAACTATTTGTAACAACACGTAACAGGGCGTAATTTACACGTAAAAGCGTAGATGAAACGTAGCATTCCGTAATATAAAAACCAAAACCCAAAATTTTACTCGTAACCACTCTTAAATCGCTCATAAAAGTGGCCAAATCGTAATGATTCGTGTACTTTTACGATTTGTGCCATACGTAAGGATTCGTAAGAAAAATCCGTGTATGTGAAGGTAGCATTATCAGCACTTATTACCGTATACATAACAGTATAATGAGACTTAATTAATTCTTTTATATACAGTAAAACCTCGTTAATTGAAGTCCTTGGGACCAAGCTAAAAACTTTGAAATAACGATTATTCGGATTAAATATCCAATGGAAATTTCAGTTTGTGAGCGTGCATGTCAGCATTTTCATTACTAGCGCATATTGTGGAAATCGTAATGCCGTGAAAACCACCTATTAGGTATGCATATATACTATTTGCAAGTTATGAAAAGTAATGAAAATATATTATGATCTACTTAAATCTTCTGATGAACATAATCATTCTACCATGTCAAGCAATGATACATATTTTTACTGTCGATCTGCTGCTTCAGGTAGCGTCGCGTGATGATATGGAATGTACTAAAGATCTGACACCTGGGTTTATTTGCTGGCACGTGCATATTATGCAACCTGTCAGACATCTATTAGCAATAATCAACATTTCCAGTGGGACACACGTTGCCCAACCCAATCTCGAAAAAAGGTGTGAAAAACATGCCTGAGCCATCACTCCAGATGCCTCTGGAAAAATAGACTTGGTTACTGACCCGGATACGATTGATAATAAGGACGATAATAATTAGTTCACGAAAATTTATGAAGTTTGACTTCAAAATAAAAATTGAAAAAATGTACATGAATTGCAACCTCGGGACCGGGATTTTTACTTCGAAATAGCTAAAAAATCGAAATAGCAAAATTCAGATTAAACATTTTATTTTTAGTTAAAACAAGAGGGCCATGATGGCCCTGAATCGCTCACCTGATTATAAATGAGCAACATATGTTGGATTTTTCATATTGACCTACTTTTTGACATCACAAGACCCACTTTTGAACTTGACCAAAATTTTATAGAACAGACATTCCAACCAAGTTTCATGAAGATTGGGCCAAAAATGTGGCCTCTAGAGTGTTAACAAGGTTTTTCTAAGATTTGACCTCATGACCTACTTTTTGACCCCACATGACCCAACTTTGAGCCTGTCCAAAATTTTATTAAAACAAACATTCTGACCAAGTTTCATGAAGATTGGGCCAAAAATGTGGCCTCTAGAGTGTTAACAAGGTTTTCCTAAGATTTGACCTCGTGACCTACTTTTTGACTCCACATGACCCGATTTCAAACTTGTCCAAGATTTTATTGAGACAAACATTCTGACCAAGTTTCATGAAGATTGACCAAAAGATATGGCCTCTAGAGTGTTAACAAGCCAAATTGTTGACGACGAACGACGGACGATGGACGCCGGACGAAGGGCGATCACAAAAGCTCACCTTGAGCACGTTGTGCTCAGGTGAGCTAATAAGAAGGGAAGAAATCGAGACCAAAAATAAACTTCGAAATTGCGAGGAATTCGGTTTAATGATGTTCCGTTTAGCGAGGTTCTACTGTATCTTAAGATAATGAATTTACTGTCCAGTTTGATTGTTAGGGAGACATTTGGAGTCTTTAGGAATCCCATACTTAAGAATATGATAAAAGAAACAAGTGACAGGAATTGTCACAAAACCAGGTTTTCTTTTCGCAATGTTTCGTCCCAGTACAGATTTTTTGTATCAGTCAAATAATTTTGTGCTCAAAGTCTATTAAATCTAATGCAAAAAAATAACTAAGGGCCATAGCTCCATCAAAAATGGTCAAACTGCAAATCAATCATTACTATATATTTTAAACTTAAGGAGTTATGCTCCATATCAGGAATTTTTACGAAGGGGCAAACATGTAACTCCAAAATTATGAACCACAGAGTGAGGTTCCTATGCACTGCATTCCGCCTAAATAAGATGTATGCACCTATAAAGTTTCAAGTCAATACCTATTATAATGTAGGAGTTATGCTCCAGACAAGGAATTTTATCAAAGGGGCATAACTCCATAAAAAATGGTCAAACTGCAAAACACAGGTAATATTCTCCAGGGTGACTTAGTGAAGGTACTTCTGTTAAAGTATGGACAAAATTTATTAAGAAATGTAGAAGTTGTGCATGAAAAAATATTTCCCTTTGTATTACATCAGTTAAGGGGCAAAGGGCCATAACTGCATCAAAAATAGTCGAACCACAAAACCCTGACAATATGCGCCAGGTCACTATGTAATAATGCTTCTGTAAAAGTTTGGGCCATCCGTTGAAAAATGTAGGAGGAGTTGCGCACAGAAGAATATTTCCCTATATATTACATATGTGAAAAAATAACAAAGGGCCATAACTGCATCAAAAATAGTCAAACCACAAAACCCTGACAATATGCGCCAGGCCACTATTTAATAATGCTTCTGTAAAAGTTTGGGCTAAATCCGTCGAAAAATGTAGGAGGAGTTGCGCACAGAAGAAATTGTTTACGCCCGCCCACTCGCCGACATACCCAATCTAATAACCAGAGTTTTCCTTCGGAAAACCTGGTTAAAAATATCAAAGATGTTCATGAATGAATACATATATGACCATCCAAGACTACAAGATTCTAGACAGAATAAGTTATTCAATACAGCAGAAGAAGACAAGATAACTAAACAAACTGATGCATATTAAAATTGCTTACCAAAAATATACACCTACCTTATTTAAAACACTAATTACTGTTTACAATTAAAGGTGCCGATAACTGTCTCACACTGCCAATAACTATCACATGTTTGTGACATTGTTTGCATCAATATTTCATGGCATGCAAAACTTACAATGCACCGGCTGAGTAATCAAACAGCCAATCAAAGATGTTAAAATGAAATACAACATTGTTTACATGTATACATGTATTCAACATAGTTTTAGGTCAGCGTGACATTTACTGTTAAGGTGCCGATAACTGTAGCACTTGCTCTAGTTTTGTTTTTGTTTTTTTTAAAATTAAGGTCAAATGTGTTTCTTAAAGGCATGCATGCTCTTCATGGTGTTCATGAAAAATCATTAATAGATCGACCATCTGTCATTTTGATATGTCAAACTAGTTATTTTAAAAAAAACCCAACTAATTACCAATACAAACTAAATAATTTTATTAATAAATATGAACCATCAATAACTCTATAACTGCTTAAAACTTGTAGAATTAAATGTCAACAAGATCAAAAACTCAGTGAAAAAAAATGTGATTGAAATGGATTTAATTAACAAATACCTTTAGATAGGTCACTGAAGATTAATTTCAATTAATCTTAAACTCCGAATTAATTAATTTATATTAATACAACTATTGACAGATTAATATCATGCTGATAAAAGCTGCCAAAACTGCATTTCACAAGCCTAAAAGCGCTCTATCTGTAATGGTATTAATCTAATTAAAAAGACCTTAAAGTGATTTTCAGAAGCACCCCTCTCTCCACCTCCAAATAGCAATAAAACTGTGCACAAAATATGTCCCTGCAAATGCTCTCTCTGACAGCCTAATAACTTGTTTGAAGTGAAGTATATATATCATTAAACACTTCACAGACATAATGTTCAAGAGGCCAAAAAACCCCCGATGCTCAAGTGTGCATCAAACAATAGTACTATGTACAAATCCTCTTACAGAATTCAGGATTAAAATACAGACCTCTTACAAAAGATGCATTGTGTAAAACATGCCTGTAATGCAGCATTCTGCCTAATGGGCTGTTGATAAGGACGAGAATAAATCAATTGGTGTTTGGAAAATATGAGGCCTTGTGCATTCCTTCTTCATTATATCACCAGAATATACGTGCAAAGAGAGTTGTGATTGGTTTTCATACACAGTTTTTTTCTTTTGAGCATCCCAGGAGTGCAATACTATCTCTGAGGCTTGATTGCTTTTACACCTTATGTTATCAATCATAAATCATGGTTTGCATATTTCTGCAGTGACCTTGATAATGCATGCAGGAAACAGAAGTGGATTATTTGTCTAGATTCTGACTTGAAAGTGATGTATTGTTTTATTTTTCAACATTCACTTCTCAAGGCAAACAGGCCTTGCAAGTATGCTTAAAAAATGCTTTTAACAGAAAACTATTTGTGAATTTTCTGTTGCCAATCTAAAATATCAGCCCATCCCAGCATTTGGAGAGTGATAATTGAATTAGACAAGCTGAGATAAATTCAAATTCAAATAGTTTAATTTCAGACTAGCTGCTAGTGTCTACAGCCTGACATCTAAATCCACCCCCCATCCACCCTCCACTGTATTCAGGTATGGTAGCATTATGATCTACCACTCAACTACTGGGATCTACTAGTCAAGTAGGCACACTGACCCTGCTATCTTAAAGTCATGTGTTCAAACCCCAACCAATTCTTATTTATATTCCTTAACCTTTAGGTCTATCATAGAACCTGGTATCTTGTCGCCAGACTGTCCTATGTATCCTACTGTTGTCTTGGATCTGAGACCAATGATGATGAAATATCTTCACTTTACTGGTTGAGGAGGCAAGGTGACTGACTTGTTAGAAGTCCTAAGTAAAACAAATAACTGGTGTTGCACACAACACATGAGTCCCCTTCTGGTGAGGTGCATAATTTTTCTGTTACCATAACAACCAGAATTTTGGTGCAAGAAAAAACAACAACAAAGTGACATGCAGAATCTCCATACTGCCATCTATTCATATACTAAGTTTCATAATATTATCTTAAATGGTTTTTAAGTTATCCCGGGATCCAGATTTTTGAACATCCGGATGGATAGAGACAGAAGGCAAACCTATAGCCCCTCCAGTGTAAACATTGGTAGGGGACTAATAATTGCACTTAAAGAGAATCTGGAGGCTTCCTGCTTAAAATAGGCTGGTTGCTTAATTAGTACAGATTGGTTGATTGGTTGTTAAGTACTAACTGGTTGCTAAATACAGACTGGTTGCTAAGTACAGACCATTGCGTTTCCCCATGTTCCAATTTTGGAAAATCTAGGAGTTTAAATAAGAACAAAAATATTGTTTATGCACATTATTTTAAGAGAGTTCTTACAGAATAAGGTCTTTCAGATCCAAACATTTTGAAATAAAAGTGATGCTTAATTTGGTTTTTTTTTTTGTACATGTTTAAAAAAACTAGAAATGTGTCAAGAGGCCACAGATGCCCCTATCCATTGCATTTTCCAAAACAAAGGCCTACATCCAGGAGCGAAAGTCATGTCCTGAGTAATATATCCAAGAAGTTTAATATCTGTAGCACAAATACCTTCAAAGTTACCTGTGTCACAGTTTTGGGATGGATGGACGGACAAAGGTAAATCTATATGCCTCACTATTTTGGTAGGGGTAGGAAAAAACCCAGGTGCACAAGCTCATGAAGATTCAAGTCTGTAGTACAAATACTTTCATAGTTATGTACGTCAAAAGCATAAAATTCCAAAAGACCCAAAACTCTGTCAACTTCAACAGCAGTTTGATAAAAAATACCAAGGTGCACAAGTTCATGTCTTGATTAATATATCCATGAAGTTTCAAGTCTGTAGTACAGGTACTTTCAGAGTTACGTGTATCACAAGCATAAAATTCCATATTTTTCAAAAACAAAGGCCCATAACTCTGTCAACTTTAACGAAGATTAAATAAAAATACCCAGGTGCACAAGGTCATGTTCTGATTAATATATCCATGAAGTTTCAAGTCTGTAGCACAATACTTTCAAAAAACAAAGGTCCATAACTCTGTCAACTTCAATGGTGGTTCGATGAAAATACCCAGGGGCGCAAGTTCATGTCTTAAATAATATATCCATGAAGTATCAAGTCTGTAGTACAAATAATTTCGGAGTTATGCGTGTCACAAAGTTTTAGGACGGATGTACATACATGCAAAGGCAAATCTATATCCCTGTCCCCCATTTTTGGTAGGGGCATAAAAATCAATTCAAGATAATTGTGAATTACAAGCCTTTAAAGTAAAATGAGACAGTGACCAAAGTCAGAATTAAGTATAGGGCAAATTGGCTTTGAGTCCAATGGGCAAATGTCCATGTCCAGGGTGAGACTCAGAAGATATCAAATTAAGATGGTCAAGAAGATCGAAAATCCAGCCGATCAGTCAGAGCTTGACCCCCTGTGGCTGTAACTGAAATCAGATCAAAAGACCCAGGATTTAGTCTGTCAAGATGCATAGCTGTCCTTGTCTATGGTTGGTGACAGGAGTCACAGTGGTCCCTCAAAACAAACAGCAACAGTTTGAGTAGTATGGCTTTCAGCTATGGAGCTGTCTTACTGTCATAAACCGTTAATGATGTAAAGTACTGGTCCAATGCAGGAAAAGTGTATGTTGTAAAAACTTGCCTTCCAACTGATGAATAAAATGGACTAGAACAATTATTAAAGATGACTTATACCCCTGCATACAACCTTGGCTTCATGTAATGTGAGTGTAGGATGGGACATAACGGGACAGGACCTGGCCGGATTACAAGCCTGATTTCTTTACAGCCTCCACTTCTGTGAAACCAGATAGAACAAGCTTTACCTAACCTATATCAATCACTCTCAATGGTGTAGATGATGACATGAAGTCACTGGGAATACCCAGAAAAAACAACATACGGCTGGAAAAACAACCCTTATGCACGTGGCCAAGTATACACATATTCAGCTTAAGACAAACAAGAGAGCCATGATGGCCCTAAATCGCTCACCTGAGATAAATAGTCTTTAAAGGAAACAATGTGAAATCTGGCTATTTTTGATATAAAAAGGCATGCAACTACTGACTAATAGTCTAACTCAGGAAAAGTTTAACTTGACTTGAAGGCTATAAACATCATAAAGTTTTGAAACAAATATTAATAGATAAACTTTCACACTATCATGAACACAACGAAGGCATGAGTGGAGAATCAAAACGAGGCTTGAATGGGACATGTGCAAATCACGGCTCCAAACAAGAACTGCGGTTCCATGCTCCACAAAAGAAAAATAATTGAAGTAGATGTGTACGAAATGGAACGTTCCTGGAGTATGCATACAATGCATGATTGTTTATCTATATGTAATTATAGTGATTTATATAAGAGATAAATGAACATATCTCGAAAACCTTGGCATTTTGTAAAAAAACCAGTATTGGGATCTTCATTTTATATTCAGTTTCCTGAAAATTGTTTCGTACATTAATAAATAAATGTGATAATAGGGTGTAATATTAGAAAAAAAATAATATCTTACTAATTTTCCCCTTTTTTTCAACTGACAATGAGTGCTAACAAGAGGGCCATGATGGCCCTGGATCGCTCACCTGGTATCATTAGGCTATGTAAAATCAAGTGACCCCTGGGGCAGAGCTAATTTTGACCCCAGGGTCATGATTTGAACAAAGTTGGTAAGAATCGACTAGACAATGCTACACACCAAATATCTAAACTCTATGCTTTGTGGTGTCTGAGAAGAAGATTTTTCAAGTTTTTTTCCTATTAGCCTATGTTAAATCAAGTGACCCCTGGGGCGGGGCCAATTTTGACCCCAGGGTCATAATTTGAACAATCTTGGTAGAGAGTCATAAGATCTTGCTACATATTTAAAATCAAAAGGCTAGCCCTTGTGGTTTCAGAGAAGAAGATTTTTCAAGTTTTTTCTATATTAGCCTATGTAAAATCAGGTGACCCCTTGGTGGGGCCAAATTTGATCCCAGGGCCATGATTTGAACAAACTTGGTTGTGATCTACTAGACAATGCTGCACACCAAATATCTAAACCCCAGGCCTTGTGGTTTCTGAGAAGAAGATTTTTCAAGTTTTTTTCTATATTAGCCTATGTTAAATCAAGTGACCCCTGGGGTGGGGCCAATTTTGACCCCAGGGTCATGATTTGAACAAACTTGGTAGAGATCAACTAGACAATGCTTCACACCAAATATCTTAACTCTATGCCTTGTGGTTTCTGAGAAGAAGATTTTTCAAGTTTTTTTCCTATATCAGCCTATGTTAAATCAAGTGACCCCTGGGGCGGGGCCAATTTTGACCCCAGGGTCATAATTTGTACAATCTTGGTAGAGAGTCATAAGACCATGCTACATACCAAATATCTAAACTCGAGGCCTTGTGGTTTCTGAGAAGAAGATTTTTCAAGTTTTTTTTCTATATTAGCCTATGTAAAATCAAGTGACCCCTGGGGCAGGGCCAATTTTGACCCCAGGGTCATGATTTGAACAAACTTGGTTGTGATCCACTAAACAATGCTACACACCAAATATCTTAACTCCATGCCTTGTGGTTTCTGAGAAGAAGATTTTTCAAGTTTTTTTCTATATTAGCCTATGTTAAATCAAGTGACCCCTGGGGCAGGGCCAATTTTGACCCCAGGGTCATAATTTGAACAATCTTGGTAGAGGGTCATAAGATCATGCTACATACCAAATATTTAAACTCCATGCTTTGTGGTTTCTGAGAAGAAGATTTTTCAAGTTTTTTTCTATATTAGCCTATGTTAAATCAAGAGACCCCTGGGGTGGGGCCAATTTTGACCCCAGGGTCATAATTTGTACAATCTTGGTAGAGAGTCATAAGATCATGCTACATACCAAAATTCAAAAGGCTAGGCCTTGTGGTTTCGGAGTAGAAGATTTTTTAAATTTTCATTTTTAAAATCTATTTTTAGCTCCTGTGACCTACTTATTCACCCAATCAAAATAATTTGAACAACTTTGATAGAGGTCATGATAAGTATGATTCCTGTGAAGTTTGGTCAAAATCCATCCAGTGGTTTAAGAGGAGAAGTTGTTTAAAGGAAAAGTTGACGCAAGACGCAAACACGCACAGACGGACAGACGACGGACATTCATCGATCCTAAAAGCTCATCCAGAGCACACGTGCTCAGGTGAGCTAAAAAGACAATTATCTCTAAAAATGAAAATGATCTTTATAATGTATTTTACAATCACAAGATGCAAATTTGGTGGTTGTGTCAACATACTAAAGATCTACATCAAAACCACACACACTGAATCATGTACAAAAGTCAACTACTGTGCCACAGGTAGCTGGTTCCCTTCCTTAAAGTTAAACATGATGAGACACTTAAAAAATTATTAACCTGTTGGCTGATCAGCAGTCTTCCTTTCACTATCTAAAATAATTAGCCATGTCCTTTTTTTCTAACTTTCCTTTTTTATGTTTAGACACAAACTATTGTGCACTTCTGAAATAATTGTACATTTAATTGGAATGTAAACACTTTAAAAACTTGGACATCATATGTAAATATTTGGGGTAAAGGCTGGGTGCCACTGCACACTGTAAACATGGCAACCAGCCTCACTCCATCTTAAAGGTGCAGATGCTTGTTTCACACAAGTTTTTGAATGTCAGAATTTCATTTTATTTAAAAACAAAAAAGCAAAAAAAACAACAAAAAAACATTGCATACTTCATCCTTCTCAAAAGTTGTCAGTTCTGACTGAAGCTCTGATAATGCTGAGAGAACAGGGTTGGTGCATTTTTTTTTGTTTATCTCCAGCATAGATTAATTATCAATAAATTTTAATTCAGTTTCGACTTTCATACTATCATATTGAAATAAACATGAAAACTAGTTGGAACTTTATCTCTGCATAGTAATAAGGAGGAAAATCTAAATATAGATGTCTGCAGAAAAGTTTGCTACCATAGAATTTGCAAGCAACCCTGTTCAAAAATAGGTTCCAAGAAGTGTGGTAGTCACACCTTATGCTTGTTTGTTTTCACATATATATACAATACCAGCATTTCATTTCATCTTTTTATTCTCAAACAATTCCCATCAGAATCTGATCACTTGTTACTCAATTAGGTGATCATTCCTTATCTTTTGCATTTGTTTCCAAAACATAAATTCATTTATTCAATTAAAATAAATGTACATTCTACAAAAAACAAAAACCAAAAAAAATGAGACTGGAATAAAATCTGCATGTGAACCTTTAATCCTTCCAACTGTTTGACCTTCCCTCATAACAGGTAAGTGAAGAAGCTGACCTGCCAACAACCGGAAATTTGCATGATAATGTTGATAAATAGTATGGACCTGAGCCCCTGTGAGTAAACATTCATACCATATAAGTACTGTGCAAATAAAACCTCCATTGCATTATAAGTCAAATGAAAAGTTATACAGTACATTTTATCATTATAAAACAAAAAAAGTCATTTATCAAATTTAGATACATCAATCTATGTCAGTGTGAATATGAATGGGAAATTACCAAACTGAATCTGAAAATCGCACAGAATCTGACATTCCTTAAAATTAATTGATGTTTTAATCATGTTTATCAGTGGCTTACTTATTGTAAAATCATTCTGCTAAAATCCTCAAAGCTTTTGAACAAGTCCTTAAATTTATTTTGTAATCATAGCATGTTTTCTTTGGTAAGTAATTGAAGATTGGTTTGGTTACTAGGACATTTCATGTGAACTGCCTGACAGTAGAGCGGTGGTTCTACCAGGATGCTATTGGTAAATTCAGCAAAACCATGGAACCACAGCAACTTGTAGCATTTGAACAACTTCTGCATACAACATTCTTTGACCTTCTGGTATACAACATCCATGGGACAAAGCCCATGGCCTTTTGGTATACAACAGCAAGGGGACTAAGCCCATGACCTTCTGGTATACAACATCCAGGGGACTAAGCCCATGACCTTCTGGTATACAACATCCAGGGGACTAAGCCCATGACCTTCTGGTATACAACATCCAGGGGACTAAGCCCATGACCTTCTGGTATACAACATCCAGGGGACTAAGCCCATTATCATCCAGGGGACTAAGCCCACCGATAAGTCCATGACCTTCTGGTATCAACATCCAAGGGGACAAACCCCATCACCTTCTGGTATACAACATCCAGGGGACTAAGCCCATCACCTGCTGGATACAACATCCAGGGGACTAAGCCCATGACCTTCTGGTATACAACATCCAGGGGACTAAGCCCATAACCTTCTGGTATACAACATCCAGGGGACTAAGCCCATGACCTTCTGGTATACAACATCCAGGGGACTAAGCCCATGACCTTCTGGTATACAACATCCAGGGGACTAAGCCCATGACCTTCTGGTATACAACATCCAGGGGACTAAGCCCATGACCTTCTGGTATACAACATCCAGGGGACTAAGCCCATGACCTACTGGTATACAACATCCAGGGGACTAAGCCCATGACCTTCTGGTATACAACATCCAGGGGACTAAGCCCATGACCTTCTGGTATACAACATCCAGGGGACTAAGTCCATGACCTTCTGGTATACAACATCCACTGAGATTGAGCCCATGACCTTCTTGTCCCAAAATAGACACTGTAACTCAGTAATATGGACCAGCGTGGTATTAAAGTAAAGTATTACGAGTATCCTACATAAAATAATACTGTCAGTGGCAGGACTATTTCATAACAAATGTTTTACTTATTCATTTACAATCTACTTTTGACCTTAAGACCGAGAGTCTTAAATAAATATGACCTCACAGTGACCTGGATGTAATCAAATTCTTCAGTAACTATTTACCTGTCTTAAATCTATCTACGAATCAGCAAAAACTTTCAGACCTGATCTGCCTAACTTTGCTCAAACAAAATTTAACGCAATGTTTGAAACACCAGCTGTACAATACTTTCCAAACCTCGTCTAAACACGCGATTAAGATTTTACACCAACAGATGCAGGTTCTCATCTCCTTGTACAAAAACCCAGCGTCCCCCTGGAAGACATTAAATAAAGAGAAACAGAATGGCATGCTGATTCATTCTTTTGTATGTTAAATCTCTGCATATCTTGGACACTTTTTTCATCTTATGAGAAAAAAAACTTTTATATAATCATTGACTTCATGGTGAGAGGGGCCCAGAAGTTCTGTCAGATGGTACTGGTGGTCAGAAATTTTCTATAGACACCTTCCCAGGAGAAAAGAACTTGTCTGATCAAGACACAATACAGAAGGATTATTCTAAGTTGCCAATTGAAAAGACAAAAGTTTAAATTAAATTATAGCTACTGACAGTTAACAGCAATATCATAAGCTTTAGTGACAACAATCATATATGCTGAAACCATTCTGACAATGCTGTAAATACAAACACAGATAGACAGATGAGTTGATGAATGGAATTCTGGTATTATCTGATACAATTACCAACACTGCATAGAATCACTAAAACTTTCTCAAGCTATTTAAAATATCAAGAAACAGTTTGATAACAAATAAATATCTCTGGAAGTCTTTAGGCTGATGATAACTGACTGGATTATGGAAGATTGAGTGTCACTTTGATCCTTGACCAATCTAAACCAAATTGTCCTTCACAATGAAGAGCTCTCTTAACAGGAAAGAGTCCCCTGACATATCATGAAGTAACACTCACATATAACTGAAAATGTCACACAGCTAAAGGGGGGAATGCCTGAGTAATCTCAGCAATTTGTTTCGTGTCTTACTATTCAAACATAAGAAAATGTCAAGTTGCGTCATCATCATCATATCGTTATCATCCAATTATCAGTATCTATAAGAATTTTGACATCACGCAGATCATGCTTGACAAGGCACAGTGAGAGGTTTGAGGAATGAATGAATGAACCATCTTTATGTAAGCATGAAAGACTGAAAACTGACCAAAAGACATCAACATATTAAATTTTGGATAGTTTGAGGCATTATTCACACTTAGAAAAAATGTTCCCTTTATTAAAATATGTGACAACACAAAATATATAAGAATTTAAGTATTCGAAAATACCCAAAAGAACTCTGCAAGCAAACCACTATAATTGGACTACAATTAACACTGTACAAAATTCCATATAATGTACTAAAAATAATAAGGGATTATGTCACAATTTTTTAGCTATTGTTTTGGAGTTAATGGACCTTTCAGTGTTTACAGATGTATTCAAAATTATTTAAAGGCTATCCAATAGTTACCCTGGGATAAAAGGCAGTCACTGATTGGCCTGATTTACATTTAAGAATACATGGTTTAATGTTTGTGGTACTGTTTGTAAGCAGTTAACCAAGCCAGGAATTGGAAAGGCAGGACTTTTAACACCTCCATAGCCAAAATCTAGAAAGGTGAATTTTCCACTGATGGCCAAGTTGACTACTCACATACAGTATCCATGAATCAGGTCAACCATTGACTACCTATTACCCTAGTAGAGATATTGGATAGCCTACAAGTCAAACTGAATACACCAGCTCTGTAAAAAGGTCCATTGTTACCTTTGAGACAGGAAAATATGAAATAATTATAAAATATCATCAATAAAGATAAATGGAACATATTTCTTAACTAAATACTAATCTGATCAATTAATTGAAATTTATCTGTATAAATAAGAATATTCCATTGTACATAAATATTAACTTGAGGATGTGAAAAAAGGATCTTTCAAAGGCAGAGCATGACTGTTCCAGAAGAATGTCACCGGCATGTACAGTCATGTAAATTGTTTTGGTTACCTACACACCTGACTTGCCCTAGCAAATACTTTTAACTTCAAAACGATCAGAATGAGTTTAAAAGTAATCCCCATAATACAGCTTGAGTTTACCTCAAGATTTGGACACTGCCTTCAGACCAAACAACTCAGAGTGTTATGTAAAAAGCACAACACCTCAAGTGCCATATTAACAAATTGGAAAGCATTTTTAAGCAATATACCAATCGTAAATCTTGGAGAAGATGCACTTGAATGTCACATTATATGAGAACAAGTTGATGCTTTATGAAGGACTTCTTCACAGGATTATTAAAACTTACCATGTTTATTGGTACACTCAGCTGATTCTTTAAGAGTGGGCCTCACACACATATCAAATTGCAGACATACTTACTATATTTCTAAAATAAAAAGCCATAAACCACTGCGAATTGAATAAAAGAATTGCTAGATTTACACATTGACCTTATGCAAAAAGCTGATTGACCAAAGTCTACCATACTCCACACTGTTTGAACCTCGAAAAGCAAGCCTTATGAAACAAGAAATGTTTGTAAAACATATATGCCCCTCTCATATGCCATAATATTTATATAGCTGTATTATATGTATGATGTTTGGCTTTATAACGTGGGCATGTTACAAAGTTCAGAACTTATCTTGGTGAAGGTTTACTACTGATAATTATTAACACTGCAAACTGTTGTGTTGAGTACAAGGTGATACAAATGCATATTTATTTTGGTAGAAGATAGAAAAAAATTATTTGCATTTACTTCTGTATCATAAGTTAGAGGTCTACACAGCAAGGGCACCGCAGTTTTAATGCAATTAGCACCATGAAATTAAGTGAAAAGCATGCAGACAATGAACAAGAAGAATAATGTCTCATTTGAGTTTTACCTTGTATATTGCATCCAGTAAAGGTGAAAATGCTGAAAAAAATCTGGTGAAAAAGATTTGACCAGAACCCATTTTGATCAGAATCGATCTCGGCATTCAATGTCATGGTGACCTTGACCTTTGACCTACTTACCCCTAAATCAAAAGGGGTAATTTACTAGTCATGCACAATATTCATACTAAGTTTGAAATTCCTAGGCCCAGGCGTTCTCAAGTTATAGATCGGAGACAGTTTGGTCACCATTTTGTCATAAAATCCCAGTAAATCAAGGTCACTGTGACCTTGACCTTTGACCTAGGGACCCCTAAAATCAATAGGGTTCATCTACTGATCATGATCAATCTCCAAACTAAGTTTGAAGGTCCTAGGCCCAGGTGTTCTCAAGTTATTGATCAGAAACAGCTTGGTCACCATTTTCATAATCAAGCCAGTAAATCAAGGTCACTGTGACCTTAACCTTTAACCTAGTGACTCCAAAAACAATAGGGTTCATCTACTGGTCATGACCAATCTCCATACTAAGTTTGAAGTTCCTAGGCCCAGGCGTTCTCAAGTTATTGATCGGCAACAGCTTGGTCACCATTTTCAAATTCAAGCCCAGTAAATGAAGGTCACTGTGACCTTGACCTTGGACCAAGTGACTCCAAAAACTATAGGGTTCATTTACTGGTCATTATCAATCTCCAGACTAAGTTTGAAGTTCCTAGGCCTAGGCGTTCCCAAGTTATGATCGGAAACTGTTTGGTCTATACACCGACCTACCTACTGACGGACATATGCAAAGAGGGGCATAATTAATGATTTTCAAAAAAATCTGCAATTATTTGTTTCAAGGAACACCCTACACAAAATATTTTCTTCAGGAGATTGTGACACCCCTGTTGATGTTTCCATTTCAAGACATGTGTGACATACTCTACACCTGTGAGATTCAATTCAGGGGAAGAAGTTACTCCTCTGGAGCCCAATGACCCTACATACTTAGAACACAGCATTGCGTCCTCCTATTTACAGAGCACTATGGTTAATTATATGCATTAAGGCAAATCAAACATTCCCCTCTCAAACGGGTGTCCCAGATCCCATCCTGCTGATTATAACAATTACTGGTGGAATGAAATTTAATTACAAGTAAAGATAAAAAAAAAAGGTATTTGATTTAATCTATCGATGATCCAAATCATTGAATTGTCATGACTCAAAATACTTGAGGCAAGTTATAGTCTGATGACAAAAACATTGACATATCACAGTATGTTCCATCCATAGACAGCTAATTATAATTATGTGTATTTTTGTACCACTGGGTATTTAGTTAAACTATTTCAATACTCATGGAAGTGAAATTACTACAAAGTATGTTTGAAAAATATCCTAGCATGGGGTCTTTAACATACTGTAAAATATAAACAAATTACTACCAGTTACAAACTTGAATGCTTCAACTTCCAACTGATTTCAAAAGAACCAGCTGCCTATGACACAATGTCATGATAATGTACTAAGGTTAAGGTTGTTCTGTTGTTCAGTTGTTGCCTGTTCCAGTCAAAATTTTATTATGTTTTCTTATGTGAAAACCAGGTGAACCATGCTGATCAAATGGTATGCCTGTGACCGCTACTGGATAATTCAACCATTTGATTTTTTAATATTAATGTATAGACTGGAAAAATTCCACTGAGTGCAGGAATTATGAGGATAATCTTCAAAATAAAGATGATCAGTTAATAAAGGCAGTCAGGGCTTACCTCAAAACTGAATCAATTCAAAATATGTTTTAGTATGAACCATTATGCATGTTTTATAAATTACATGATTTCATGCACAATTAAAAGCCCTTTTCCACTGAGATTCTTGACTTTTTAATTCTAGGATATTCAGCCCTTCTCAAGTTTTTTTCAACCAATCCATGCATTTATTGCAGATAATAATCATAAATTCCATTAATTTAAACATAATAATGCTTTTATTAGGTTGTAAATAGACTGCAAAGATGGCTAGAGCCAAAAAAAAAAGCTTTTCAGCAAATTTCCAACAAACGTTGCATAAAAATAGTATTTTAAGCAGAAGGTGTGTGTTTTCCTGGCCTGCCTATAAGAAATTGCAGTTCAACCCATATTAGCAGCCACCTGTACTAGGGCCAGTTTCATTAAGCAGTCAATTTAAATGTATTACCAAACTGTAGCATTTTATCTTTTATTTGTACTTAATTTAGAGGTCACCTCTGTTAAGTGGCGACTTTTTCTTATTCCCTTGACTGACCATTTAAGACAGGTTTGACTGTACATGATTCACAAATATAAGTCAGTTAATTTCGGACTTAGTCAGATAATATTATCTTAATATATCTGAGATAAAATAATAAATATAATAAAGAAATAATAATAAAACAACAACAAAAAAAACAACTGGTCAGCTCAAGCACAAAGTCAGGAAGCACAGACATACAGCATCTAACATGGGTAAGATAGCTAAATGTGGAAAGATTGTGATTATCTCTACCTGCAACTAAAGAATTAAAGACATAAAAAAACTGATGCCAATTAATGGGAATTAGTTTTTGAACGCAACGCTTATGCTTCTATGGAAGGAAATTCTTGGCATATGTATCCTTGTGGAATTGTTGGCAGTTCTGGTGTCCCTACATTGCATAAAACCATAGCCATAAGGTATATATATCACCAAGAAATCGGCCATTTGGACTTCTTGAATTCTCAAGGGTCATGGAACTTCAAGATAAAGAAACACTAAATTCTACTGCATCAAGTCTTAACACTGTTGCTAAAGTTATTCTTATTAGAAACGCTTTCTTTCAATAGAGTTTTTGTAATTTTATAAAATGCAAGTTGTACATAGCTTTCCATATATTGTTTATTTGATTATAATTCTGGTCTTTTTTCAGTGTGTGAACCGGAGAATTTTGTAATACATCTGACATACACTCAGTATAAAAAGATAAACGTTATATATATAACTTCAAGCATGTGATGTTAAATGCCTAATGGTTGTTTAAATGTACATACACTTTTGTTATTTAAATATAAAATTAAGAACCTAAGACCAGGGAAGATGGTTGTTGTGTTTTTATTTCTGTACAATCAACCAATACCCTTGTTCTTAAACATAGTGATTTAAACTCAGTTTACAGTGTCTCTTGATAGACAGATAGGAATGTGATGAGAGGTTAATTATCTGCATCATATTTTCCATTAGAACAAACTGGGACACTGCAATGATAATGAGAAATTTATTTCAACAGTTAACTTGTGGATGTGCTTCCACCAGTGGTCGCCATAACTATACAAGTGATATTATCAGCTGTACTGGTGTATACCTGACCCATCTAAACCTCGTTCTGAGAAAAGAATCTCTGGTATGCATAAATTTTGAGAAGGGCCTATTGGATGAAAATGTACTAATCATTTTTTGTCTGTTATGACTTTGCGTGGACTGCATATTTGGCAAGGGGAGTGGCACATGCAGCAAGGTGGTTGATTGCTGCTAAAGGTGGGCAGGCCGTGGGACTGACAAGCAGTGGTCCTGGACAGTCTCACACTCCCTAGTTTGATAGAAACCACTTCTGTCATGTCAGCAACTCCATGAGTAAATCTATTGTTACAGACTGGCTGGATGACAGTTTTATTTCATTAGGATCAAAAATGGACTATTATTGGTGGTAATGTTTGTAATTTGAAATATGTGCAGACAGGAGTTGTGATTTAATTGCCACTCAAAATAATGGTACTGTGAAATATGAGGCAATTTTGCTTAAGTGTTTATCCCTGTAGATATAGCTGGAGCAATGACAGATACATAACAGAGTCGTAAAAAGATTTGGAAGAAATCTTTATCAGGCAGAAATAGCATTTAATGATTCCTGTGTTCCTATAGAATGCATGAAACATGAAAGTGTTATAAACTTTCACCCACTTCAGTTCTGGGTGTTCCTTTGGATCTAAAATTATTTGAATCTTGGTAAACTTCAAGTGTTAAATGCACTTGCACTCTGAGGTCTGACATTCCAAGGATGGTGTTAAGTGAGTTTAATCATGTTTTTGTACAGTAGGGACACAATGATGAATCTGATATTTCGCTTACAACTAAGGCTCCTGTACCTATTCACCTCAACCTGGGTTGGGCCAGTACTTTGATCTCGAGATGATCTTAGAATATCTCACTTAACAATATGTGTTGGTAAGATACAATGCCCTTGTCCGAACTAAGCCCATCTGTGTCTCCTCAAAGTAACTGATGTCAATTGGTAAAGCTTCCTTCATAGAGTTAGTATGTCAACTATCAAGCCGATATCCCATATCATAAATGCTCTGGACAAAAATGCATTTTAAAATTATATGAAGGTAGATATTTCAAATGTGGGACCAGGTAGAGTTACGGTTCTTGGATGCTGTACTTTCCTTAGTCACCATCTATATACATATAAGTCTCAAGTCAATACCTTGTATAGTTTTTAAGTTTATATTGCCAAAGTTAAAACAAACAGACTGGCAGATCAATATTCCCCCAAATTTATTGATCCATGTGCATAAAGATCTAATCTCTACTGAGATCCGCTCTGGTTATTTTTTTCATATTGGCTACTGCTGGATCTCTACCCAAGCCTTATATAAAAGCTTCAGGAAATTTACACTGATACCACTACCTCGTTTCAGCCGTTCAAATCGATTGTATCAGGATGCACATGTAAAAATCCAAGCAGATATAGTAAGTAGATATATTTTTCTGTCCATTTCATTCAACTTCATTATCTTAGCTTACGGATTTTATGAAATACAGAGATGGAAAACACAAAACCACTCACCTAATAGTTTTAAACAGACATTTTATAATATTGATCACGTGACTAGTGGCGAAGCAGTTTAAATAACAGTTCGAGTCAGCTGCAACTGTTCAACAACAAAAGGTAAATGCTCTTTGCCAATAAATCGGCCTTGGCAAAATCAAAGAAATTTTGCTGTATAAAACGATTTTCAAAATAAATTTTATGTGAAATATGTTCTATCAACTTATAGATGGAGAAAACCACATACTGCTCTATACCGCATAACCCGTGAGGTGAACCTAACTGTAGTTATCCAATCATGGATTAGTCACATGATTACCCTCACATGTAAACAATATGGCAGTTTAAATTTACAGCAAGTTTGAAGGTTTTGTGAGTCCGTAGCTTGTTAACTGGTGAAATCGACAAGCAAAGACGATGATATTGAAAACAAGAGGGCCATGATGGCCCTGGATCGCTCACCTGGTATCATTAGGCTATGTAAAATCAAGTGACCCTGGGGCAGAGCCAATATTGACCACAGGGTCATGATTTGAACAAACTTGGTAGAGGTCTATTAGCCCATGTTACATACCACATATCTAAAATCAAGACCTTGTGGCTTCTGAGAAAAAGATTTTTCTAGTTTTTTCCAAAATATGTCTATGTAAAATCAAGTGATCCCTGGGGCAGGGCCAATTTTGACCCCAGCGTCATGATTTGAACAAACTTGGTAAGAATCGACAAGACAATGCTACACACCAAATATCTAAACCCAAGGCCATGTGTTTTCTGAGAAGATTTTTCAAGTTATTTCTATATTTGCCTATGTAAAATCAGGTGACCCCTATGGCCAAATTTGACCCCAGGGCCATGATTTGAACAAACTATGTATAGATCCACTAGACAATGCATGATTCATGATTTGAACAAACTTGGTAGAGGTCTATTAGCCCATGTTACATACCAAATATCTGAACTCCAGGCTTTGTGATTTCTGAGAAGAAGATTTTTCAGGTTTCTCCTATATTAGTCTATGTTAAATCAAGTGACCCCTGGGGTGGGGCCAATTTTGACCCCAGGGTCATGATTTGAACAAACTTGGTAGAGATCCACTAGACAGTGCTACACACCAAATATCTAAACACCAGGCCTTGTGGTTTCTGAGACGATTTTTCAAGTTTTTTCCTACATTAGCCTATGTAAAATCAGGGACCCCTTTGGTGGGGCCAAATTTGACCCAATGGTCATGATTTGTAAAAATGTGGTAGAGACCCAGTAGACAATGCTACATACAAAATATCTTAACTCTATGCCTTGTGGTTTCTGAGAAGAAGATTTTTCAAGTTTTTTCCTACATTAGCCTATGTTTAATCAAGTGACCCCTGGGGTGGGGCCAAATTTGACCCCAGGGCCATGATTTGAACAAACTTGGTAGTGATCTACTAGACAATGCTGCACACCAAATATCTAAACCCCAGGCCTTGTGGTTTCTGAGAAGAAGATTTTTCAAGTTTTTTTCTATATTAGCCTATGTAAAATCACGTGACCCCTTGGCGGGGCCAAATTTGACCCCAGGGCCATGATTTGAACAAACTTGGTTGTGATCTACTAGACAATGCTGCACACCAAATATCTAAACCCCAGGCTTTGTGATTTCTGAGAAGAAGATTTTTCAAGTTTTTCCTATATTAGCCTATGTTAAATCAAGTGACCCCTGGGGCGGGGCCAATTTTGACCCTAGGGTCATAATTTGAACAATCTTGGTAGAGAGTCATAAGATCATGCTACATACCAAAAATCAAAAGGCTAGGCCTTGTGGTTTCAGAGAAAAAGATTTTTAAAATTTTCATTTTTAAAATCTATTTTTAGCTTCTGTGACCTAGATTTTTGACCAATCAAAATAATTTTAACAACTTTGGTAAAGGGTCCCATAATGAACATTCCTGTGAAGTTTTATCAAAATCCAGTGGGTAGTTTAGAAGGAGATGTTGTTTAAAGAAATTGTTGACGACGGATGCACGGACTTACGAGACGCACGCATGCACGGACGACGGACAAAAAGCGATCAGAAAAGCTCACCATGAGCATGTTGTGCTCAGGTGAGCTAAAAATGGAAAGAAAAATATATCTACTGACTATATTTACGTGTGCATCCTAAAACAATCAATTTGAACGGCCGAAACGAGGTAGGGGTATCGGTGTAAATTTTCCGAAGCTTTTATATAAGGCCTGGGTAGAGATCCAGCGGAGGCCAAAACGAAACAAGAAAGTCAGTAGAACTGACAGATGCTCCCCGAAGAACGTCATTGTTACAAATAAGGCCTTGGTCAATGAGTGGGAGGATATGTTAAGGACCAGAATGGGATCATCAGCACATGCTTATCATGTATAGAATCCAGGTAATGCGCATCTCCTCTTGGTAATAAAGCTTCACATAAAAAGTTTTGTTGAAATCAAGCCGTTAGTTCCTGAGAAATAGTCCGGACAAGGAAAGTGTGACGGATGAACGAACGAACGGACGGACAAAGCGGCGACTATATGCGTCACCTTCAGTGAGCATAAAAAAAGGTAAAAAAAAGCTCTTAACTCTCTAAACAGTAAACCATATTATATATTCTTGTTCCTTTTGATGAGACAGAAGATAAAATGGTAAATACTTTGGTGTCCCCCAAGATCACACAGGGGTCAGGCCCCACCCCCAAAATTTTACTTAGGACCTTTCAGCTCAAAGCTGTTGAAATCCCCATTCCTAAATCATATCTATTCTCCTCATCAGATGAGATGTTTTACCAACTCTAATTTGGAGACTTAGTAACAGTTTACCATTTAATATGATAATACGTGTTACTCATCAGATCTTTCATTGATTTTTTTTAAAGTTTTTATACTACTGAAAATTAAGTCATACATTTCAATGTGTGCTCATTTCAAAGAGGTTAACCAACACTCTTGACATATGACTGGATATTTGAAATAGTGTTTAATGGCCTAAACAACAATTAGCTGACATGATTATGATTGACATTACTAGCATATTGAATTTTGTGGGGTTTTGTTTAAATGGTATCTCCTGTTAAATTAGGCAAATGACATGAACATCAGTCAACAACATGGTAGTAGGGGCCATAACTCTCTTAAAAATTGAGGAACCAGGTCACGTCAACGATATGCGTATCTACTCTTGGTAATAAAGCTTCCCATAAAGTTTCATTGAATTCAAGCCATTAGTTCCTGAGAAATAGCCCGGACAAGAATCATGCAACATGAACTATATGCCAAAAAGTCAAGGGGCCATAACTCCTTGAAAACTTTAGGAATCGGGTCATGCTGACGATATGCGCATCTCCTCTTGGTAATAAAGCTTCCCATAAAGTTTTGTTGAATTCAAGCCATTAGTTCCTGAGAAATAGTCCGGACAAGGAAAGTGAGACGGACGGACGGACGGACGGACGGACGGACGGACGGACGAAGCGGCGACTATATGCGTCACCTTCGGTGAGCATAAAAAATAACCAGAGCGGATCTCAGTAGAGATTGCATAAAGATCCTATATGCTTAGTGATATAACCACTGCACCCCTCAGTTACTAACTGATTATCCCAGTTAATATAAGAAAAACAAAATTATTTCTGATAACATCTGTTTAATGCATTTGTTTACAAACAAAGTGTGTTTCGTATCACCCCTGGAGACAAAGTTGTCTATTCTCTTTCTCCCATCACACCTTGCTTTAGAGAATGTTTTCTACTCACTGAAAATTATCACCATTATATAAGCCCCACAGTATAAATCTCCCCATCTCTGTACAAATAAAGGAATGCAATTTTGATCCCTTCTTCTCTAAACACATGATAACTGCCGCATGCTATATTTACATTATTTTTATATCTATGTTAAATGGTACAGACTGCTTCAATCTCTGAACAGATGAAATATAGCGCAAACAAAAAAAAGACAGACACCTTTAATACATTCTTTTCTCAGTAAGAATCAATTAAATGGCAAAAAGACTACTTAGATGCCAAAACGCATCAATACATTCTTCTCATTTTTCTCATTCCACAATAAATTAATAGCCAATTAATGAAGAAAATCCAATCTTAAGTGACACGGGAGATAGAGAAAATTTCAGGGCAGTGAGTAAATATTTTTGATATATTTTGACATGTTTTGCTGAAGAAATGGTTAAACAAAATCCATTCTAAGAAAACAATGATCTCTGAATAAAGTTGATCTGACGTCAGGAGTTTGAAAATGTGTTACAAACCCAGAATAAATGACTGAAAATCTGCAGATGCCAGAATGCCAAAAACTTGCATTTATTTTTGCAATATCGGACCACTTCCTTTGCAAATCTATTCTAATGTGATAAGGCTAAATGTGATATCTCACAAGTCATTACACCTGTCACACTTACATCTCCTAATGACATTCACTTCCCCTGGTTGCTATAACAACAGGGGTAACTCAGTCAGACAACAGTTGCTGCTCATAAACTGTCCCGACAGATTTATTTAGTCACATCATATAAGATCACATGCACATCTAATAAAAATAGAGAAAAAATAATCCTGAATTGATAGCAAGAAAAATATGCAAAAAAACAAAAATAAACACTAGACTTATTTTTTCTGGAGATGTAATATGTATCACAAAACTGTTATTAATCCATACTAAATCTTTTGTATGTAGACACTCAGAATAGGAAGATCAGTAGAACTCCTTATAAACAACTCACTTAACTCTCATGCAGTTGGTGTCTGGAAAACAACAAACCACCATGCAACTGTATGTAAATTGGATCATTTATTAAATTTGATTAAAAGGGTAAAAATCTTACATGTTTACACTCCTTTGAGATCCATGGAAAATACTTTGCCCTACAAAATGACATAGGACCACTTATTGTTTTTTCCCTCAATTTACAGACAAAAATAATTTCAGAGCAAAAATAGCATTTTTTCTAAAATCTGGTCTGCTCTTATTTTGAAACTGCAAAATAAAAAATAAAAAATTGCAACATTCCACCAAAATTATAAAGTTGCCAGTGTCTGTCAAAGAAATTTAACATTTTTTTGTTGTACCTTTAGCTCAAATTCCACAACAATACTTTAACTTATTCAATGAAACACAATCCACCATTCCTAGCTGTCATACTATAAATGTTTAAGTGCATTTCCACCATTCTTATTGTACTTAATATTCAAGAGCATTTCCATATTCTTATTGTACTTAATATTTCCACCATTCTTATTGTACTTAATATTCAAGTGCATTTCCACCATTCTTATTGTACTTAATATTCAAATGCATTTCCACCATTCCTGTCATACTATTAATATCCAAGTACATTTCCACCATTCCTATTGTACTTAATATTCAAGTGCATTTCCACCATTCTTATTGTACTTAATATTCAAGTGCATTTCAGCCATTCCTATTGTACTTAATATTCAAGTGCATTACCACCATTCCTGTCATACTATTAATATTCAAGTGCATTTCCACCATTCCTATTGTACTTAATATTCAAGTGCATTTCCACCATTCCTATAGTACTTAATATTCAAGAGCATTTCCAGCATTTCTATTGTACTTAATATTCAAGTGCATTTCCAGCATTCCTATTGTACTTAATATTCAAGTGCATTTCCACCATTCCTATTGTACTTAATATTCAAGTACATTTCCACCATTCCTATTGTACTTAATATTCAAGTGCATTTCCACCATTCCTATTGTACTTAATATTCAAGTGCATTTCCAGCATTCCTATTGTACTTAATATTCAAGTGCATTTCCACCATTCCTATTGTACTTAATATTCAAGTGCATTTCCACCATTCCTATTGTACTTAATATTCAAGTGCATTTCCAGCATTCCTATTGTACTTAATATTCAAGTGCATTTCCAGCATTCCTATTGTACTTAATATTCAAGTGCATTTCCAGCATTCCTATTGTACTTAATATTCAAGTGCATTTCCACCATTCCTATTGTACTTAATATTCAAGTGCATTTCCACCATTCTTATTGTACTAAAGGACGTTTTAGCGGGTTACAGCTGATTTTGATTTTGGTAAAAAAATTTTTTTTGAATTTATCATTTATTTCAAGAAGAATGATAGAAGAAAACCCCAATTTTAGGATTCATGTAATAAGAATTTCGTCAAAGGTATATTTGCCAAATTTTGAAAGTACAAAAATTCACATATTAGTGTTTTTATGCAAAGTTGGCTAAACTTTCAATAAAAAAGCAGTTTTAGTTAAAAAAACAAAGCTGGTGAGGTATGTATTTTTTTTTCATTTTCAGAAAGCATTTATATCAGAGAAATGACTCTGAAAAAATAAAGGAAATCTGTCCATTGAAATTTTTTTATTTAGAAAAAATATATATAAAAATTCACAATTTTGGGATAGTTTTTGTATACATTTTGATCTATAACTTATAAATACATTAAAAGTTACAAATGGTGATAGAAATTTTTAAAAAATTACTTAGAAACAAAATCTTTCTTATTTTTTAATGTCATGTTTTTTCAACAAATTTTAGCAAATAGTGATGCTCTACCATAAGCTTGATCTCTAAAACAAGCATGGTGACCCCCTATTTTTAATTCATGTATCTTTTAGCTAAAGTCTGAAGTACTTATATGTAAATTTTTAGATAAATCTGTCCTATATAAAAAAAACACGCTCAAACGCCTTTAATATTCAAGTTCATTTCCACCATTCCTATTGTACTTAATATTCAAGTGCATTTCCACCATTCTTATTGTACTTAATATTCAAGTGCATTTCCACCATTCTTATTGTACTTAATATTCAAGTGCATTTCCACCATTCCTGTTGTACTTAATATTCAAGTGCATTTCCATCATATCTGTTATACTTAATATTCAAGTACATTTCAGCCATTCCTGTTGTACTTAATATAGAGTACATAACTAAATTGAAATAAATTTGTATCTTTGTATTAGCTAAAAATATTGATTTTATCAAGAAAAGAAATTGTTATTTTTTTTTATAAGAGAAACAATGCACCTATATAATTATGTAGTAATTACATAGCTTTAAATATAGTTGGTGGAATATTGAAATAGATTTCCATCTACTCTAAAACTCATCGACTCATTTCAGTTAATGTATCAAAGAATTAACTAGAAATGTGTCTATAGGACACAAATGCCCCGCCATTTTGTTTATTAGCTTGATATTTTTGTCAGTGAATATGATGAGAAACTGGAAATGAAGATCAAATGATTGCTGTGATCCTGATCTCAACCAAACCTTCAAGCTAGCTACCTGGTACATGTTCGCGACATACTGTTTTGTCCAAAGTAAAGCCCAGACAGGACATCTTGCACAAATTTTGAATGCAACTTGCTGCTTTAACCTTGAAGTTGTAGATAACAACTTGGTTCTTCTTTGCCATACATCATCTTGTCCTAGGAATCATTTGTGCTAAGTTGTTTCAAAACACAACCTTTCACAACAAAGTTACAGCAAGGACAAGATTTTAAGGACAAATGAGTGCTGTGATCTTGACATTCAATCTAGTGACCTGGATCTTGTTTGCAACATATCATCTTGTCCAAAGAATCACTTGTATCAAAATATTTCAGAACACTACCATACATAACAAAGCTACAGCAGGGACATGATTTCTTGCACTCACTGACACAACAACATTTTTAACGCTATATGCCCATTGCCATTTTGTGGCATTGGCATTAAAATGAAAGGCATATAGCTAGTTCTGGCTACTCCTTTTCACATGTGGAGAGCTCTTGTAGCCACAAAGCAAAACTTTGGCTTTGTTTTGAGCACCTGAGTGATCAAAAATCTGGCAGAAAACTTTCTTATCAAAAGTATACTAAGCTTAAGTACCCCTGAATTACAGGGCACAAGTGTTTAACAACCTGTGAAGGGGATTGTGATCAGAAATCAATACTAGAACAGAGTTCAACCCAAACAGACAAAAATCTAAGTAGAACCACATCTAAGGTACAATCAAACAGCAAGACCCTCTTACATGTAACTGGGACCTATCAGCTGTCCCAACCGAATTCTGCTAAACACACAGCTTAAAATTCCTTACTAATATAAATAAAAGGCCTAAATATAAAATATAACATAATTCAATTACCAGGAAAAATTAACTTATAAACTTATCTTTTGAAGAACCACAATGACAATAAGGTTAGATACTAACCTTATTTTGTATTATCCTTTGCAAGTGTAAATTGGCATGGCTCTAAGCTAACTTGGATATTCCTATTACAACTATAATGGCTTTCCTTTGTTATTTATTGTGTAAATCTGTTATCAGAGACACATATTTTATTGTGCCACATGTACATATACATATACATGTGAAATAGAATTTCTATATATTTTCTGTGGAATAGCTCCATGTCTTCAGTGTTACTATTGGCTGAAAGTAATGTCCCACCACCAGTACTCCAGTAATACAGAGATTATGTATCCTTGAGACAGATATACTGCTGCCACTCTGTGGTATCCACTACTGTAAACACTCATGTATTGTGCACATTTCTATGACTTCAATTTCAATTTCAGAGAAGGGATGCACACAATACATGAGAATTCATTTTTTCGTAGTGTTTCCAAATTTTACCCCACCCACTAGGAAGCCATATTGGCAAAGTCTATTTGAGTGTACTTATACAGTAGAACCTCGTTAAATCAAAGTCCTTGGGACCAAGCTGAAAACTTCGAAAATAACTATTATTCGGATTAAAATCTGATGGAAATTTTAGTTTGTGAGCGTGCATGTCTGCGTTTTCATTACTGGTGCATATTGTGGAAATCGTTATGCCGTGAAAACCACCTATTAGGTGTATGTATATACTATTTGCAAGTTATAACAAGAGTGCCAGTGATGCCACAATATACGCCGCCACAAAATATAAAGACCAAGAGGGGTCTTTTAATTATTGCTTTTAACATTTCTGTAAGCATAACCTCATAATGAAGTCTGTAAGACCAATTAATTTAGCTGAACAGAGATAGAACCCTAAAAATGCTTCCAATATGACAGTAGGTCAAATAGCAGTATCAATTTGAATCCTTTTTTCTTTCTCCCCATAACTCTTGCAAAAATCACTGTACCAGAAAATCCTTGCCTTATGCACTTTTACCTGTTTAGAAACTTGAGTTGTGTTTTAAAGAGACCATGTTTAGAAAGGCATAACTATTGCAAATATTGATGAACATCAAAGCCCCTGCTTTGTGCATATCTACCCAGTATAGTAATGACATTGCCCTAGTTTTGAAAAGATTAGGTCAGAAACATACAAGAAATTGCATTCCCAAAGCTGAAATATCAATCAGCTAAAAAAAACTAAGTTTCAGGGGACACAAATCTTGCAAAAAATTAATGTACCGGAAAATCACCACTTCATGCACATCTACCCATTACAGTAATGATATTGACCAAGTTTTGAAAAGATTCATTCAGAAATGTAGGAGGAGTTGCGTTCACAAGGCTGCAATATCAATCAGCTACAGAGACTAAGTTTCAAGGTACACAAATCTTGTAAAAATCAATGAACCATAAAATCGCCACTTCATGCACATTTACCCATTAAAGTAATGACATTGACCAAGTTATAAAAAGATTCATTCAGAAATGTAGGAGGAGTTGCGTTCACAAGGCTGCAATATCAATCAGCTACAGAGACTAAGTTTCAAGGTACACAAATCTTGTAAAAATCAATGAACCATAAAATCGCCACTTCATGCACATTTACCCATTAAAGTAATGACATTGACCAAGTTATAAAAAGATTCATTCAGAAATGTAGGAGGAGTTGCGTTCACAAGGCTGCAATATCATTCAGCTACAGAGATTAAGTTTCAAGGGACACAAACCTTGTAAAAATCAATGAACCGGAAAATCACCACTTCATGCACATCTACCCATTATAGTAATGATATTGACCAAGTTTTGAAAAGATTCATTCAGAAATGTAGGAGGAGTTACGTTCACAAGGCTGCAATATCAAACAGCTACAGAGACTAAGTTTCAAGGGACACAAATCATGTAAAAATCAATGAACCATAAAATCACCACTTCATGCACATCTACCCATTATAGTAATGACATTGACCAAGTTTTGAAAAGATTCATTCAGAAATGTAGGAGGAGTTGCATTCACAAGGCTGCAATATCATTCAACTACAGAGACTAAGTTTCAAAGGGACACAAATCATGTAAAAATCAATGAACCGGAAAATCGCCACTTCATGCACATCTACCCATTATAGTAATGACACTGACCAAGTTTTGAAAAGATTCATTCAGAAATGAAGGAGGAGTTGCGTTCACAAGGCTGCAATATCATTCAGCTACAGAGACTAAGTTTCAAAGGGACACAAATCTTGTAAAAATCAATGAACCGGAAAATCGCCACTTCATGCACATCTACCCATTATAGTAATGACATTGACCAAGTTTTGAAAAGATTCATTCAGAAACGTAGGAGGAGTTGCGTTCACAAGATATGGACGTACGGACGTACGAACGTACGGACGGACGGACAGACGGAGAAGATGACGCCAATATACGACCGCCTCCGGCGGCGTATAAAAAGCAATGAAAATATATCATGATCTACCAAGTTGCTTCTGATGAACATAATCATTCTACCATGTCAAACAATGATACATATTTTTACCGTCGATCTGCACCATCAGGTAGCGTCGCATGCCGGTGGCAAACGCAATGATATGGAATGTACTAAAGATCTGACACCTGGGTTTATCTGCTGGCACATGCATATTATGCAACCTGTCAGACATCAATTAGCAATAAACAACATTTCCGGTGGGACACACGTTGCCCAACCCAATCTCAACAAAAATTGTGAAAAACTTGCCTGAGCCATCACTCCAGGTGCCTCCGCAGTATAAACTTGGTTACTGACCTGGATGCGATTGATAATAAGGACGATTATTAGTTTACGAAAATTTATGAAATTTGACTTCGAAATAAAAATTGAAAATGTACATGAATTGCGACCTCGGGACCGGGATTTTTAATTCAAAATAGCGAAATTTCGGATTAAACATTTTATTTTTAGTTAAAATAAGAAGGGAAGAAATCGGGACCGAAAATAAACTTTGAAATGGCGAGGAATTCAGTTTAATGATGTTCAGTTTGGCGAGGTTCTACTGTATCTTAAATTGGTATGTTGGTTTGTGATTTGAACTATATAATTGTGAAATAAATGCTTACGAAATCATTGTTCTCGTGTTCAAATTCATTTTGTTTATAAATATCGCTGTGAATCACCCAGACTCGTTCAGTACTGTACTGTACTTTACATAATAATTAATTGATGAAATAAAGCCAAATGTGATATTCGCATCGTCATTAATGAGACAAACCATGACTACCATTAAGTTATGATTATACAATCAGTTTATTGTTTTTAGAACATTCACACAATATTCTAGCTACAGTTGAACCACGGCTATTCGAAATACCGGGGATCGGTGTTTTATTTCAAGTAAGGCATGTATTCGAATAACCCAAATCACATCAATCGTTGAGACAAAAGCCCATCACACCCACTTTTGTCATGCAGTGAACGTAATATATAATGTACACTTTTTAAAATATTCTATGATTAAGTGATGTAAATGAAAATGACTACAGATAATTAATTTTTATTTTACAACTTTCTCCACCCATTTCGGTAATTAATTGACATTTGCGCCCTTCAGAATGTCGCCGGTAATTAATGCTCGTCAGCGACTTCGGATAAGGAGGTGCGAAAATCATACGAATCGATTGGTACGGGCAAAAGTGAAACACTCAGGTAGAACCATCCACCTACCAAAAACTCCAATCAGATCTGAGTTTTAGGTACATGGTAGGTATTAGCTGCATAATATATAATATGGTACATTTCAGATGAAATTTGACAGAAATCAGTCGATGAGACAATGTTTGTGACACAAACATCCTGTGATCAGTCAAACTTGAGCACATCTATTTTGCTGTACAGTAAGATAATAGAAACATAACACAGAATCTAAAATGACTAGAGCTTTTGAATGGCAGCCACTTGAGTGATTATTAAGTGCAAAGAATATTATTATTTTTTAACTGTTCTAAGCTACAATTGGAAAATTAATGTACATTTCTGCATGTATAACAGAGAAAGATAGTACTATTTGTCAATTAAAGACATGTTTTTCATGAATCTATTTTTGTTTATAATATTGCATTCAGTCTGATCTGACATTTCAATGGTCTATTATTCAGTTATAAAGCTGTAGCATTTTAGCATTAAAATATGCAAATTAATGTGTGCATCTCTCAACAGTTGGTTTATTTTTGTGTCAAGATATTTTTTTGCACAAGGTGGCTAGAGTCTTCATTTCCAAAAACCCAGGTGAAGTTAATGGCTTCTGGCAAAGATCATGTTTACTTTACAACAAACAGATGACATTTATTAAAATGACATAACTGTAATGTTATACCTCTGTCTGAATGATTTTGGAAGAAATGGCTTACTGGTGCCGCTGAAACTGGAGAAATTTCTGTCTGGTATGTCAAAAAAATGTCTTCAACTGCCCAAGAAAATGCATATCTCATTAATAACCTGCAGAAAAGTGACACCATATTGTACCAGCAGAAATCCTTATAGTAGCAGCATTGTTTCTTCCTCGTCTCCAGGGTAACATATATCAAGTCTCACATCGGTAATGGGACATTTATTACATCTATCTTTATCCCCAAGATAATAATACACACATATTCAACTGTAAAATTTTGAAGAATTAATTTAATATGAAGTAATTCTCTTTTAATGATATTAAAAACCTTGTGCAAAAAAACATAATGAGAAATCTCGAGAGACAGCCCTGTCAACATGGACTGTCTATACACACTGATAGCTCTCTTTCTATTTATATTAAACATCATAATTTTCTTTGCTACATACTTTGACAACTTATCAGATTAAACCACTTATATACAAAGTATGAAATACTATTACTTCCAGTGGTTATATAAATCACAGGAGGACACAAGAAGTTATGTAAACCCTGTCTTCACGGAGACCCTGAATATCACAAAGTGCTTACATATGTTTTAAATTAGTATCAAAAAGTCCTTTTGCACTTTTTTCCATATACTAACATTTTCTGCATATTAATGTTGGTAAGGTTTTCATCTGATAAAACACAAGCTGTCGCCATAACAGAGGCATGTTTTTATTTGTTTTATTTTTTTCCAGCCGACAGTGCCGAAAGACTGCATTCCATGAATGGGATACAAGCATTATGAACCTTACCCAGCATTCCACAACTAGTACCATCACAGACCGATGTAGAGTCAATCATTCCAATAGAAAAGAAAGCTATAAAAAATTCAGAATATTTGAAATATTATCAATGCAGAACACATGGGGGCAGCGTGTTGATGTCTGACAAGCACGAGGCAGAATAATATCTACTTGTACAGGGAACCAGGGATCACAGAGAAGAACAGCGTATCCCAGCAGCTTTATGGACCCAGTAAATACCTGTCCTTACAGTTCATTATCCATGGCATTACATTCTTAGGTATGCAATTTGATACTAAGTGAAACCATTTAAAAACCAAATCAGATTTAAAACTTAAAACAATTCTCCATCTAATTTCTTCCTATCTAACAGATAATAACTTACTTGCTTGGGTTTAACATCCCACCAACAATATTCTAGTATTTTGTATATTGTACATGAGATAAAGTGCTGCCTGTATGAAATCATACCATATACCACATCAAGTCTCTGGCTTGAATGCTTAACGCCTTGCGTAATAGAGATATATCTATGGCCAGCCCAGAACCCATGACCTCCAAGTTACAGGGGAAATCCTCTGGGGACCATTTCTAGGAATATGAGTTTTACATAACAAGAGGGCCATGATGGCCCTGAAATGCTCACCTGAGTACCATTGCTACACTGATTACAAGGTTTTTAAACAGACAAGAATTCTGATATAACTCAATCTTAAACATTTTAGCCCTGACAATACTACACAACAAATATATAAGCACTGGGCCTTATGGTTTCAGAGGAGAAGACTTAGTGCGGGGTCATTTATCTCCAAAGGGCCACCATTTTGAAAATCTTGATAATGAACCATTAGATGATGCTACATACCAACAATCTAAGCTATAGGCCTTATGGATTCATAGTAGAA
>CM037780.1:44131449-44181449 GCA_021229015.1 Solen grandis | reverse complement strand
CATCTTTTCAAATCTTTAGAGAGATCAGAGGCATTTCATTGTTATATTAGCATAATATTATCTTTCAGGATTGAATATTACAGCTCATATGGTGGGTTTTGAGATGTCTAAGGTGGTTTACTCTTTCTTTAGTTTCTATTATTTATGTTACAGGTGCTCTCCCTTGATTTCTCAAAAGCACATGAAAATCAAGTGAACGATGATTACCCAAAGAGCTTTATTTAGTACATATGCCCTGATGGGTATGTTTGGTGATTGATATCTCTGACAAAAGTTAAGGGTTGGATTTGTACCAATGGTGTTTTTCCTTACCTGATATTCAGTCATAATCCATGTTAAAACAGCTGCTTTAACTGATGCTGGGACAAATCTGAACTTTTTATGGTTTCAGTGTATCTATATTATGTGTATGGACAATACTTGGTTCAGTGTCTTCGTATATGTGAAGGGACAATACTTGGTTCAGTGTCCTCATATATGTGTAGGGACAATACTTGGTTCATGTTCTTATACATGGAAATGTATTAGTAGGGTAGGAACACATGACAGTACTGGGTCCTGTAGTTATACATGTGTAGGGACAATACTTGGTCCAGTGTATTCATATATGTGAAGAGATAATAGGAACACATGACAGTACTGGGTCCTGTAGTTATATATGTGTATGGACAATACTGGGTTCAGTGTATTCATACTGGTCAGTGTATTCATATATGTGAAGGAGGGTCCAGTGTATTCATATATGTGAAGGATAAACAGTACTGGGTCCTATATAGTTCTCTATGTAAAGGGACAATGCTGGGTCCAGTGTATTCATATATGTGTAGGGATTATAGGAAATTATGACATTACTGTTCCTGTAATTATATATGTGTAGGGACAATACTGGGTCCAGTGTATTTATATATTTGAAGGGATACTAAAAAAACATGACAGTACTGACTCCTGTGTAGTTCTATATGTGAAGGGACAATGCTGGGTCCAGTGTATTCATATATGTGTAGGGATTATAGGAAATCATGTCAATACTGGGTCCTGTAGTTAAATATGTGTAGAGAAAGGGGGGATAATAGAAACATGACAGTACTGAGTCCTGTGTAGTTCTATATGTGATGTGACAATACTGGGTTCAGTGTAGGGACAACTCTTGGTTCAGTGTATTCATATATTTGTAGGGACAATACTGGGCCCAGTGTATATATATATATATATATATATATATATATATGTGGGATAATACTTGCAGAGGAACAGATAAGACATGGTTTCAAATGAGTGATCACTCCCTGTTTTTGTACTATTTGAGTGAAACCAGTTTCTTATGAGTATTTTTACTGCAAATAATTTAACTTTTTGAGTGAAACTTTTTCTTACCTTAAAAAGGTAGCTTAATCTACAATACCTGAGAGTGGTATTTTGGTTACTTGTAAGGGATGATTTCCTAGAACTTGATTTTCTACCTCGAAGTGACATTTTGTTTTTTCTTGCCAGAAGGTAAAGATGACAAGGTTTAAATTAATTCACAAGACAAATGTGGCATAAAGCAATAATCTTTTTTTATGAAAATATATATATATTCACATGTTATAATTATTTCATTCCTTGCATTGCATATAATTAATTTCTAAGTTGCATAAACGTCTTAAAGTTAAAAAAAGATAACCCAATAAAGATGATATTGTGCATTTTTAGCCCAGTCCACTATTGATGAGCTGGGGTACTATCAACAACCCTGTTAAGTCATCAAGGTGCACCAGATGCTCTTGAAAATGTACAAACGTCAAATGATCACTGATTCTTGAAGGCAATACCTTTTAAAGCAGGAAGTGACAATCAGCTGTTTGTTAAAACATTGGCAGCAATGGAATTCAATACACAAGGAATTAAAAAGAATTGAGTGAAGCCGTTTCTTCATGCGTAAGTGGTATGCACAGAATTAAAATGTTTAGCGTATTGGTCCATTTTATTTGCGTAAAATATGCAGATACGCAGCTTATCTGTTCCTCTGCACTTGGTATGTATGTGTAGATTAAAAATGTATATAACAGTGCTAGTTCCAGTCCATTTTAATACTTAGGACTAAAGTATGTCATTAAGGAGGAATAAGTTTATCTAGACATGTATAACATGTTCATGAGAGTTTTGGTCAAGCATATGTACATAAGTGGAATATGCAAATACTAGTACTTCTGGTCAAAGGAATACAGCAATTGCTGACAGCACATGGCAAAAGATTCTGAGGAAATCCTACACCAGCATGTATGTGATATTTACAATCATGTATGTGACATTCAAAATCATGCATGTGACATTTACAGTGTATTAAAGCCCTTACAACTTGAAAATTATCAGGAAAATATTTCCTGGCAACCAGAATAAAACCACAACCACCTGCATGAGGCTCACTGGTTGGTCCAGTTTCATATGGCTCTTGCTATACATCAACATCGTACAGTTTGTACAGAATAAGTCTTAGAACTTCTTTCAGTCTGATCTTGGTTAAAACGGTCTAAATTGGTGTGAAATGTATCATAGTGTGTACAGGATCAAGGCAGTATCTAATCTACACAGTGACCTACCTTGTCTGCAGGGTTGGTTCCCTCAATGGCTCATACTTGGGCTCCGGTGACAGGCTGGATGCCAGTATCTGATGTAATATTCCACTGTCTGTTAAAAATCAAATTAATCAGTTAAGTGTTTATTATTAAGACATCTCAGATTACTTAACTGATATTTGTCTAATAAGATATTTATGTAGAAAATTGGTACTCCCTAGTTCTTGACCTAACCCTTTACCTCATAAATATTCATGTACAAATTTATGGCTGAAGATGAATATTCATTAAATGTAATTTAAATGGTATATGAAACAATGGATTTTCTTCTTATTACACTGCAAACTGAGTAAAATTTGTGCTACAACTTCACATGAGCAAACAGAGGACACTCTAATCAGACAGATCTGGGTCTGCTCTGCTTGCAAGGCACCAAAATATGTCCATATGAGGTACAGGGTTAAATGCCAGATGCCAAGCTGAGAAAATACTGATACTGGTGCCCACTTTTCCATGGAATCAGACATGGCCTTAACAGAGCTTGAACATTTGACCTCCCATACTTTCAAATGATAACCACACAGTAGCTATTGAAAAATCATATTTTGTTAATTGAATTCCTGTCATTTAACTTTGAATACACATATTTTCAAAACCTACACTCAATATTAAATGGATGATTACCTCTCTCATACCATTCCTAAGCTCCTACATTCATCAATGAAATGTTTAATTAAGGATAGAACTCCTTAAACCCAGTGGAATCACCAAACATTTATGTTTAAAGGTAAAATTGATGATAGTAATATACATGTTCTATACATATTATTCATTTTAGCCCCTGTCAAATCATGACAGAAATGCTGATTGCAGTATAATGTCTTTAAAATAATTTTGACTTTGTTCAAAGAATATGTCTTTGCTAATATCCAACTTCACTTTTCTGTACCTTGCTTTTCTTTTTTAGGTGACCTAAATCTAGGTTGAGGAGACCCATTCTTTGGAGATTTTGCTTTCGGCGACTTTGTTTTAGGTGACCTTGCTTTTGGTGATTTTGCCCTTGACCTGAACTCTATGTCAGAGGTATCATATATAGTTGGTCTTGGTGCACTTCTCCTGGGCGCGGGTGTGTCTAGAGGGGAGGAAGACTCTTCATCCTGGAGGGCAGAATACTTGTGAACATTGTCAGAGTAGTCTCCCTTTGTTTCAGACCTTGACACTGTTGTCTTGGAGAAGGCTTTGTTGGCCGGACCTCGGTGTATGTGTACATGCGTCTCGGGACTGTGTTCCCGTGGGTAGTACATTTTTGAGTTGTGAGTTGCTTCCCTTGTCATAGACAGTAACTTTGCCTGAATAAGAAGAAAATGCATTGTACACATGTAAAGGACCATCACAAACAGCAATATTGGGTTCATTTACTTTCATTGTTGGGTCATTACTAATGTCTAGTCTTTACTAATTATCAAAGACCATGACAGTGTATTGGACATCCAACAGGAACATTCAGCTGTACTTTTCCTTGTACAAAACATTTTTTTGGTCCCCAGATAAAACCAAACCCATCGCATGAAATACATAGTAATAAAAGATCTTTGCCTGTATTTTTTTTTCAAAAGAATTGAATGTACTAGTAAACATCTGCACAGTATTTTGTCAGTTTCATGCCATCAAGAAACAAATTTTCAATATACATATAAAAATATATAATGTTTAAATTTAAAATTTAATGCATCTACAACAAAGAAGAGGTATACATCAGACAATATAAAAGCAACAAGAACTATCATTGAAGATGATGAATACCGCCTCGTCTTAGCTACTGTAACCAGGTAAGAGACAGTCTTGACACAGTTGAAGGATAAAAATAAAAACACACAAAAAACACTTGACTATTTGAGTTTACCGTCACTTCGACAGTATTTCAGTCTGTAGCGACGTCCAGCTAATTACAGGTGGAGGAAGACCCCAAATGCACAGAGGCATCCGGGTAGAACCACCGACCTACCACAAGCCAGCTGGAAGGCTTCCTCACATAAAAATTCGAATGAACCCGTCGGGATTCAACCCACGTGGTGAGGGGCTGAGTGAGTGTTAAAGTCAGCACTTACCTCTCGGCCACGGAGGCCCCCTAACACAAAAAACAAGTAGAACTCTGATACTCAAACATGTATCACAGACAGAAAAAAAATCAATGAATATAACAAGCAATAGCTCAATTAAATTAATCTGATAATGACATGGCAAAAATATTTGTAACTAGTATTAATACTTATAAATGCTGTGAAGTTTAAATCAAATTTAAATAAATACCAAAAAAAAACTAGATGATGGTACTTATTGATGCTATGAAGTGAAATCAAAACCCAACCAAAAGCATCTGAGAAATAGCACTGACAAAATGTATTTAATAACAAACGGCCATAACTAATTTAAAATCAAGCCGATCATGACATGCCAACAATAAGCATAACTAGGCTTGGTACTTAACATTCTTTTGAAGTTTAATCAAAATCCTACCAAGGGTAAATGAGAAATAGAGCGGACAAATCTCATCTACAGATTAATGAACTGACCAACAGATGTTACTCCCAATATAATAATTGCTAAATGACTTTGCTCTTTCTTGAGAAAACAATCAAATACTACACAGTTGAGACTCATTATGCTGACATCGCGATCTCGACATTTAGTATATCTTGACAAACTTTAACTTTTTTCTCTATTTATATATATTTAATCCTTTCTTGACCTTTTTTATATCTCGACAAATCTCTTTGGTCCAGGTGGGTGAATTCTCACCTGAAACTATGTGTTTATCTTGACAGGTGCCAACACCCTCACGGACATGCGAAAATTCAGTATGTCCACAGTAAGTCATCACACCTTTGTAGATTATGTCCCGAACCAGCGCAAATAGTGTCAATTACAACATTTAAAATTTTGCAAACTGTAATGTTTTGAATTCAACCAATTAATGCTAGTTGCAATCATACACTCTTAGCTAATAAACAAAGTATGCACTATTTTCACAACACCAACGATTTAAAATCGATGCCATTTGGCAGTATTAACTGCGAGTATACAGAATGAAACTTGCATCAACAACTTCTACATAACTCAGTTAAGCCTGTAACATATAAGACAAGTCTTTTTATTAGGTACATAGATAAATTATGTCAAATACATGTGCATTTCATGAATGATTGTTAATATATATATTATATGTTTCCAGGTTCATGTTAATTCATCTATCGACATATTCCTATCTCAACATAAAACTGATGCTTTCCTAGATGTCGAGATAACAAATACAGCAGAGCCTGTGCCACCTACCTGCATAGCCATCTGTTGGGCCTGGAGTGACTCCATGTACTCTATCCGCCTTTCTGTCATCTCTGCCACCTGTCTCTCCAGCTCACGTATCCTGTCCGAGTCACCAACAGGACCTCTCTCCACAGACACACCCCCTTGCTGCAGCTCATTCATCTTGTTTAGTACCTCAGCCATCTTGGCCTCCATTTCATACTGAGCCTGGAGGTACAAATTATTCATTAAATGAGAATTAATTAGAAAACATGCAATAATATTTACATGTATTTCTGATTGAGTTTAACCAACAATATGAAATAATCACTGAGAAGAAGTGTACTTCAGACACATAGTGCAGCCTAAAATAAACATCCATCACTTGAGAAACCTATAAATGAACATCTTTATTGATCTGGAATAAAGATCTGGACACGGAAACCAGACAAATAAGCAATGAAAAACTGAAAATGTTTACTTTTCCTCGTTTCAATCCCACTGCATCTCATGACATTATTTGACTTTAATAATGTTGTCACACTCAAGTATTCTCAATAGCATGTTCCCATCTACACAGTTTCATATCAATGACTTACTTTAAGGAAGGGCTGTGTTGCTGCTACTGCTGCACTTGCTGCTGCCGCTGCAGTCAGAACCTGATCATTTGATTGGCCGAGTCCAGATTGAGGCTTCTGCTCTCCTGTGCTGGAGGTAGAGCTAGCCTTACTGTCATGGCTGACAATATGAGGCTGGACAACACGCCTCACTGGACCTCCTTGTCTGCAACAGTTAAAAGATACTGTCAATCATAGGTTGTAACAGTGTGTATATCCTGTATAAATGATGCCTTGCAGGAAAGACACAAAACTATGATTTTATTTGTAAAAATATGCAATTCAACTTATTACCTAATGCTGCACTCATGGCCATTGTTTCTTGGTAGCTATAGTTTAACCTTAAATAATTTAAGCCTATTTGGAATTAACTCATCCTTATCTAACGAAAATAGTGAACCAATGGCATTTTAAACCCAGGTCAATTGTGACGTTCTACTCTATAAAAACATCACATATTCTAAAAACATCACATAATCTATTCCTTTAAGTACATGGAATAACTTAGAAGGGTCATTTCTCCATTTCTGCTAAATGAAAAAATATAAGTTTACTTTTTTTCTGATATATAATGGAATTTTCTAAAATCTCTACAATAATGAAGTATTAAAATATAAGTTACTGATCACATGTTCTCTGAGCAATTAGGTAAAAGATAAAAATTGTTATATACATGTACTACTGAATTGACACACATTTATAAAAGATAAATATGTACATTTTACGCACACTTAATAATTTTGCTTAAGCTTGTTAAGATATAGACAGCTTATACATAAGGCATAATTTAAATGCTTCTTTAGTAATGCAGTTGCAAATATTTATTGGCTTTTTTATTGCTCAGTTGAGTTTTCTCCACAACTTTTGTATCATTGACTGAAACCATAAAAAGTTATTACTGTGAATGCTCTATTCTGCTTTTAATTTTTTTGGATGAAAAATGGATATTGTCTATTGCCCACCCACTTCCTGTCAGACAAGATGGTCAACAAACTCAAATAAGTTTGTAGTTTACCCACTTACTGGAAATTAAACCTGATATCACAGAAGTTCAGTAGAAAGAGGAAAAGAGTGGCAGGAAGGGAGACAGAATTTCGGAGATAATGATGGTTTTAATCTTGAATCCATTCCTCTACAACAAATGGGTCATAAAATCTTGTACCTGGGTATACTTTAGCCTATACAAAACTACTAGTATCCAAGACAGGTCTTGTAACCTTGCCTTCAAAAAGTAACAGATTTTTACAGATATAAATGTAACATACATGTATTATGGCTAGCCTGAAGGGTGTGACTGGGAAATGTTACCGTAAGTAGGTGTGATTAGAAAAGGAGTGGAGGCTTGACTATAAATTGAAACATGAAATAAACATGGCAAATATGTATCATGTCATAAACAAGACACTTTAGATAATAGTCATACTACGCAGACTTAAATAATTCCTAGATTCTACTTTTCATGCATAATTTATACCGGTAATATGCTAATCATAGATGTATAGAGAATGTACAAATGTATGTAGAGAACAATACAGGATCATTGATTTTAATCAATGTTTGTCCATTTTTGATATACATGAGATACAAGAGTTTGAGAAACAAAAGAATAAAGAAATAAGTAACATCTTATCAAGGTATAGATATGCAGATCTATCTGCTGTCTTTTCTCAATTTTTGCAAGCAAAAATAACTCTGCACATCATTTTTTGTTTGTTTTCATTTCAGAGGATGACTTTGAAATGTTTTATACCAAAACTGTATACAAGATGAACAGACAAACCCAATTTCAGATCTTTACTGGTCCATCTTACACTGGCATATCTTAACCCTTTCCCTCATAGAGGAAACCATGAAAAGACCTATGCGAACAGCATAAAACCTGATCAGCCTGCGAGTAACTCGCAGGCAGATCAGGTTTTATGCTGTTCGCTGCTCCTCAGTGGTCTGGAAATGAGAACTTTATAATTAAATTTGGTAAGGTTTAATTGTGGTTTTCTGCAGATCAGGCTTTATGTGGTACCTATTGAGTGCGTCAAAATGAGTCTATATGAGGGAAAGGGTTAAAGAAAAAAATCTGAATTTATAGATGTATATCAACAAGTGGCTGTAAAGTAAAAGTTAATGAAACGGGATGTATAGTCATATATTATATGAATAGTAGAAGTGACTAAACTATCAGTAGATGTATAGGCTGTAGACTAGAGGTATATATATATATGTTTGAATATATGTGCATGGTAAACTAGACTGATAATAACAGATTTCAATGCCTATGACAGAGTAGCATCTTTTATGGTTACTGATAACATTATTCATATGAAGTTTGTTCTAACTATGTCACTGTCCAAAGTCAGCTGTGAGAGATGTCTGTACCTCCTAACATATTACTTTAAATGTATTTTCATCCCAGAATGCTTAATATCAATTATAAAATATTTATTTTACCAACTGGACATGTAAAAAAATATAATACCAGGCAATGAATTATGATATTCATTTTCATAATTTGAATGGAAAATCAGAATACCACAGAAAGGGCTAGTAATGGTAATTGCATCTATTAAAGTTTTAAAAAATTAAAAAAAGAGAAGAATCACAAGGCTTCACACTTTCCAATGATATTTTATTACGTACTCAGAATGACTCAAACTCAAATATTGACTGAAATCTACATTGAATATAAAGCCATATTTAACCCTTTCCCTCATAGAGGACACCATGAAAAGACCTCTGCGAACAGCATAAATCCAGATCAGCCTGCGAGTAACTCGCAGGCTGATCAGGTTTTATGCTGTTCGCTGCTCCTCGGTGGTCTGGAAATGAGGATTTTGTAATTAAATTTGGTAAGGTTTAACTGTGGTTTTCTGCAGATCAGGCTTTATGTGATACCTATTGAGTGCGTCAAAATGAGTATATATGAGGGAAAGGGTTAAGTTTGAGCATGAAAATCATATCTTATTATTTTCTATTTTGAAGAATGTAGGCCAGATCTTACACTATCAGTACCTTAAATATTATTTCCTTCACATTCAAAATTTACATAATATGTTCCCTTCCAGCTGACTTTGTTGTCTACAGTACATGTTAATAAAAAAATGTAGAATTATTTGGTTGATCTGCTCTATTCCTTGTTAGTACGGTATAAAGTTCACCTGATTGATTCTGGACCAAAACTCGGCATACTGCACAACAATGTAACAAATATATTGGAAACTTTTACAATATTACATATACATGTATTAAAAAATATTATTTTTGAAAATTCAAAATTAGAAATGAAAAGTAAATCAGAGACAAACATTAAATACACATCACACTTTTAATTACATTTCATCACAATCAGAACAGTTTCATAACAATCAGAAAACTGAAACTTACCTTTAAATAGATTTCAATATTTGAATGTTTAATACAAAAAAAAAAATAAAATGTTAACTCGTAAAATAGATGATGATGATGATGGTGATGAAAATCATACTTCATGTTGAGTCTAATGGCAATACTTGAAGTTAAAGCTTGAAAATCATACATGTATTTGGGCAGAGTTGTTGTTATTTGTGAGAATACTGGGCCAGGTACAGAGATGAACCTAGCATCAAAAGATAACAGTAAATTGGTATGTAAAAGGGACATAATAGCCCTTGACCACAAATGCCTAAAAGCTGATGCATTGATTTTGAATTTTTTATATCATAAATAAACTGACAATCCATGCGGCTTCATTTATCAACAAGTAGTTATTGTGAATTTCAATAAGTGATCATTTGTTCAAACTAAAATTATAGTCTAAAGAAAGGTAACAGAGAAAAAAAAAAGGTTTAAAAAAGGTCTGTTAATTATTATATACCTATCATGGGAGACAACCCATGTCAAAATGATAAAGTTTATCTCAGTTAAGTATACCAGTAATTATACATGTATCAGAAAACTAGCCATCCCCTTGGGGGCTTCATTTTTTAAAATCAACTTGGTAGAGGTCAGTTTGGTATCATTTGTGCCAAATGAAATAAAATTCTGAAAGTTGGTTTCAGAGAAGAAATAAATTCCTTTTTGATGCTATGGCAACCAGAGTTCTTTATGCATTAAGTAAAATAACTTTTGTGACCAGACATTTAATAATTATCTCTGCCAAATTCTATCAATTTATGCAGTGTGGATTTAGCGTATATTCATTTCAAAGCAAATTGTTGACCTTGAGAATGCTGTGCTCATGTGAGCTAAGAAAAGGCATCAAATGAGGTTGTCAGCTGCAGGTGGGATTCCAGCTACACAGTGTATGCAGGGGCAGGTGAATATGGACAAGGAAGTGCAAGCAGGCAACACAACACGCAGTGCACCACATGCAGAGTACAGGGTTCACAACAGTGGGTATAACATCACAACAGTGGGTACAAACCTCAGTACAGGGTTCACAACAGTGGGTACAAACCTCAGTACAGGGTTCACAACAGTGGGTACAAACTCAGTATAGGGTTCACAACAGTGGGTACAACATTCAGTACAGTATATACAACAGTGTACAAAACACAGAACAGAATATATATACCAGTACAACAGTGGGTACAAATTCACAACAGTGGCAGTCCTCCCAAACTTTACACAAGACTGCTGTGGGAACACTATTTTCAGGACCATTGAACATGATTTATAATATGACAGAAGACTGAACCTTTCACCACAAAGCCATGCTGTGTCAAAGCAACCCTCAATCAGACCAGGGTACCCACTCATCTTCAAAGTACTGGAAAGTAACCAGATCAACCTGTTTCTAACAAGCAATCTGGTTTTATGCTTGTAACACAGTTAATTTTCTGATAAACTGCATGTCATAAAATACTTAAACTGCAATTTTCCTGCATGATGCTAAATTCAATATTTTAATTTATGATTTCTACATGCCTGAATGTTTCAGGAAATATAGCAGATCATAATAAAGTTTAACCTTAAAAAAAAAATTAACACACATAAACATGTACACAAAATGAATATTTTTTACTGTGCGGCCATACCATGTGGTATCATTTTAATAAGCTATATTAAGCAGCATCTTTTGCCATGCATTGCAGGAGAAAACTGCTTTAAGTATTTTATTTCTTCATCAATTTTATTGGGATATATCATCTGATAAGCAGAAAACTGTGCTGTACACATGGGGACCTAATAAATTTTTGTTAGATATACAAGATTTCCTTACATTCAGGAAAACATTATTAATGATATGCTTTTCGCTATAACAAACAACATTTCACAACTTCTGAAGGTTTTCTGATATGAGTTTTCTCCTTGAAACTGAAGCATCTGATGCTGCTTGCGATAGCTTAAAATGATGTCACACACCATGTGGTATGGCCACACTGTATTATTAATAAACATGGAAGGAACACATACACACAAATGTACCAAATATTGCCTGTGTACAGGAGACAGGATGTAGGGGATATCGGTATGTACTGATGAACAGATCCATTTAATCACTTTAATTGATGTCTAAATTGATCATGAAAAACTACAAAGTTACCAAACAGTTAAAGTAACAGCAAGCCAAGTCCACAACAAACAAATTAACATAATCATCCATGTATATTTAATTACCTTCTGGCAAAACACTGTCTTGCAAGTTTCTGCTTTTCCGAAAGCTTGAAGTCAGATATTTCAATGTCAACATCTCTGGGTTTGTCTGGTGCCTCCATCCCTGTGACAGGTGCCCCCTGTAGTAACCCATGCCCGGTAGTTTGCTGCAGCAAAAATGTAATATAACCATGATTTCATTTGCTTCAAATATGGTAATTTTCTAATATACAATTCAGCCTCTTACAGACAGAAGTATATTTTCAGGGCTTTTTTTTCTTCTATATCAGGAGCTGTTCACAGGTGAATTTCTTTAAATTGATGCAGTTTTCTTCCAAAATGCCATTTTCCTCCCCTGGATTTTCCTTCCCCTAAACATAACAAGAGTGCCAGTGATGCCACAATATACGCCGCCACAAAATATAAAGACCAAGAGGGGTCTTTTAATTATTGCTTTTAACATTTCTGTAAGCATAACCTCATAATGAAGTCTGTAAGACCAATTAATTTAGCTGAACAGAGATAGAACCCTAAAAATGCTTCCAATATGACAGTAGGTCAAATAGCAGTATCAATTTGAATCCTTTTTTCTTTCTCCCCATAACTCTTGCAAAAATCACTGTACCAGAAAATCCTTGCCTTATGCACTTTTACCTGTTTAGAAACTTGAGTTGTGTTTTAAAGAGACCATGTTTAGAAAGGCATAACTATTGCAAATATTGATGAACATCAAAGCCCCTGCTTTGTGCATATCTACCCAGTATAGTAATGACACTGCCCAAGTTTTGAAAAGATTAGGTCAGAAACATAGAAGAAATTGCATTCCAAAGCTGAAATATCAATCAGCTACAGAGACTAACTAAGTTTCAAGGTACACAAATCTTGTAAAAATCAATGAACCATAAAATCGCCACTTCATGCACATTTACCCATTAAAGTAATGACATTGACCAAGTTATAAAAAGATTCATTCAGAAATGTAGGAGGAGTTGCGTTCACAAGGCTGCAATATCATTCAGCTACAGAGACTAAGTTTCAAGGGACACAAACCTTGTAAAAATCAATGAACTGGAAAATCACCACTTCATGCACATCTACCCATTATAGTAATGATATTGACCAAGTTTTAAAAAGATTCATTCAGAAATGTAGGAGGAGTTACGTTCACAAGGCTGCAATATCAAACAGCTACAGAGACTAAGTTTCAAGGGACACAAATCATGTAAAAATCAATGAACCATAAAATCACCACTTCATGCACATCTACCCATTATAGTAATGATATTGACCAAGTTTTGAAAAGATTCATTCAGAAATGTAGGAGGAGTTGCGTTCACAAGGCTGCAATATCATTCAGCTACAGAGACTAAGTTTCAAAGGGACACAAATCATGTAAAAATCAATGAACCGGAAAATCGCCACTTCATGCACATCTACCCATTATAGATATGACATTGACCAAGTTTTGAAAAGATTCATTCAGAAACGTAGGAGGAGTTGCGTTCACAAGATATGGACGTACGGACGGACGGACGGACAGACGGAGAAGATGACGCCAATATACAACCGCCTCCGGCGGCGTATAAAAATGGTTTTAAGGCCCCTTCCCCATCAGCAGAAAAAGGGCATGAGTTCATATGCATGTGAAAAGTACACACACGGTAGCAGACGGTAAAATAACATGCTGGCTAGTTCTTTAAAATGAATCATCAAGACTTACTTTGGAGAACCACTGAGTTCTTGTTGTGATCTCGCTGGCACCATCTAGTTTCGCTGACTTTCCTGATTCCTCAGTCTGGAAGTGTCGTGCAAGTGCTGGTGGAATGACATTGCTGTCATCTATTAATGCAATGAACTCTTATCAACATTCAACAGCTGAGGCATATATGAAGTGTTTTCAAATGTGCCCATACATTTGTGTCAATAAACATATCCAATTAATTGTAAATTTCATTTAACAACTATTTACTCATTAAGAGATAATAGCAAACAAGAGTGCCAGTGCTGCCACAAAATATGAAGATGAAGATTATAGAGGCTTCCAATATAAAAGTAGGTCAAATAGCAGTGTCAATATGTATCCTTTTTTTCCTCCTGAGCATAACTCTTGCAAAATCACTGAACCAGATAATTCCTGCTTTATGCACTTCTACTTCTCATAGTAATGACATTGATCAATTAAATTCATTCTAAAGCTAATATGCTATAGAGACCAAGTTTGAAAGCATAATTATTGCAAAAATCCTGAACCTGAAAATCCCTGCTTTATGCACATCTACACATAGCAATGACATTGACCAAGTTTCATAAAGATTCATTCAGAAACTTAGGAGGAGTTGTGTTCACAAGGCTGCAATATCAATTAGCTATGGAGACTAAGTTTCAAGTGACATAACTCTTGCAAAAATCAATAAACTGGAAAAATTCACTTCATGCACATCTACCCATTTTATTATTGACATTGACCAAGTTTTGAAAAGATACAGTCAGAAATGTAGGAGGAGTTGCGTTCACAAAGCTGCACTATAAATCAGCTACAGAGACTAAGTTTCAAGGGACATAACTCTTGCAAAAATCACATCTACCCATTACAGTAATGACAATGACCAAGTTTTAAAAAGATATGGTCAGAAATGTAGGAAGAGCTGTGTTCACAATAAATGGACATATGGATGTACAGACGGACGTACGGACGGACGTTCACAATAAATGGACATATAGACGTACAGAGAAGATGACACCAATATACGACCACCTCTGGCAGCGTATAAAAATAAACAAATTTTAAAATTACAGCAGTATTGATATAAAATACTGGTCCAGCTATTTCAATGAAGTTAAAAGCATAAATATTTGTTTATGTTTGTTGGTTTTAACTTCCAACCAACAGTATTTCAGTCATTTGGAGACAATGTCTACTTAAGACAAATATCCAAGATAGCAAGGGTATATGGGACCCATATGGGCTATATCTGGGTATGCCTATATGGGCTAAACTATGTGGGACCCATGTGGGTCCCATATGTAGAGTTTTTTACCCATATGGGACCCATATGGGCTGTATCTGGGTATGCCTATATGGGCTAAACAATGTGGGACCCATGTGGGTCCCATATATAGAGTTTTTCGCCAATAAGGGACCCTTGTGGGCTGTATCTGGGTATGCCTATATGGGTTCGACTACGTGGGACCCATGTGGGTCCCATATTTATTTTTCCCATACTGGACTAATGGGCTGTATCTGAGTATGCCTATATGGGTTCGACTATGTGGGACCCATATGGGTCCCATATATAGAGTTTTGCACATGCGCACTCTACATTTCCGGTTAACCGCAATATTCAAACCAACGGTCAACAACACAACGCGATGTTAACCTACTTAGCTTTTCTTCAGAGTGATGGCCAGACGAACATTATTAGCCTATTTAAAACGTGAAATACGTATGTATAACATTGATTAAGATGCCTTTCTAATAATTAAGTCTTGCTTTTTATTGAAAATCATTCTGATTATGAATAAGGAATTGGTTTGTAACGTATTTTCGCAAGTTGAGTTTGACTTGTTTATCGTATATTGTATGTACCGGTAGTTCAAATTCAAGGTGTCTAAGTCTAGAATTCACTTTTATGTACTATAAATTTATTTTGAGGACCAAAAGATCAATAATTTCTATCAAAAGTTAGATAAAATTTATTGTTACTTTTTGCATTATTTACTGTAGTGTTAAATAATAATGATAACGTTACGTACTGTAATGGGCAATTTTCTGGTATACATTCCATATGGTATTCCTACAAGATAACAAATCCTGCAACAAATCTGTGTTTACTATTATCATGTATTTATTTATTTCTGTATCATAAAGCACTGTTATAAATCACTTGTATTCCGATCAAAGTATGCCTTGCTATTTAAATTTGCTACAGATATACATGAAGCTACATTAAGGTATTCACATCTCTGATATATATAACTGGATGATTCATAATGTATACGCTTTGTGTAATTGTAGATAGAATACCTGTCAACCTGTTTAGTTCAAATATCTGGGACGTTGTGAGGAGTTTTCTGAATGGAAATGAGCTGGATGTAAACTACAACTTCCATGGACTGAAGGGGATGCTGCCATTTACCAAACTGCATATCATGGATGAATTTTACAGTAAGTTTTGCTGCAGTAATCTTTAGCTAAGTCTTAAATGTAATGAAGTCATAGTCAATGCCTTGGAATTATTCAAATTTTATATCATTTACAAGCAAGATATGTTAAGACTAAATAGAACCAAGAGGCTTGAGCTGATAACACACACCTCCTACATCATGATTTATTTATAAAATGCATTGTTCAGTGGAACACATATGAAAAAATGATTCTCATCAGTTATATTTTTTAGTTTCAAGGCCAAGTTTAACAGTCCCAACTTTGTTTGGTTTTCTTTCTTACGATATGTTTTATACCTTTTGAAGTTTCAGAACCACAGCACTGAAGACGCTGAGTAAGAGGTCTGTAAATGGCTGGCAGGTGGTACTGGACAGGGAAGGGGGAAGAAAACAGTGCAAAAAAAAAGTCAGACAAGTCTTCAGTGTAGGAATTCCAACAGGAGACACTCTCAATAAGTGGAGGGACAGATTCATAGTGAATAGTTTAGAATATAGTTTTGAATAGTTGAATATCAGTCCATTATTTTTCAGACAAGTCAAACTTTGAATTAAGTATAGTATACTATTTTTTTCTTTTATTAAGCTTTAAAGGAATCTGTTCTGTAACTAACCATTTTGTGGAGATTGGACTACTAGTATGTGCGTGAGAATTGCTGATAAGATAAATCCAAATTATTTTTTCACATTGGTAAACATGCTATGCCAACAATCTATATGTTTTATATAAATTTTATTTTCACATATCTATGTATCACTTGGCTGAACAAGATAGTCTGCTTAGTCTGTATAATTATATTTTCACCACCCAGTTTGATATGGTTGATTTAAATATTTTAAACAGTACTGCTGAAATAATCCATCCTTACAGTTAGCCTTTTTATTTTGAATTTCAATGTCACTTCATATTTCAAGTACTTTAAGGTTAAGAACTTAAGACGAGACAATAGTTGTTATATGTGTGATTGTGATGCATTTATTAGTCTAATCTTGTTATGCTAGTTATTTTCTTTTTACAATAGTATGCATTTTTGTATAATAAGTTATTGAGTTTATATGCAGTGTTAAAGATATGCAATTTTTAAGTGTTTATTTTTGTTGCATAAGAAATTGTCTTATGGTTAGGAAATCAAACATCACTTTTAAACTTTAAATAGCACATTGAAAATGAAAAATATCCATTCGTATTCAAATTGTATTTGAATGAATTATGACTTTTCAATTTGTATTTTCTCAACATGTGATTAAATTGAAATATTAATTAAATTAAGAAGAAAAATAAAACTGTATGTTGTATTTGAGGGACCTATTTTCTGATTTTCAGTAATATTATTTTGGAGCGACAAATTTTCAGAGGCAATTGGTACCAGTTTTCCACATATGACTGCCCATTCAGACAGTGCAGTGGTATAGAGCCATATTACATGCAAATGGGATGCAAATATGGGACCCTTAAGGGGCCCATATTGGATCTTGCTGGACTGCCCATATGGGGACCCAGGAAAGAGTTGGCTTACAATCTGACATAAATCCTCGTGGACAGTTCATAGGGACTCCTTGAGAATCATAGGCAAATTGATGCTCCATATGGCCCATTTGGCACCTATATTGGACATTTTGGTGGTCAACTAGGTGATCCAAGGCTCAATAAAAGTTCACTTCGACAATGGGTACCCATCATCTACCCACATATGGGACCATATGTAGAAATTAAAAAGGTGGTTCCAAAAGACATATGGGACACACGTAGGAGGCCACATAATGGAAAATGGTGGAGATGACCCATATCGACACCCCAGGTCAAAAACAGTTCGCATTTCGTAAATTGGTCCCATTCATGCAGTTAAAAGCATAATATTGGATTCATTGTGGTTTTCCCATTATTATATTGGGCAATTACTGGAATAGTGCTGCCACACTATAGTATCACGCCATAGACATGTGGCATGATCCCACGTCCTCCTGATTCTGGGGCAAACGCTCTAACCACTCAGCCACCGGGACCAGTGCATTAATTTTTACTGTAATATTCAGTTGTAAAAAGTATAAAATTAATCAATATTTCAAATGAAACTAGAATTATCACTAAAGGTGGTGCATACCCTGTCATTTGTTTTTTTAACAAAAGCTGTAAAAGATTTTTAAAGTTAAATGAGGAACTATAATTTGTTCTTTAGAAGTGTTTGCAATCACAAGATGTTTTAATTCAATTCAGGGCCACAACTCTGTCATTCTTTGAATGAAGAATATACAAGTTATGTCAAGCACATCTATACATCATTATAAATGCATATGCAAAATCTCATCTTAATTGGTGAAGTAATGTAGCATGTTGCATCACAAGATTTTTGCCATGGACATACATCCTGACAAACAAAGCAACAAACAGACAAACCAACATACTGACTCCTATATACCACCCACCTCTCAAACTTTGTTTGCTGGGGTATAATTACATGAACTGAGGTTGAATAATTTTTTAAACTAAAGCTCATGGAGGAAATAGCCAAATCCAATACCCTAGGCTGAGTACACTAAAGTATAACAATGCTTGTTGTTTTATTTACTTACCAAGATTCTTTTCTGTATTGCTAAGGTTCTCTCCCTTGTCATCTCGCAGTTTGCGGCCAACACTGTGCACAGACACAGTTGGCTCCGTTGTCTTGGTAACTGGAAAGTCACTGATGCTGCTTGATGGGGAGAGAGACACCTTGGAGGAAATGGTGACGATACGTTCAGGAACAGTAACAATCTCTGGCTGGCTGCTTCCAGTACTGGTGTCTCTTGCTGTAAAAACATGACATTTAGAATTCTTACTAGTGTCCTCTTCTATTATATTGGTCTATACAGATTACAGAACATATTGGTGAAATAAATAACATTGTTGCATTACTCAGCATGGCATCTGAGGAATTTATATTTCTATGGAAAAAGAGGTCACAGGCATTTTCATTAACAAGCTGGAAAATATTATAATATTATTTTATCTTTCTACACTGGGCTTAGAAAGATAGAAAACTAAATACCATTTGCTGTTACAATTTCCACACTGTCTTCTAGATCTTGTAGTAGGTTTTTCTTTTCTGGAATTTTCACCGGAAGATCCTTGTATTCCACTCTTGAAGAGATTTTCTGAGGCGTATGTCTTTCCACAAAGTACTTTGGTGTACTTCGCAAATTCCTATCCAGACGTGCATCATCAGAGAGTTCTTTCATATCATTTCCATGACTCACAGAGGCTCCTGTAGAAGTAGAAGGAAATTTTCCTTCCAATGGCTTGCTGACCTTTTTGTTAGCCATATTCATATCGTCAGCAGGTTTTCTGATCTTTTCAACCAGAAACTGTTCACTGCCTACACCAACAGGGAAACTTTTTCCTGATGTGCTTCCCTTATCTGAATTAGCACTTGATCGTCGTGAGCTACCCTGCAATGAGGTTTTTCTCTCCAAACCTTTGCTACCACTAAGGCTGCCATTTGATGACCCCCCTGACTTGCTGCTGGGTTTACCTAAAAGATCTGATGGAACCTTGCCATCGCTTGACACAGAGTCTCGTGGGCTGTCATCTTCAAATGGAGACTTAATCTCTTTCAGGTGTTTTTTCGAAATTTTTACTTTCTGTGGACCTGATGAATTGAAGTTTTCAGCACCATATGTAGTCTTCGAACACTTTGAAGATATGCTTGAATTTCCATTCACACCGTTTTCAAGGACACTGCCTGAATAACTTCTTTCCACTGTAGATTTTATAAGCACATCACTGGCAGTGGTGCTCACATCTGAATTTTCCTCTTGGAGATTTCCAGGGACAGGATAACCTGTAAGAGTGACGCCCCCTTGTGTCTTATCTATCACAGTCTGTTTAGTTTTTTGTTCACTTATAGTGTGTGTCTTGCTGGCTACTCCACTATCATGGCTAGGAGCTCTGCTTGCCTGTAAAAAAATGAAAAGATATTTTGTATACTGCCACTTAAAGGTTTTTATCTAACAGGTATGAAGAAATTTCTAAAATTATTAAATACATTAATCATTTGCAAATTTTAAAAAGTAAAGCTTCATGAAATTAAAAATTAGTTAATATTCTTGGTGAAAGCTACTCAATATAACTTCTTCAAAACAAAATGAAAGCAAGATAATTTTTTACCCTTTTCCTCATATAGACTCCTTTTGACACACTGGCAAACAGAGCAAACCCAGATATGACAGCTCCTTCTAGAAGCTGCCTGATCAAAGTCTCCTTTGTTATTGTAACTCAGATTCTAAACAGTCTATCCATTGTTTCACAACTTAAAGTAAATTAATATTCATCAAGTCATAAATTTGTACATGAATATTCATGTGAGGAAAAGATTTAACAAGAGGGCCATGATGGCCCTGAATCGCTCACCTGAGTACCATTGCTTCAACTGATGTCAAGGTTTTTAAACAGACAAGGATTCTGATATAACTCAATCTAAAACATTTTACCCCTGACAATACTACACACCAAATATCTAAGCAATGGGCCATATGGTTTCAGAGAAGACTTGGGCGCAGGGTCATTTATCACCGTAGGGCCAAGACTTTGAAAATCTTTGTAATGAACCATTAGATGCTACTACATACCAAAAATCTTAGCTCTAGGCCTTATTGATTCATAGAAGAAGATTTTTTAAGATTTTCCTATTTAACTCTATGTAAAACAAGTGACCCCTGGTGTGGGATCATTTATCACCATAGGGCTATGATTTGTACAATCTTGGTAGTGGCCCATAAGATGATGCTACATACCAAATATCTAAGCTCTAGGCCTTATGGATTCATAGAAGAAGATTTTTTAAGATTTTCCTATATAACTCTGTGTAAAACAAGTGACCCCTGGTGGGGGGTCATTTATCACCATAGGGCTATGATTTGTACAATCTTGGTAGTGGCCCATAAGATGATGCTTCATACCAAGTATCTAAGCTCTAGGCCTTATGCATTCATGGAAGAAGATTTTTTAAGATTTTCCTATGTAACTCTGTGTAAAACAAGTGACCCCTGGTGCGGGTCATTTATCACCATAAGCTATGATTTGTACAATCTTGGTAGTGGCCCATAAGATGATGCTACATACCAAATATCTAAGCTCTAGGCCTTATGGATTCATAGAAGAAGATTTTTTAAGATTTTCCTATATAACTCTATGTAAAACAAGTGACCCCTGGTGCGGGGTCATTTATCACCATAGGGCTATGATTTGTACAATTTGGTAGTGGCCCATAAGATGATGCTTCATACCAAATATCTAAGCTAGGCCTTTGTTCGGAAGAAGATTTTTTAAGTTTTCCTATATACTATGTAAAACCCGTACCAAAAATCTAAAGGCTAGGCCTTGTGGTTTCGGAGAAGAAGATTTTTTCAAGTTTTTCCTATATTAGCCTATGTGAAATCAAGTGACCCCTGGGGCGGGGCCAATTTTGACCACAGGGTCATAATTTGTACAATCCTGGTAGACAGTCATAAGATCATGCTACATACCAAAAATCAAAAGGCTAGGCCTTGTGGTTTCAGAGAAGAAGATTTTTTAAATTTTCATTTTTAAAATCTATTTTTAGCTCCTGTGACCTAATTATGCGATGGACCAGAACCATTTATACAACTTTAGTAGAGCTTCATCCAAGGAACATTCCTGCAAAATATTTTTCAAATTGGCCAAGCCGTTTAGGAGGAGATGTTGTTTGAAGCAATTGTTGACGCCGGACGCACGCACGGACGGACGCACGGACGACGGACGACGGACAAAAGGCGATCAGAAAAGCTCACCTTGAGCACGTTGTGCTCATGTGAGCTAAAAACATACCTGGGATGTCTTTGAATGGTCACTCTGTCTGGATACTTGGGAACGACCACTTCCTTGAGAAGCATTGGAATACCCACTTCTGTCAGATTTCAGTGAACGATCACTGTGTACAGATTTAACAGAGTGGTCACTGTGAGTGGACTGGGCAAGAGGATCATTCTTTTTGGATCCTTGACTACTTGTAGACCCTTGTGATCTGGAGGATTTGTTAAGCGCTTTAACAGCAGCATCAGTAATACTCAGCAGCTCCAGCATGCTCTTCTGCCTCCCAGAATCTTTGCTGTCCTTACTGTCTAGAGATGTGTTTCCTGAAATGCCAAGTCCGAGAACTTCATTTCAATGGAAAAGTGAAATTCACTTTTTTTGAAAGTGTCTTTCATAAAATATAAAACTTCCCCTTCCCCCTTCTTGAAATAATTTACATCATTATTCTGTTTTAAAACTGCTTAAAATTCTTACCAGATCCTGTCTGAAGCTCTTCTTTTGAATCCATACTTGACCCTGTTCAAATAAAGTAAATAAATGTTTATGGTTGATGATTATGACAGTTTTTTTTGTGTTTGATCATCTCATGAAAATAATAAGTAATAATCATTATTATAACATGATAGTCCTTGCTTTTACCACATCAATGATGATGCTGTAATGTGAATTGTCTTTTGACATTTGAATGCTCTGTGACACTACAATACCTAGACATACTCATTTAAAATTTGTTGAAATAATCCCCAGTTCAGTGTTTTGCCAAGGATGCAGCTTTGCAGCATTTGCTCATTAAAATTTCACATGGCACTTAAAAAAAAAAAAACAATGAACAGGCCCCAAGAAAAGGGACAAATGGGTAAATTTTTTCGGGTGACCCAGTTGTAGAACATAGTTCTCAAGTAAAAGTAGTTCTACACTTTTAGGAAATTTAATTGATATTGCTAGCCTGCAAATAGTGAAAAATATTCTGAGAATACTGGTAGTGGAAAATTAAAGTAGCAAACAATATTGAGATATTCTGGCTCAGATTTATCAAAAAACTAAAATCTGGTGAAGATGCAGACCCTCCCTAGTCAAATACATCTGTTTGAACAAAGATATTTATAAAAATGCAGTAAATACACCCCTAAATTGAAAAAATTATAGAAAAACAGTCCTGCTCCATCAAGAAAAATAGGTTGCCTGCATGACTTCTCCTTGTCAGAATATGATGATGAAAACAAAGACATTCTGTATGGTTTGTAAAAAAAAAAAAAAAGAAAAAAAAAAAATCACTTATCTCACATGGAGATAACAATTTTCAGATGAGAATGCTCACATGTCATGCCTACTGTTCTGATCAGCCTAAACATCCTTGCTGAATGGCTGGCTACTAAATTCTTTTATCTGACATAGCATGGTTTGTCCTAGTTTCATAACCCTCAAGTGAAATTTTCGTGCAAGCGCATTTGGGTTTTAATGCTTTTTAACAAATCATTAAACTAAACCAAAAACAAACTCAAAATATGTTCACAAAATTGAAAATTTCAATGAAAATATCAATAAGTACTTTCTATAATACAGTACAACGTCAATATATCGCAGTTCTTGGGGTCCAAGCCCAAATACTGTGTTCTATTGGACCACGTAGTAGGTTTGATAATGCTATAAGTGTCTTAGTGATAGTCGTAAATTCTTGAAAAACCCTAATATAAAGCAATAAACGTTATTTTATTTATAGAGTTATTTAGTTATTTTAACTAATTCCATAATCATTGATTCTGGGTTTTCTTCTATTTTTCTTTTATTATTATTATTTATTTATTTTTTTTGTACTGTAATTGCCAAGGATTCAGATTCAGAGAGTAGTGTGTATGGTATGGTGATGCGAAGTGGTTGTGTAACTCTTCAGCATATCCCATTATAATAAATTATAAGCCGTCCATTTTTTATCAAAACAATGTCGGAGTGAAAATTGCCATTCCACTACAATTTATTGCTATCTGAAATTTAGCTGAGGTGTACTTATTATGATGTATTGATATGAGGAGCCTTGTTAATGTTTAAATGAAACAAATTACCAGGTAATGCTGATCTAATTATCATTTATTGTTTACTTCCGGTGAAAAAGATTGGCTATATTTCGGGACTTTTTAATCCATGGTAAAATTATGCACGCTAGCATAATAAACAAAAATACTACTATTAAGGTTTATGCAGTGGATTTTGGACAATGTTTGTGTATTTTATCGAGTATCTGCTTGATATGGAATGTCCATACCAATTAAATGCTGATAACTGTGGTTGGATAATTATACCGACAAACCTGCATTGTTGCTGATCATTAACACTTGATTGCATAATCATCAACTGCCCCCAAACACAATAGCTCACCACCTGTGGTGTTTAATTGTTATCACTTCCGCATGTTAGTGCACTAGCATGTTTAATACTGACTGCAAAACTCTTTTAAATACATATTGATATAGAAGGAGATAGATTAGTTTTGCAGTAAGCCTATGCAAATGAAGCAATATATTTTTGGGGTCCATAGATCAACCATGATATATAGGTCAACACGTAATAGCAGTCCACAATATAGCAGCATTGTACTGTATAAATGACTATTAAAGGCTACATTATACTATATTTGCTTGTCCTGCAGTTTCTCATTTATGAGCTATTCACTTAACCTCTTACATTTTCGATTGTAGGTGGAATTTTGCTTGAAAATGGGGGGAAAAACATACTTTTTGGCTTGGGGAAATGGTGCCCAATATTGGCATTAAAAAATGGAGATCGAGAGCCCTGAATACATATTGTTTTCAACATCTTTTCCCTGCGCCTGCTTATCATTTTACGAATGTGAAGAGTTTTTGTATAGACAAAAATAAACGTGTCATTCTGACTAATATCATAACTCAGGATCTTGGCCTAAAGCTTACATCAATACACTGGTAACAGTAAAAATAGTTAATAGACAAGTTTAATTCATATAAATATGATTTCAAATGTAAATTTGGAGGTATTTATAACTCTTAATGGCATTGTAACGTTGAAAAACTATAGTCACCTGTTTAATGGATCCTATTTTATTCGCTTTTACAAAATTATCATATTTTCCTGGCATATAAATCATTAAATCGCCTGTGTTGATTGGAATCTATTCAATTTAACTACTCGCCGCCATGTCTAAACAAAATTGACATTGCCAAGACTTGTTTGTCAAACGTTCACTGATTGGTTGAAATAAGTTTTTCGCTATACGAGTTTTCGTACTAACTAGATTCGATCTATGTTATTCCGACCATAAAAGGGGCGCGGACAAAAAGATAGAAACATGGACAATATATAGGGATATTGCGGATGATAATTTAATATTCCAGGCTCGGATCCAGCGGGGGGGTCATACATTTTTCAAGGCTATAAAATCCCTTGATTACATCATAGTAGTGTTGTCTAGCGGAAATCCGCATCGTGGGCCCTCGTACTGAACTACCCGCATAACCACCTGACCAGCCAGACTCCTATTGCCCCCCCCCCCCCACCAGCTGTTAATGTGTAGATAATCCGAATCGGCAGTCGTCCATGACTGTGTGATAAGCATGTGTTTAGGGTACTGCGGACACGTTCACTGATTGTGAGAAATTTACATGTCGTCTGCCGAGCGGTCTAACCATTGAGAAAAATGGGCAATTACCAAAAGTTTGTATTAACTATTTAAAAGGATTTTTATTGTATTTATTTATTTATTTTTTGCTGTAGCAAAATGCAGAGTGGTTGCATACCTATCGCTAGCCATCCTAATTAAATGGGTTGTGTTTCTAAATGTCATTAGATTTACTATTTTTACATAACTTTTTAAGTATAATTTTTATGAAGCTAACTCCTCTAAATATTTTTCCTGAAAGAAATAAATACAAACAGTAGGCCAATACATCATCATGTTCACTTTTTAATATTTACGAATATAACAATCTACTTGTATGTGTATTCATGGTCTCTTAATATAGAACCCTGGTGTATTTTAGATTTATAAAATCATGAATATGAAATAAAGAATTTGACAATTTCAATCTGCCGTATTTTGGGACAATGTATATGTAGATAATACATGATCACTAATTCAAATCAAATCCAGGTAATGAGTCATTGAGCAATGTTACTGATAAGTCGATGAATACGAAATACTATTAAATGCACAGAAAACACAATTCATGTGCGAAATAAAACGGATATTAAAGATTTCATATTAAATATCAACATCTTTTATTACTGATTTTTTTTTTGTCACTGATTTAACATTTAGAAGAAAAAAAGTACTTGTACCAAAAATCGACACGCAGAAGGGGTCCAAACCTTGCAACCGCCCGATCCTAAAACGTGCGCCTGATTTTTTTTCTATCTGGGAAGGCTGCTTCCAGATCGACAATTAGACAGTCAAGATTACCAAGTTCGAACCTTATACAGCATATACCCAGTATTTAACACAATATGTTTAAAGTGATTTTTTTCCCTCATATTTAAACAAAACTGTCTTTTACAAATTGAGTCTAAAACTGATGACTATTCAAAGCAGTCACTAATTGACAGTGTACACAAGTCACTTTTTTTTTTTTTTTTTTTTTTTTGAGAAGGGGGGGGGGTTTCCAAAAAGCACTTATTATTTTTTTATATGCCAGTCTGCCCCCTCCCCTTTACTACCGTCATTTTTTTAATACAACTGTAGTCAAATACTATTGCACAGTAGTTATTCAAAATCATGGCTTTGCGAAGGTGAAATATAAAATTGTATCGCTCAAGGCTCAGCCCCACTTTTTTTGCCTAGGGGATGTACTCCCGATGGAAATTGATGAGCCTCGGGAGGCGTCGGGAACAGGTTCCCTTGTATCTCGCGGAAGCTTCGAAAGCGTTGCGAGCCATGTGGAGTCATCAGGAGGCCTCGGGAAAACTTCAATGCTTGCATTGAAAATTTTCCCTATATGTTTTCAAAGTTTTATCAGGGAAACATACGCATAGCTTCCCGAAAGCTCCCGCGAAATATTTTTTCCTCCGAGGAAACCCTAGGCTTCGGTTATACCTCGAAGGTTCGTCGACCTTTCTGTAACACATTCCAGATCTTGTGATAGAATCTCAGAATATTCGCAAAAAAAAAATAAAAAAAATCGGCAAGCGCACTCTAAAATTTACTGCTTTTTTGTCAACTTTAGACTGAGACGGTCAAAAAGACCATGGGACATTGCTGGGGGGCATCCTTATAAACCCCCGAAAGTCTACCCTTGATTCTGTCCATCACCAAATTCTCATAATCCATAATCTTCCCCGAGGCATCTAGGATGGTTCGATACAACGATACGTCCCCTAATCTACGGGGATATCCCCCTGATGATGTTTCAAATTCGGTGAAGCTCCGGGACACCTTCCACGATCATCGGAAAAAATTAACGAGCATCGAGAGCTATCCCCGATAATACAAGGCCATTGTACCATAACCGAAACATCAGTGAACGTTTCAACGGACCAATCCCGAAGCTTCTCATTCTCATGGGCTGCTCTGTCTTTTTGGCTGAAACACCTGATACCATCGGGAGAAAATTTGTGTATTTCCACATGGCCGATGATTTTTCTCCAGTGGGACCATGGTCTTCAAGTTTAAAAAAAAAACAAAAAAACCTTCACTTTTATCCCCAGATACCCTTCAGAATGCATCTCCGTCACACTAAAAAGCGTTTTTTTTTTTTTTTTTTTTTTTTCCGGGGGAGCATGCCCCCGGACCCCCCCCCCCCCTAGTACTCACATCACATTCAGACTTTGACCCCTCAGTGGAAAAATTCTGGATCCGGACCTGTATTCTATACAATATCTTGATCGTATTGTATAGTTGATAGTATAAAATCTTGTGTCAAAGTTATGGATGCAAGAATAGATATTAATAAAAGAACATTTTATTGAATTAATATAAACATATATGCTGCATAGGAAAAAATGAGGATATAAGGTGGAAAGAGAGGAGGCCGTACTAATTATCATTAAATAATTATTATCTTGAAAAATGAATCATAAAACGTTATTCAATTAATTTAGCAATTCAAGTAAAATGACAAAACGAGGTTGAAAAATATACATAATTTGTTAAATGCCGCTGAAATAATGAGAATAGGAAATAGGAAAATTGTTAGCGATTTGATAATTACATGTTCAAAGAGTGGCCAGGTTTTTTTTTTGTTTTTTTTTTAAGTTTCATACTTCGTTCACTTTTTTCTGCAATGTTCATAAAGTGGCCACTATTTTCTCTGTGAGTTATTGTATGTTGATATCTCTATATAACGTGTTAATGTTTGTCTCCAATATTCTTTGGGGGGTGGGGGGGGGATAGGTAATTAAAAGACAACATGTTGCCTGGTAACCAAAATATTCGCAGGTTTCAATCTTGCCGAGTTGTCATCGTGAGACGGCTGAATGTGTTTTATATGTATATTGTTAAAAAAATCGTGGTACATAGCGCAGTATTATTTTAAAGGCGTTCTCAAATCTTGAATCAAATCTTGAATCAGGAATCTCGAATATTTAACCCCCTCCCTTTGATATCCCGTCCAGCAAGATCGTAATGCTAACCTCAACCCCAAAACTTACATCGTAAGAAGGACGACTAAAGATAAACAATAATTATTGCTGTCCTTTTTGGTAATTTGTTCAAATTCTGTTAGTGATACATCAGAAAATCCACAAACACGTGAAGAAAGCTGCTGAATGTCAACAAGATTTCTTTTGAGTTATCAGGATACTTTTACAATATTTAGACAATCATAAAACCTCTTTGTAAGTGTAGTTCTTTTTTTCCCTCTTGCATACTTTGTAAGAGAGAACTTCTTTCTCCTGCACAGTAATGTTACTAGACTGAGAAAAAATCGTATCCTTTTGAGATGAATGTCAAATCAAGTCTTGCAACAGAACATCTAAGGTTAAAAGCCAACGGGAAATGGAATCTTCTTCTTCCTACTACTATGTAGAGCCCACTCTGGGACATTGTCACATATGTTTCCTGGGTCGGCCCAGTAATTTGCGCCTGGGAAGGTCATGAAAGACATGTCCTCAACGGTACTCGAACCCATAACCTTCAGACCTGCAGTCATTTGATATGCTATCACCTGATCACTGGACCATGGCACCCTTTGAATGAATAAACACATGAAAATATTAGTATATCAGAAGATCCTCCCAGTGTATATCTATTTCATAGAAGTGTATCAACATTTAGTCCTGTCATTGAGCCGCTCGGTGTGACATGCTATTGTTAGGGGCACTGGTTGTCACACAGTGGTATCGCAAATTATAGGTACTCAAAGGGGGACAAATCAACAATATGACTTTTTTTGGCAAATATGACTCTGTCATGTGACACTTAAAACCTAACAGATTGGCGGAAGGAATCATGTAATTGAGAAAAAAGCCTTTATTAGGTTTCTCTTACCCTGTGCCAGATTAGTTTGACGACTATTTTTCTAGTGGTACTGTACTCACTCAAAACAGAGCATTACTGTATGGCAGGTGAAAAGGAGACATAAGCGGTCTTTGGATTCACAGAACAATGGTACATATTTATGGTGAGGTGTTGTGGAAAAAAGCACTATATTCTGTGATCATTTGATTTCTCCATTGGTTAAGGTTATCTCATATTTGCATATGATAATAATTTATAATTTGCATTCTTTTTGTCCTCTGAAAATAGTTAACTTATGCCTATTTATAATGTTTTACAGATAACAATATGGCCGGAGCTGCATTGCCAACACAGGCTCAAATGGAGGAAAATGTTAGACAGGTAAAGAATGTTATGTTATAATAATTTTGTTAATTGACCTTAATACATGGTACCACATGGCTTTTTTTTAATGTAAAATCCATCTAATGTGACCAAGGAAAAAATAATAAAATTTTTTTTGGTCTTAAATCCAGTCAGAATAACAAGATCAGTACATACATGTCATGTATAACTTAGAATGTTTGGGGGTAAGAAATTCGGATGAACCAAGTAGTTCAGACTTCCCTGCTTATGAAGTACACTAACTTCATCATTTATAGTCAGTGTGGCCATACAACATGGTATATGACGTCATTTTAAGCTATCGCGCATATTTTGTTTCATTTCAGAGGGAAAAACTGAGCAGTAAGTATTTTATTTCTTTATCAATTTAATGGCATATAGTGCATGCAAAAGCATGAAAACTGTGCCATATATATATAGGTCCCAATGATTCTTTTGTCAGATGTTAAGTTTTTTATGCCCCCAAAATGTGGGCATATAGTAGTCGCACCCATTGTCCGTTCGTCTGTGTAGCATGCAATTCCCAGGTCTGTAGCTCCAAGGTCAAGGTCACACTAAGAGTTAAAATGTCAAAAATGGGAGTCTATTTTTCGTTTCCGCTCCATAACTCTGACATTCCTGATGGATTTTGAAATTACTTGGCAGAAATGTTCACCACCATAAAACAATATGTTGCGCCCTTTCTCCAGGTCTATAGCTCCAAGATCAAGGGTAAGAGTACAAAGGTCAAAAATGGTGTCTAGTCTATATTTTGTGTCTGCTCCATAACTCTGACTTTCCTTGATGGCTTATCGAAATACAGGCAAAAATGTTCACCATCATGAGACAATGTGTTGCACAATCCCAGGTCTGTAGCTCCAAGTCAAAGTCACACTTAGAGTTTTTGTGTCTGCTCCATATCTTTGTCACTCCTCAGTGGATTTTTTTTTTGTGTGTGTGTGTGTGTGTGTGTGTGTGTAAATGTGCACTGTAATGATACAATGTGTTGTGTTCAATTCTCAGGTTCATAGCTGAAAGGTCATGGTCAACCTAAGAGGTCAAGTGTCATAAGCCCTGACAGTGAATTGGTTTGCCCTCCGTCTGGCTGTGCAGATATTGGGATATTGTGATAACTTAAAAACCATATTATAAGCTAGTTCAGTGAAATTTGGTATATGATGGCAGTATGGAGATTGTGCACCTCACTTTGATATTTTTGGATAAAAATACTGGTTGCTATGGTAATGGAAGTAATCAGAATATGCACAACCGGTAAGGGACTTACGGTTCAATTATGCATATGATTCTTAGCTAATGTGTATTTCGTGCAAGTGATTTCACTTTAAAAAATGTCAGGGAAAAAAGTCAAATGAAATGTCAGGGAAATTTTACACTAAGTCATGAATATGCACTTTGGGGCATTTGTCACATCCTGTGACATATCTTGTTCCTAATATTGATTTGGGAAAACCTTCCGAGTTCATGAAATTTTGTTTGCTAACATGAAAAGCACACAGCAAATAATGTTTCCCGAACGTTAGGAAATACTGTATATAGACAAAAGAATCATGAGGGCTTTTGTGTAGTGCACAATTTGTTGCTTTGCATTAAAATTGATAAAGTAGTTTTCTTTTTCTTTTGATAGCTTAAAATGATGTCATATACCACATGGTATGGTTCCACTTACTGTAATATTCCCAGCATACGAAAATGGTAAAAAATTCAAAATGGTAAGAATTCCATCCTTGCAGACCATAACTTGCTGATGTCAGAATTTTTTCACATGTACTGTCATACCTGTTCCCAGTGGAGGCAAAATTTCAGCCTCACAAACTCGTACTACTTCTTCAAGTATTTCAATTTCAGGGTTACAAGAGTACTGCCCAAAAGCAAAGTTGGGGTTTTTACAACACATTTAGATATTATACAAGAAAATACATTGAATCAGCTGGCCATGGATGTACAGTTGGTCAAATTACAGGGTAATTAATCCATGGTTTCATTGATTTCAATCTCTCATTTCTGGTAACAAGTGCTTGCAGATGATCCATCTCTTGTTTTGGTCCATCTAGAAATAGACAATCTGACATCTGTAATTAAAGCCTAGAACCAAAGATGTTGAGAACAGCAGTAATTTTAAAAAATATCAGTGCAGACTACAGTAGTATTTTGTTGTATTTCAGTTCAGAGAGTTCATGAATCAGTACAACAAGTTGACAGAGATGTGCTTTACTGACTGTGCTACAGACTTTACCACTAGGAATGTCTTGAATTCAGAGGTAAAACTTAGAACAATCCCAATGGAGATATATGTACTAATTACATACTTTAGTTTCCTTCCCTGGTTCTAATGTCCCATAAATGGTATTCCTGTCAGTAAGTCATGAAATAGATTTTGTGCTGCTGCACAGCAATATCTCACCCGTATCAAAGACATATTAGATGAAGATACATGTAGGAAACTCCTATAAAGCCAGTTGAAAATTTTTAAAATTTTTAAATTTGGAAGGAATTTTTTTTGATTTATCTTAAAAATGATTTTAAATTATAATTTGAATGCAACTAGTGTAGCAGAAAAACAATAAATTTCATGCAGGTACTTTTCTATTTTATATGAAACATTTTTATTTTTTGACATATTTTGATACATAAGGCATACCTTTGATGGTAATGTCATGTTTTGTAGTAAGATAAAATTACTTCATATATCTTCTATAGAATAGGGTTATTTGAAAATGCGACTTTGTGAGAATTGGACAATTTGTTATGTGGTTTTGTGAGATATAGACTTGTTGCCAACCTTTGTTTAATAGGTCTTTGCCGGAAGTTTGAGTCAGCAATATAAAATATATTTCCTGTCCCGGTGTGGGTTACCTTAACACCACAGAAACATGCAGCAGGAAATGATGAATAAATTCAGTTTATAAAAGAAAACTAAACATGTATTCACATAGTTCCAAACCTTGCGATAATCCAAATTTTTCCCCTGCCCCCCATCCCCGAACTCAGATTGTCCAAGTTTAACTATATTTTACTGTACATGTTTACAGAACACCTGTGCACTGAATTGTTTAGAGAAGTATCTGAAGACAACACAACGTATCTCAGAAAGGTTCCGAGAACATCAGCTTCTGAATGTTGAGGACCCTGCTGCAGCTTTACAGAACCTACAGAAATAGCGCGAAGCCCAGCCATCATCCAGCATTGTTCTCATATCTAACCCTTGAACATAAGAGAATTTAAAAAAAAAGTTTAAGACTGGATCAGTCTGTGAGTAAATTATGACATACCAGGTTTCATGATATTTGCTTCACATCGGTACCATTGAAATGAAAGGAGAGAACTGTAAATCTGTTTGGATTAAGAGTTTCCCTTACTCACTGGTCTGATGTGATGTGAAATGGCGTGGAAAGGGTTGAATTATGGATCAGTTCCTGTGTTGACTTATAAAGTGTTTCATACATTTATACATCGGTAACGAGCTACATGTACATTCATTTATAGATTAGTGTATGTTAGATTAATAGCAGAATTTTTATTGTGACCAGCAATGGGGAACAGTTCTGTACAAAACTTACAATTCAGTGTGATCTATTACCAGATTGTGATACATCTGTTTGTCAGCAAAAGTACCAGTATGGTGAAGCTAAAACATTCATTTTATATTATTATTTAGTACAACATTTATTATTTCAGTGTGGGTGTAATAGTAAAATGATTTTTTTTTTTAGCAAAATCATTCTGGTACCTGTGGACATCAAGGCCACTTTCTTAATGTGCTGAATTGAGATTTTCTGGATAATTACTTGGTATGTTTTTAATATGGACAATGGTACATGGTAAATGTTAATAATGAATAAATATTTGAACACACAGGTATTTTAACAATTAGTCTCGTGTATGTACTAGCGTGTAAATAAGTGAAATACATTGTATGTACATATATAATCATTTACACCAAGAATGAATGTTTGTTTTACAAAATATTGTCAGAAATGAGTAAAATAACTAGAATTGAAGGTTTGTTTTGTTTTAAATATTTTAAGAGTGATAATTAGAGTGCAAAATAAAAAATGGCTTTGCTACCAACTATTATGTAAGAAAGCAGCAAAAAGAACCAGATGAAATATCATAAAATCGTAATAAAACTTTCATTTATGAAAATGATATTCTGATATTTTGCATGCGGACCCAAATTAATTGATGTTATCAACACTATTATAACAATAAGTGATTTATAAAGAAATGAAATTAGAGGCCCTTTTTGCCATTGACCGGTCCTTGCCTGTGACTTTTTCCGTAGAAGTAATCTCCTGATTTTTCTCTGGTGGACCTGTTCAAGATAATGTTATTAACACTATTATAATAGGAAAATTAGTGATTATATATATAAAAAAAATAGAGGCCATTTTTGCTAAACATGTTAAACCTGTTCTTTCCGCGGAAAGGGCCCTTTCCACTCTATAGACATGCCCGTTTTAGCAGACTGTAGCTGTACCCAGTAGCCTCCGGTGAGTAGGGTAACCACAGGTGTGCCAGTATAAATCTTGTCTAGGAACCTAACAAACTACTTTATCTTCTTCCACTAAAGTTTTCAAGTAGAAAAGCTTCGTCCCCAAACTACCTTTAAAGACCATGCTCTCTCTCTCTCTATCTCTCTCTCTCTCTCTCTCTCTGTATGGGTGGAAAACATGGCAACTCAATGCATGTGTACACACAAAACGGGTCCTTTGTATACAGCCACTTTCAAGACGACAGTTTTCACTAAATCCTGTCTTAGAATCCTGTTTTTATTGTACAATTTCCTTCTTTAAATAATGAAATTACGTTCGCGCGTAAGCCTTCTACCAGCTTGCACGTGTATAACTAATCATGGTATAGACACTTCTGTAATAAAAGCATCGTAATAGATACATCGTAAATAGATATTTTATTTAATCTGAGGTACTGTGTATGTGACAACAACATGAAAATGACATACGTTTGCATGAACAAATCATAGCCATAATAAGTAAAGAAAGTAATTGTAAACAACATAATCAGTCATGCGTATCTCGTTCAGTTAATTTTTGTAAGGAACTCGTTGAATTGCAATCGCATATATTAAAAAGTGTATCAAAATGCAACTGATTGCATGTCTGCATCAACATGCATATTCATACACCATCCATCCATACAAACTGTTATATATACCATCATATATCACAGAAAAGTAATCAATCTGGCTCGAATTCCACCAACAATACTTAGCGCTAAGAAATACTTAATTCTTAAATTAGGTAGATGCTCATTCCACCATTACTATTTTACGAAATATTCAAGTACATGACGAAGCTGAAATGATTGCCTTTATAGCTAACAATAATTGTTAAGAAGTAAAATATTTGGTATTTCTATTAGAGAAACAATACTAATGAAATTCGCCCTTAAGTATTTAAGTTTTACTTAGCACTAAAATAGTTAATGGAATTCGAGCCTGGTGCTGTATTGTGACACCAATGTTCACGGGACCTGTTTTTCACTCACTGGCTACATGGATAACTCTCCCGACCGCGGCATATCGAAGTCGTTAAAATGGCACCTTGCTTGGCACCCAAATTAAGCTACAGGACTGGTTGGCCCAGTGTCATGGTTATGTGTTGTACGATTGAGTGGTATCGCTTGTCTACAACGTGATTTTGCAGTGAAGCAACTCAATGTCCCTATATCATACGGATATTTATCGTTAAATCCAGGAAAAATATCTGCCTATATCTGTATGTATACGAGAGAACTAAAAAATTGTCACAATGGCCCCAAAGGGTTATTTCAAATTTAAACTGACATGCATGCAGTCACACTGACCGAAAATATTGAAATTCATAAATGTAGAAAATACCGCATTAGGCTTAATATAGATTAAAAATATATATTCTAGGAACTGTGTGGTATATATGGACCTCAGTCCATTTAAAACCACAGTTTTTAGGTGAGTTAAGCCTGTAAAGCTGGGAAATCATCGGTCGAATCATTGACATCGTATGGTCGATGCGGTATCGCACGATATCTTCATCAGAGGACAGTGTGCAAACAATTCTAAAATAAATGATCGCGTGATCAAAACAGAGCGAAATTAGTCTCACACAACATTTTGTGCTTTTATGTCACAGCCAATTGTTGTACACTGTGTATAAGCAATTTAAACTAACAATTACATAAATGCATAATACAATTTGTTGTAAAATGGAATATCAATATATGTAATAATAAAAATGAATCAATATATCTTAAACATAATAAAACTAAGGATAAATTATTATGATGTTGAAATCAAAAACAGTATCCTAATTAAAAACTGTAAAAGACGAAAAGGTATCAAAAATGACAACACTAGATGAATATTAACACTACCTATCAAAATCATACAGAATTGTCTATGCACTGCCCAACAGATACAACAAGAAAGTCAGTAGAAATGACATGCTCCCCGAAGAGCGTCATTGTTACAAATAAGACCTTGGTCAATGGGTGGGAGGATGTAGGAACTGGGTCAAGCCGAAGATATGCGCATCTCCTCTTTGTAATAAAGCTTCACATAAAGTTTTGTTGAAATCAAGCTATTAGTTCCTGAGAAATAGCCCGGACAAGAATCATACTAGATATACCGTTTGCATAAAAGTCAAAGGGCCATTACTCTGTGAAAAATTGAGGGACAAAGTTACCCCCATGATTGCAAATCTTCTCTTGGTAATAAAGCTTTCCATAAAGTTTCGTTGAACTCAAGCCATTATTTTCTGAGAAATAGCCCAGACAAGATTCATGCAATATGTACCATAGGCCGAAGAATCAAGGGGTCATAACTCTGTGAAAAATTGAGGAACCAGGTCACGCCGACGATGTGCGTATCTACTCTTAGTAATTAAGCTTCCCATAAAGTTTCGTTGAATTCAAGCCATTAGTTCCTGAGAAATAGCCCGGACAAGAATCATGCAATATGTACTATAGGCCGAAAAGTCAAGGGGCCATAACTCTTTGAAAAATTTAGGAACCGGGTCATGCTGACGATATGCGCATCTCCTCTTGGTAATAAAGCTTCACATAAAGTTTCGTTGAATTCAAGCCATTAGTTCCTGAGAAATAGCCCGGACAGAATCATGCAATATGTACTATAGGCCGAAAAGTCAAGGGGCCATAACTCTTTGAAAAATTCAGGAACCGGGTCATGCTGAGGATATGCGCATCTCCTCTTGGTAATAAAGCTTCCCATAAAGTTTCGTTGAATTCAAGCCGTTAGTTCCTGAGAAATAGTCCGGACAAGGAAAGTGTGACGGACGAACGGACGGACGGACGAAGCGGCGACTATATGCGTCACCTTCGGTGAGCATAAAAAGAAGACAATACATCTGCTTTTCCCCGATTGGTAAAAAGGTTAGAAAAATGCATTCGGTAAAGGGGGAAATACTTTGAAAGTTTGTTATAAAAATAATTTTGATAGGAAATCCGAACCCATTGAAGAAGTTCAAAGTACCCTCGCATGCACCAATGCGCATCCTGAAGCAAGTAAGAACAGATATACGATCCTGTCCTATTAAGATTAATCAGTAGTAAACATATTAAAATTTCGACAAAATTATAAACCATATTGCACATAAAAACAAATAAGTGAAGAAAAAGTGTTTCAACCGTGAGCTTTAAATAGGATGGTACGCCGGTGGATTAGCTTGGTGCTTTGCTTTTGATCATTTTTTGGTCAAAGGACACATCATAATGATCGGGATTAAGAGCAGTATAAACAAAGCAAAAAAAAAAAAAAAAAAATAATAATAATAAAAAATAATAATAATAATGATAAAAAAAATAATGGGTTCCTTGGAATTTTCTTTTCATGAATCCTTATGTTATAAAGGTACATTTCATTACTTTGGTTAGGAAGTTGTCAGTGCGGTGTTTACTATTTTGTTTAAGATACACTAAAGTACTTAGTCCATATATGTTTACAATTCAGAAAATAAAACAGGATCCTCTCACTGAGTATAAAAAACACGAGGACAAAGACGCTGAGTCACTCACATCAAGACCTATCAAATGAGATTGGCAACTAGACTAAATCGCACATATTCTCGAAAAGTCACGGTTTTCGAATAACTCCTTTCCTACCTGAAGTATTAAATAAATTAGAAAGTATTTTATGTAAGATAAAACGTACCTACATAACTATGTAAACTGTTTTTCTGCTACACTGGCTGAATTTAAAATATTTCTTTAAAATAAATCAAGCTGAAAATAATTCCTTACAATTGAGAAATTATTATTTTATAATATCAAAAGTGTTACATTTTCCTCTGTGATTCTCTCATACTTTTTTGTATGTTTGCAATATTCAATGATCTCCTGTGTATCTTAACAATATTTTTCACTGCCTTTTACAAATTTTCCTATCTCTGTTTAACATGTCTTTGCTCACTTGAGTAATATTAATAATAACAAAAGAAAGCAACTTAAGATGCTTTGTGATCACAGCCCCTGAAGTATTATAGGTAATAACTATATCATAATGTTGACACAGCCTGAAGGTTATAGTGTAATTACATATTCCTAATAAAAAGTTGTAAAATGTATGCTTAAAATGTTAAAACATCCTGTTGATGATAGTGTAATGTTAAGCAGTATCTTATAAAGCACTATAAGTCGTATCTCGTACACCAATAATGTTTACAAAGCCAGTAGATTACGGTGTTATATAAAGTCGTATCTCGTACACCAATAATGTTTACAAAGCCAGTAGAATATCTTGCTATACAAAGTCGTTTCTCGTACACCAATAATGTTTACAAAGCAAGTATATTACGTTATATGTTTACAAAGCCAGTAGATTACAGTGTAATATAAAGTCGTATCTCGTACACTAGTAATGTTGACACAACCTGTAGATAATAGAGCATTACAGAGTAGTACCTCGTTCACTTACAACTGTGACATAGCCAATTATTACACTTTGATATAAAGCCTATCTCATTCACGTAGAATGTTGTCGCAGCCTATAGATTATATTGTAATACAGTCGCATCTCGTACACTAATCATGCTGGCACAGCCTGTAGCTTATAATTTAATACATATAAAACATATCTCTCACTTATAGTGTTGACATAGCCTATAAATAAAGTACATTATAGTGTCTATATATACAACACAAAGTTGAAATATGAAGCAATCAAAGTTTACAAGCCATGTTGAAACTGCTGTGATTTATAGATATAATAATATAATGTACAGAGGATATGTACAGATGCTGATTTATTTCAAACACCGGTATTAAACACCGATAATACAGACGCAGGTGTATTATAGTGTCTGGTTTTCTCCTCCATTAGAGGTGTACCGTAATGCTTCAGGTACGTGTTATGATTTTTCCTAAATGCCACCGGAAGAGCACTTTTATTTAGCACTTTTTTAGAGATAGCACTTTGCATGCTTAATCCAAAAACAGATTTCGTATACTGTTTACCGTTGTTGCTAGGTTTTATTACAGTGTCGTTTTCAAATCTGTTCACAGAAGATAAAGCGGTTATGTTTTCATACGAGCGTTCCAACTTTGATTTGCTCTCATGCAGCTTTCCCCTCTTCTCCGATACCATTTCCCGGTAGCATCTTGTGGCTTCTTCTCTTGTCTTAAAATCCAACACAGTGGTTTTCTTTCGAACCGTTCCATTAGCATCTACTTTCCACATCCCTTTTCTCTCATCCGTGTTACCACGTTGTGAATCTGCCTGAAGATGTTTTTCCGGGTCCTCACTTTTTCTCAAGTTCAAGTGAATTTCGTCTGCATTACTGGAATCAACCATCTTGGGAGCATCTCTGATTCTCATAGGACTCGAGATAGACATCGAGGTTTGCTCTCGCGTCGGCGGCGGCTGTGTAGGAATTTCCGGTAGTGGATCCACGAGCATGCGACCTGTGTGACTTGTCTTTATATTTCTGGTGAGCTGGCCATGGCTCGATCTCAGCGACTCTGGATCTGCGGATTGTACCTTCCTTCGGTCTGATTGATAAGCCCGTTGTCCTAATAGTTTTATTTCTGTCAAGGACCTTTGAAAACTAACGCGATAACCAAAGAAATCGGACGCTACTGGCATCTTCGTTGAAGCATCCTGGGACCAGAAGAACATTTTAGGAGCATTCGTTCCTGGTTTTGTTATTCCATTCCCAGAGACTACAATATCCAATGCATCGTTGAAAGTTGTTTGTCTTTCCATGTCAATACGTTTGTCAGGCGCTAGTTTTGTTTCGGTCTTTCTTTCGTTTTGGACGGCTTGTATAAGATCCCCTTCGGAGTTCACTCTGCTAAAACTTGTGTTATGAACATGACGAACTTTCACAGCAAATCTCCTCTCCGCTCGAATGTCAAAATCTATTGAAGAAAGTTTATTCCGAAGTTCCCTGCTTAGACACTGCAGTCGTTTGTTTAGATGCTTATCCTCTGCAATATTCCTTGCTCTAGTTCGCTCGAAGCTTGGTTGGTATCGATCAAACTCTGCCCTATCTGCCATTATGGTGTGCGTGTGTTAGGTGATCATCGATACAGGTGCATTACAACTTTGATCCGATTAATATGGATTTAACTGACCAGAGTGTAAAACAACTGTTAATCTCGCAAAGGAAAAGGACTTAGTCATATAATTACCAGAGAACATGACTAAATCGTTTTAAATCAGATTAATCTTCAGGCATTAAATGAGCATATTTAAGTGACGGTATTATTGAAAGTTTTTAAAATAAAATGCAAACGATACTTGTATTATTCGATTTATCTGCATGCATTCATGATTGCTGCTTAAGTTTTAAACCCCACCTACTGGCTTCCAGTCAGTTGGGGACATGTCAACATGAGGGTTTACCTAGACAACAAACTTGGAAACAATACCTGGTCACGCTATCCTGATATCGAAATAACCGATTTTGGGACTATCCTAATATGCTGGGCGCCAAGAGGCATATACCTACTTTAGTAAATTCGGTCAATCGACTCCACGACCTCCCGGTGGGGTGTTCCCACTTTGCCAACTTTCTATATTCTGGTACTAAAATGAAAGTTGGCAAAGTGGAAATATGACCAGGTAGTGAAAAGGTGTTAAATACGTGCGGTGTCATATTAAAAATCACTGTTATGTTTTCAGCATGGAAATAATTTTGTCAATGTACAAGTTGTATATAAACATACAAATATAATCAAGTTGATAAGTATAATTAAGTGATAATTAGGACTTTCTGCCTACATGCAGAAAGTCCTTTGGGTTTGTTATGTTTTTTATTAGGACTTTCTGCCTACAGGCAGAAAGTCCTATTGGGTTTGTACTGTTTTTTTATTGGGACGTTCTGTCTACAGGCAGAAAATCCTATTGGGTTTGTACTGTTTTTTATTATTAGGACTTTCTGCCTACAGGCATACTTGTCCATGGCAAGTTCACGACCCTTTTGAAATTCTGAGGTCATTAGGTCAAAGGTCTGGATCGAAGTGAAACTTAATATAAAATCTTTTTTTTTATTTATTACTTGGGAAGAAATAAGCCTATGTCCGTGAAACTTGATGGGGACATTGCACACGGCCTGTATATGACACCTATGATTTTGAGGTAATGAAGTCAAAGGTCAAGGTAACAATGACACTAAGGTCATTAGAGCAGAAAGCCCTATCGTTTGTTCGGGACAAACGAAATCTAGTTATTATTATTATTTTTCCTCCTTTTGAGGTTCAAATTAAAACAGGTTGCCAATAAACCAGCAGCATGAAATTTTAACAGTAATCAGAGTGACTTTGGCCCCTTTGGAGGCAACCATTTTCATCTTCATATGACGTCATTTGACGACACAGTTCAAATTAGCTACCAAATTTGATTCGCTTTCTGAAGCCGTCAATATTGGTCCGATTGATAGATATTTTAACAGAAGGTGTAAGTTGTGATGTAGATATGCATACATTCTTGAATTTTCAAAACTTCCGAAAGTTCGAGATTTTATGTCAAAATCGAGATTCGAAGTTTGGTCATAAAAATATAATTTCGTGTTACAAAGGCTCCTGATGAGTTAGAAGCGTGTAAATTGGACAGCATATGTGTCCTGAAGTCTTCTTTGTATTATTTGACAACTGACGTCGTGTGACGGCATTTGACGTCACACTGTGATAAGAAATTTTGCTTTCGAAATAAGCGGCTTTTAGGACCTGCAGGCTTGATTTTTTGACAGATTGGCAGGCAACTTTCAATTAATGTGCAACCTCGTGTCCCACCGTGCATGGTGACCACCGTTCCGGATAATCGCAAAGGTCAAGATCATATGTCAGTTTAAGGTGTTTTTATTCGGCCATCGGCATCTCAAAAACGTAATATATTCTACCTAGACTCTATGAGTAAAGTTTGTAGTGCTTTAAAAGTCCTTTAATGTGATATTTAGTTTTTGAAGATCGGGGTTCAAACGGTTGAGATATGGCAGAAAAACGAAAAGTGGACTTTTAACAAAATTGAAACGCTGTAGCTTCATGAACTATGAGTCAATTATTATGATTTTTTCAGGATAAACAAACTTAAAAGTGAAGTGATGTATACTGCAAGGAATATTTGTTTGGTCACGTGATTATGACGATATGCTTATTTAAGCAAGAATTATTAAAATATTCATATAAAATCGGCAAGTTGATGTATGAAGTTGAAATTTGTACGAATGCCGACGCCTACAATGTGCAAAAAGTCCTGAAAATTTCAAGTGATTCCGTCAACAAACATGGCAGATATTCATGTTTTTCGGAAAGGGCTTGTATATGAAAATCTAGCAATTTGAAGGAAGAGAAGAAGGCGGTTATTGGGTTGATTACCCAACGATCCGGACGTTCCTACGCAGGAAAGAGTGCCCGTGTTGAAAGGTGAATTGCGATGCGTATTTGAGAGAATGAGGTGCATTTTAGGATGCAATGGTGTACACCAGGACCGATAAGCATATTGCCTTTGTCATTACGGCTTTTTTCAAACTTTTATTAGGGCTTTCTGTCCCATGCAGAAAGTCCTATTGGGTTTGTAATGTTTTTTCTTCTTATTATTAGGGCTTTCTGCCTCAAGCAGAAAGACCTATTGGGTTTGTTATATTTTTTCTTATTATCATTCTATGGTGGCATATTTCTGCCAGCCACTTATCCACTTAGCTATGTTGAAACTTTTCTGAAAAATTGTCACATATTCAGTTAGTATCTGGCAAGTAGCAAATTTTCAAGTTATCTACTTAGGCATCTTAACAGGACTTAACTGTCTGTTAGTGCCCACTACTGCCAATCACATATTCACTTATTTTAACTGGATATCATGCCTTTTTCCAGATAATTATGTGAAAAAATGCTTGTTATCCACATAATTTAACTGACTTACTTGAAAAAAGGCGAGATAACCAGTTATCTTAAGTGAATATATGGCTGGCAGTAGTGGGCACTAACAGGCAGATTTGTTCTGTTAAGATACCTAAGAGGATAACACGAAAGTTTTCTTCTTGCCAGATACTAACTGACTATGTGACATTTTTTCAGAAAAGTTTCATCATAGGTCAAGGTCATATGTCAGTTATTGGTGTTTTTATTCGGCAATGTGTATCTCAAAAGCGAAAACAATTATACCTGGTTACTGTGAGTAAAATCTGTAGTGCCTTGAAAGGCCTTTCAGGTGATATTTAGTTTTTGAAGATCGGGGATGAATTGGTTGAGTTATGGCAGGAAGGCGAAAAGTGTACTTTTAACTAAATTGAAACGCTGTAGTTTCATGAACTTTGATTCAGAAATTATGATTTCTTCAGGATTAACACTTAGAGCTTTCTTACAATACCAAGTTTAGTAATACGCCCTTATTATGATAAGGCGCTTGTCCATCTGTCCATCCGTTATAGCCATATTAACGACCACTGAATGCTGTCTTCATACGTAGATGAGAGGTTGACATGGATAGTAGATTATCAATATTGATTTTGATGTCATTATTTAAAAAGGTCAAGGTCAGATTGACACTTAGTGTAATGACTTGTCCGCACAATAAATTGAGAAGGAATAAGCATAGATTTTTGAAATTGGTAGGGAAATTGCCAATTATAAGTTGAAGACCCTTATTGATTTTGATGTTATTCGATCAAAAGTCAAGGTCACGGTGACATTTAATATAAAAATCCTTGTCCGCTGAATTCCTTGAGAATAAATAATCCTAAGTTTGTGAAACTTGTTAGGGACATTGTCCATGTCCACTTCACGATCTTTTTTTAAATTTTCAAGTCATTTGGTCAAAGGTCTGGATCAAAGTGACATATAATATAAAATAGTTTTTATATATTACTTGAGAAGGAATAAGCATATGTCTGTGAAACTTGGTAGGGACATTGCCCACGGCCTGTATATTGTGACCTATGGCTTTGAGGTAATAAAGTCAAAGGTCAAGGTCACAATGACACTTAGGCCTAGGGAGCAGAAAGCCCTATCGTTTGTTCGGGACAAACGAAATCTAGTTATTATTATTATCATTTTCCCTCCTTTTGAGGTTCAAATTAAAACAGGTTGCCAATAAGCCAGCAGAATGAAATTGAACAGTGATCAGAGTGATTTTGGCCCTTTTGAATGCAATAATTTTCATCTTCATGTGACGTCATGAGAAGTCACAGTTGAAAAATGCTACCAAATTTGGTTCGTGCTCTGCAGCTGTCATTTTTAGCTCGGGCGGCCTAATATTTATACAGAAAATGTAAATTAGGATGTAGATGTGCATACTTACTTTACATTTCAACATTTCAAAAGTTTTAGATTTTATGTCAAAATCGAGATTCGAAACTTTGGTCATAAAAACATAATTTCATATTAAAAAGGCTCCTGATGAGCTAGAAGCATGACAATTGGACAGCATATGTGTCTTGATATCTTCTTTGTCTTCCATGACAACTGACGTTGCATTTGAAATAAGCGGTTTTTAGGTCCTGCAGGCATTATTTTTTGACCTATTTACATGCAACCTTCATTTAATGTGCAACTTAGTGTCCCATCGAACATGGTGACATCCGTTTCCGGAAAATCACAAAGGTCAAGGTCATATTTCAGTTATCGGTTTTTTCTTCGGCCTTAAATATCTCAAAAAAGATAAATATTCTATCGAGACACTATATGTTTATAATTTGTAGAGCTTTAAAAGACCTCCCAGATGATATTTAGTTTTTGATGATCGGGATTGGATCAGTTGAGTTTTGGCAGAAAAACAAAAAAAGCGTTACCCCAAGGGCATTTAACTGCTTATATCTAAAGAAACATTGATTTTTATAAATTAGGGTATGAATATAATTTGAAGAACGATCCTGTGCTATTGTGATCGCCTTGTGTCCGGCGTCCGTCCTCCGTGCGTGCATGCGTCCGTCCGTGAGTGCGTCCGGCGTCCGTCCGTGCGTGCGTCCGGCGTCAACAATTTCCTTTAAACAACATCTCCTCCTAAACCGCTGAATGGATTTGACCACACTTCACATGAATCATCCTTATGATATCCTCTATCAAAGTTGTTCAAATTATTTTGATAGATTGAAAAAGTAGGTCACAGGAGCTAAAAATAGATTTTAAGAATGCAAACTTTGAAAATCTTCTTCTGCAAAACTACAAGGCCTAGAGATAAGATATTTGGTGTGTAGCATTGTCTAGTGAACCCCTACCAAGTTTGTTCAAATCATGACCCTGGGGTCAAAATTGGCCCCGCCCCAGGGGTCACTTGATTTTACATAGGCTTATATAGGAAACTAGAAAAATCTTCTCAGAAACCACAAAGCCTGGAGTTTAGATATTTGGTGTGTAGCATTGTCTAGTAGATCTCTTCAAAGTTTTCAAATCATGGCCCTGGGTTCAAAATTGGCCCCACCCCGGGGCTCACTTGATTTAACATAGACTTATGTAGAAAAAAAATTAGAAAATTTTCTCCTCAGAAACCACACGGCCTGGAGTTAAGATATTTTTTATGTAACATGGCCTTATGTGTATCTACCAGATTTGTTTAAATCATGGCCCTGGGGTCAAAATGGCCCCGCCCCAGGGATTACTTGATTTTAGGTAGGCTAAAACAGGAAAATCTAGAAATAATTTCCTTTCTCAGAAACCACAAGGCCTGGAGTTTAGATATTTGGTGTGTAAAATTGCCTTATGGACATCTACCAAGTTTGTTCAAATAATGGCCCTGGGGTCAAAACTGGCCCCGCTCATGGGATTACTTGATTTTACATAGGCTTATACAGGAAAAAATCGACAAATCTTCTTGTCATAAACCACAAAGGCTGGAGTTTAGATATTTGGTGTGTTACATGGCCTTATAGACATTTACCAAGTTTATTCAAAATTCCAAAAGTTCGAGATTTTATGACTTGTTCAAATCATGGCTCTTGGGTCAATATTGGCCCTGCCCCAGGAGTCACTTGATTTTACATAGACTTAAATAGGGGAGTATTTTAAAGATCTTCTTGTCAGAAACCACAAGATCATGGGTTTAAATATTTGGTATGTAACATGGCCTTGTGGACCAGAACCAAGTTTTCAAATAATGGTTCTTGGGTCAAAATTGGTCCCTTTCTAGGGGTTTCTTGATTTTATGGCTATAACCATCAAAATTTGGACCACAGGTACGGTTTTTGTGTGGAATTACGATTATTTTGCGATACTTTTTGTATGGATTTTGTCTTCCGTATGACTGTGTTATAAAAGACAATGAAGGCAAAATTTCTCAAGTGGGCGATTCAGGGTCATCATGGCCCTCTAGTTGAAACTTGGTAGGGAAATTTTCCATTGTCAGTTGAAGACCCCTATTGATTTTGAGGTCATTCAATCAAAAGTCAAGGACACACTGACATTTAATATAAAAATCCTTGTCCGCTGAATTCCTTGAGAATGAATAACCCTTTGTTTGTGAAACTTTTTAGGGACATTGTACTTTGTCTATGACCAGTTCACGGTCCGTTTTTTAAATTTTGAGGTCATAAGGTCAAAGGTTAGGATCAAAGTGACTTTTAATATAAACCCTTTTTAATTTATTGCTTGAAAAGAAATAATCCTATGTCTGTGAAACTTGGAAGGGACATTGCCCACGGCCTGTATATGACACCTATGATTTTGAGGTAATAAAGTCAAAGGTCAAGGTCACAATGACACTTAGGCCTAGGTGTTAATTTCGATGTGTTGTCATTGACTCAGAACAAAGAAATTTTATGGCATATATTTCAAACCATGAGATTTCGGATGCAATGAATTTTAATTCATATGACGTCATATAACGTCAGATTTGACGTCAGGTGAAAAGGTTTGTACGCAGTCTACAGCCATTATTTCTGGACCGATTTTCATCAAAATTTCACAGAATGTGTATGTTAGGCTCTAGTTGTGCATCTCGGTGTCCCTTTTTCAAAATTCGAAAAGGCAATGGTTCTATGGCGAATCCAAGATTCGAACCATTGACGTCAATTTTCAAATGCGTATAAAATCGCTTACAGATGAGCTAGAAAGATGATATTTGGACAGAATATAAGTCTCTTGGTTTTCTTTATATTCTCAGAAGATGAATGTCGTCGGATGTCATATGACGTCATGAGGTGAAAAGTAATTTCTAAATTTTACGTGTTAATTTTCATATGTTGAAAATGTCCGAGCACCTTGAAAATTTAATAGCATATGCTTCAGATAGAACATTTTGCATTTCAATAATTTTCATTTGACTATGACGTTTTTGACGTCAAACTTGACATCGTCTAAAAATGTTTGTACAAGGTCTACAGCCATTATTTCTTGGCCGATTTTCATCAAAATTTCACAAAATGTGTATGTTACACTCTAGTTGTGCATCCCGGTGTCCGTTTTTTAAAATTCGAAAATGCAAAGGTTTTATGGCGAATCCAAGATTCGAACCATTGATTTCAAATTTCAAATACGTATAAAATCACTTCGAGACGAGTTAGAAAGCTGATATTTGGACAGTCTATAAGTCTCCAAGTAGGATTTACATTCTGTGAAAATGATTGTCATTTGACGTCATAAGGTCAAAAAGAATTTCTGATGTATACGTGTTAATTTAAATATGTTGTTAAGTTCCCAGGACCATGGAAATTTAATGGTCTATACATCAATCCATGAGCTTTAGAATGCAATGAATTTCATATTAATGTGATGTTATATCACGTCAGATTTGACGTCAGGACAAAAAGGTTTTACGCGGTCTACAGCCATTATTTTTGGACAGATTTTCATCAAAATTTCAAAGACTGTATTTGTAGCGCTCTAGTTGCGTATCTCGGGTCCGGTTTTCCAAATTCGAAAAGGCAATGGTTCTATGGCGAATCCAAGTTTCGAACCATTGACGTCAAATTTCAAATACGTATAAAATTGCTTCCAGATGATTTAGAAAGTTGAATTTGGATTGAATATTAATCTTAAGACTTATTTCTATTCAGTGAGGATTAACGTCATTTGACGTCATAAGGTCAAAAAAAGAATGTTTGATATCTACGCGTTAATTTCTAGTTCCAAGGGGCATGAAAAATTTACTTTATATATTTAAGATACTTAATATTTCATTGATTGATTTTCTTATGGCTATGACGTCATATGATATCAAACTTGACGTTGTCTACACAAGTTTGTACGCGGTGTACAGCCAATATTTCAGGACGGATTTTCATCAAAATTTCCCAGAATGTGTATGTTATGCTCTAGATGTGCCAACCGGTCTCCGTTTTTCCAAATTTGAAAAAGCAAGGATTTTATGGCTAATCCAAGATTCGAACCATTGACGTCAAATTAAAAATGCGTATAAAATCACTTCCAGATATGATAGAAACCTAATATTTGAACTGAATATAAGTCCCCAAGTCCTCTTTACATTCTGAGAAGATGAACGTCATATGACGTCATGTGACCTTATAAGGTCAAAGTTAATTTTGTTAAAATTAAATGGTTTGTAAGACCTGTAGGCCTTATTTTTTGTTTCATTAGCATGAATTTTTACTGAAGGTGCATCATGTGATCCTATAGAACAATGTTACTTCCATTTCCGGAAAAATGTAAAGTCAGTCATAAATAAATTATTATATTGTAACTAAGCATTTATTAAATTTGATTTGTTACATAGATTATAGAAATAGCCCAAATTAATTGAAATTGGTATAAAAAATGATTTTCAGTTATTTTAGCCATATCCTCGAGTTAAACGGTTTATTTTTCAAGGTTTACTGAAGTTATGGCATACAAAAGCAAGTTAAAGGTAGGAATTTCATATCCTTTATTTTTTTTGCTTTTAGTGTTTGACAAATGTAGCAGAAAGTCCTTTCATTCGTATCAACGAATGAAATCTAGTTTTAACTGATTTTCAAACAATGCTATAAATTTTCTTCTCACACTTACCCACCTTCCGATCTTTGATATATATATATATATATATATATATATATATATATAAGTGTATGTGTTTAACCCTTTCCCTCATATAGACTCATTTTGACGCACTCAATAGGTACCACATAAAGCCTGATCTGCAGAAAGCCAAACTCAAACCTTACCAAATTTAATTGTAAAATCCTCATTACCAGACCACTGAGGAGCAGTGAACAGCATAAAACCTGATCAGCCTGAATTACTCGCAGGCTGATCTGGTTTTATGCTGTTCGCATAGGTCTTTTCATGGTATCCTCTATGAGGGAATGGGTTAAACAGTACACACTAATAACACTTTTTTAAAAGTAAATAATCATTAATTGATCTTTTATCAAGTTTTAAATTTGCTGATTTCATACAATATATTCACCTTGACCATTATGTTGATCTGCCTGATGACAGAAACATGTAGCCAGTAGTTGACTACTTGATTAGTAATCACAATTGTTATTGCACTCTAAAAATATGTGTGCCCTAGATATTATTGAATTCTTAGATTATTGCCCCATTTACTTCAGCAGGTTATGTACAAAAATGTACTTACTACTTCTAACAATACCATTAAATAAATATTATGGGATGAATCCAATTTGGCTTCCTAGAAAATGTTCATTAATTAACACCTAGATATGACAGTATAAATGACGGATTGACTTTAGAAAATTGTTCTTTTGATGAATGTATGCATATCTGTTTTATCATTATTAATATTATTTTATTATGATTTATTTTTTATGATATATCATTTATTTATAATTGTTTTGTACAAC
>CM037780.1:44081349-44131349 GCA_021229015.1 Solen grandis | reverse complement strand
GGAAAGTTAAATTGTCTTAAACTGATCTTCTATGTCTGCTACAACCATGCCAGATTAAGGTGAACATAATCCTTTGACCAAACAAATTCTAATATTTGGCCAGCGGCGGGGGATATAGCTGTCCTTTGGACTGCCTTGTTTAGTGTTGAAATAATTTTCACCTTAAATCCAGCTTCCTTCATATGTAATATGTTACATGTTTATAAATGGTAATTTTGCTGTACTGCCAGATTGAGGACATTGAACTGGAGCCCGAGGCGCCAGATGTGGGACGAGCCCAAGGTGAAGGACATCAAGAACTTGTACACCATCACTGCCCTTGCCTGGAAGAAAGATGGTTCCAGAGTCACAGTGGTGAGTACAGTAACTGACATTAAACCATATCATCTTCGACATCACGTTTAAAATATTTTGTGACCAAAGGTTTTGAAATGGTGTAATCTACCAGGCCCAGAATTCTAAAAAAAATGTTAAGTATAATTAACTCAAAATATCATACCCAAATCTGTATTGAATTTTCGAAATATTTGAAGTGAAGATCATATTTATCTAGAGCACAGCTCCAGGTTTTAAGTTAGTATAAATTTACTTATGTCATGTAATAGTAACTAAAACTCACAGTTTAGTCTTATAAGTCCAGCTTTAGCATCATTCAAAGTAATTTCAGCACTGCAAACAAACCAGATCAACCTGTAGGATATTTCCTGACTCATCTGATTTTTGTTCAGTTTTCGCAGACCAGAATAATTGCCACATACCTCTTCTAATAATTGTATTCCTTACTCCCCCAGGGCACGCTGTGTGGCGGGACGGAGCTGTTCGACTGCTGCCTCAAGAGGACCATCTACAAGAACAAGTTTGAGATGACGCACGTGGGCCCCAACCAAGTGATCGTGAAAAACCTTTCCAACAACACTCGGGTCATCCTCAAGTCTCACTATGGTTATGAGATTGATGAAGTGAGGATCATGGGTAAAGATCGCTACTTGATCTCCCACACCTCAGACACACTGCTGCTTGGTGACCTGCAGTCAAACAAGCTGAGTGAGGTGAGATATAGCCTATCCTTTTCTCACAGATGAAATGTCCTTATTCATTTTACTGAGCACAGAATAGAACAAAAGGGCTGTCATTAAAGTACATGTTCGGTTCATATATAAATATGCTTTAATGTCATCATGGCAGCAGCAGCTACTGCACTATGGTTGTTAAATCGTGAATAATGATAATGTTGATGATGATCATAAATAAAGTCTGTCATCTACATTTTTAGCGTTCAAGACATGTACATTTTCGATAGAAACAGTGGGTATTTAGAAAATGTGTGATTTACTATGAATATTGAATTTTTCAGGTTCCCTGGCATTCATCAGGAGGAAATGAAAAGTACTACTTTGATAATGAAAATGTGAGTGTCCAGTCTATATTTTCTTGCTGCATAAATATGGTGTTTCAGAACTGTTAACATTTTCTCTCTGAACACATACAATTTTATGTCATTAGGTAATGATACATTCTATTTTCATAGATATTTACTTTAATTGCATTAGTGTGTATGTGGTCCTTCCTCTATTGAACTCAAGTCAGTTTTGTCCAGTGTATTCAAACCAGTAAGCATACAACAGTACTGATTGAATGGTGTAAATATAAAGTGTTGATCAATAATTATTATAATGGTGTAAATTGGCTTTTATGAGTGGTAAAAGGTTAATGGGTGGACTGAATATTCTGCGGCAGGTGTGCATGATCTTCAATGCGGGAGAGCTGACACTGCTGGAGTATGGGATCAACGAGGTTCTGGGCTGTGTCAGGACAGAGTTCATGAACCCCCACCTCATCAGCGTCCGGCTGAATGAGAGGAAGCAGCGTGGAGTGGAGGAAAACAAGAAGATTGCCTACCTGATGGACCTGAAAACTATTGCCATCAGTAAGTGTACAATACTGTAACAATCGCCTTAGAGATGTTTTAAACTAGTCTATCAAGTGTTTAGTATTTTGTCAATTTTTTCAATGTTAGCTAGAATATATGGCTATCTCACTTTCAAAGTAATAAAGTTCAAATCCAATTCTACATTCTCCATTATTGTTCCACCACTTCGCAGAATTGCTTCATGCTTCTCATATCACATCCTACTATCGCAATACTTGAAGACAAAGTTGGATTCTGGGATATCATTCACCTTTAAAGTAATAGTTCTAGTATTGCAGTTGCCAATATTACCATTGGCACCAAGTTAGATTTGTACATGGTTTCTGACTAAATTTTAATGTAGCACCTTAAAATATGTTTGGTTCCTAAATACAGTGTCATGATGAATCCTCAACTTTATGATATTAAACATATCTTAGTAAAGTTTTGTTCACTTAATGCTGATTGTCTCTATGATTGCAGTGGACCTTGTGTCCGGAGTCAACATCGGACAGATCAATCACGAGTCCAAAATCGACTGGCTGGAGGTATGCTTTTCAACACTGTATAATTTTTATGCACAGGACAGGGAAAAAATAGCATGTAATCATGTAAAAATAGCATGGAACAGTGAAGATATGTTTTTTCTTCTTAATTTTTTTTTTATTATTATTATTATTTAATTAAAAAGTGATAGTTTACAATATATTCACTTTATACACCACTCGCTGCTTAGAGGAAAATCTGATTAAACAAGCTGTTTGCCAAAGAATTGATACAATACAGTGGTAACTTGTACTGATTATCTTTTCTCACTCAATATTAATGACTTATTTTTACAATGATCAATTTCAGCTGAATGAGACTGGAAGAAAACTTCTGTTCAGAGACAAAAGATTGAGGGTAAGTAGATTGTAATGGACTTCCCAGGTGCAAAGTACTGGTCCAACCCAGGAACATTAAGGAAAAGTACAGTAAGTTTTAAGTTGCTTCCCAGTCAATGTAAAAAATTAAGTTTGTTTTGGGAAGAATTCATTTAAAAGGCTTGAATAGGTGTCACAAATTGTTATTAAAAGTATTGATACAATATAAACCTACTATCTCCTATAGATGATTTTTGACAGCAGACAACATGACAAACAAGCAGACCCAGTTCAGACAGTTATGTCCAGGATTTGTGAAACAATTAAAATGTCATTCTTTGAAGAATTACAGTAAAACCTCGATAATGAGACCACTATTGGGTCCATCTGAAAGTGGTCTTATTATTGAGTTGGTCTCATTATTGAGTTATGATCTTTTCATAAATATTTCATTTCAATGTTGATCAAATTCAATACTTTTTTTTAATTTGATAGATGAAAATAACATCTCTTGAATCAATTTAATGTTTTTAAAAAGTTTTGTTTGAAATGTAATCCTGATTATTTTTATAAAACTTATTTTTAAAATTAAAATCTATGGTCATATCATGCCGATTAAAAGTCTACCCATTTTAAATGTCTCTAATTTTCCTATAATTATCAAGCTGATTGCTTATTCAATTGTTGCAGTAATAAGCTTTTTTAATCATTCAGTTGCCTCGACTTTTCCCCGTACTGTTTTGATTCAAGACTTTTTTTTTTTTAATTTAAAGATATTAACGTTTAATTTCAGTTTTAAATCAAAGTCATTGGAAGGTAGTTATGAAGTGATTGACTAATATGACAGGATATCTAATTCTATTTTAGTCAAGTTTTCATGGGAAGTCTTCGTGCCAATTAACGACTGTCAAAACTTTAGACAATCGAAACGCATCACAGTGATTGTTACTGCTAATCAGGGGCAGCTCATCTTGACATGTAACAAATACTCATTAGCTTGGCAGGAAATACATCCGTAGATCCCAAGATTGCTCTCTGTTACGTAATATTACCCATCTCACCCATTGTTTTCACTCTCCATCGAATCTTATCTACTGTGTTATCAAAACATCCGAATTACGGCACGTGCGACCTTCACCTTTACTGGAAACCAGGTGTCGTAAAATGACAACTTGAATCAACTTTTTCACAGGACCATCGTTCGCATTAATGAGGTCAAAAGAAGACTGATTTTACGATTTGGGCCGATTTTAGTGGTCTTTTTACGCAATTTTGAGTTGCCCGCTTTAATGAGGTGAGCGACCATTGAATTATATAGAGAAAAATTCGGGTCCGACAAAATGTGCCCGTAATATCGAGTTGGTCGTGAAAATGAGTTGGTCGCAGAGTGAGGTTTTACTGTACAAGAGACTATAACCATATCATAATAATAACACTTGCGTATAATATTTATTAAACTGTGTGACCATGATAATGACTATGTTCTACGTGTGTTGCCAGCTGAATCTATATGACCTGGAATCACAGCAGAGAACCACCATCCTCAACTACTGCTCCTACGTCCAGTGGGTGCCAGGCAGCGATGTTGTGGTTGCACAGAACCGCGGTAACCTTTGTGTCTGGTACAACATTGATGCACCTGAGAGGGTCACCATGTTCCCACTGAAGGTAAATAGATATAGGTCTCCTATCATTTTGAATGTTTTAGCATTTCATACATATTTTTATAGACATGTTGTCCTTTATAAAGAATTAATTACATTGCTGACTAAAAATGTTTTATTGTGTCTCTGATAAACTCACTGAAAGTTTTGAAGTTTCTGTAGCATTTACAATGTACTTTGAAAGCAAAGGATTTAGGATAAACATTATCATTAGATTATATGTTTCTCATATGGCATTTGGTTTGATATTTGCCTGAAAAACAAAAATGGCTCAATGAGCAGACATTCCTTTATGGATTTAATATATTATAATTGAAAATGTTTCAGAGAACAATTGTTAAGGACAATATTATACAATCAACTTATTCCTCATCATGAAAACACAAAAGCATCTTTATAATATTGTCACATTTAACCTACAGTTTGTCCAAGGTTTAATTTTTCAAATCAAGAATATTCCCAAGAAGCATTTGCCATCATGTATGATTTATTTTACTGTCATGTCAAAAGAATATTCATCAAGAAATGTAATCATTATACTGATAAGCTGATTTGAATTGTCACATATTTCAGGGTGAGATAGTTGACCTTGAAAGGACAGAGGGAAAGACTGAAGTGATCGTTAATGAGGGTGTAACTTCCATTTCCTACACACTGGACGAGGGGTTGATTGAATTTGGCACTGCCATTGATGATGGAGATCTGGAGAGGTAGGCAAATGACTAATTGAAGGCCTGTCCTTGGTTTATATTTAATGGAACCTCTCTTTTCTCAGATTTTAGTCAGTTTTAAAAAGAAATATCTGTAATGTGACTTGATGTTGTATCCCACTTGTATAATACTGATATTGCAATGAGGCAGCATTATATTGATCTCTCCCCCCCCCCCACACACACACACACAAAATGAAATACTAGGAAATTATATCCAAGCAAACAAGCAAGCAAATCCTTGTGTGTCATATTACAGAGCTGTAGCCTTCCTGGAGACTCTGGAGATGTCTGTGGAGACAGAGGCCATGTGGAAGACTCTCAGTAAACTGGCCATGGAGGACAGACAGCTCCACATTGCTGAGAGGTAACACTTAACCTTTAACCCTACATTTCCACTTCACATTTTGGAGAGCAGGCTATAGTGGGGCCTGGAATAACTGTAACAGTGGTTTTGCTGTCTCCAAATTCATTAGTCCTTTACTTTATATCGACTATTTTGACACATAGGAATACAAGCAAACCCAGATCAGACAGCTCCTATTGAGCTTCTATAGGAGCTGTCTGACCAAGGTCACTTCTGTTTGCTTATACATATTGTAGCTTCTTCACAGCCATCTGTGTCAAAGAAAAATTCATTATTTCATAAACCATTTAAAGATCAATCAATTCATCAAGTCATAGATTTGTACATGAATATTCATGAGGTAGAGGTTTAAATTAATTGTTGTTTTGTTACACATTGTATTGACATTTGCTGTGTATAATTCAGTATATTACATACATCTGACCATAGCTACTTTTGTACTGTCAGCTTGCTGTAGGAACAACCATATAAAACCTTTAATTTTCTGCCTGGTTTGGTGTCATATGATTTTAGCAATTAAATTAGTTACACCTTTCACTGTATAAATAATATAATGATAAGGAGCAATTCTGTATTTTTTTTTTAAGATGTTATGCTGCTCTTGGGGATGTTGCTCGTGCTCGATTTATGAAGGAGACGTTCCGCATTGCGGATGAGGTTGCAAAGACTATGGGAGGGGATGGATTTAACAACTACAAAGTGAGGGCTCGTCTGGCAGTGATGGAAAAGAAGTTCAAAGAGGCTGAAAGTATTTATTTGGAACAGGTAAGGGGAACAGAATCTTTTTAATTTGAGATAAATACTATTTTCTTATGCTGCGTGTAATGTGTAAGTTCTTAAATCTGTGGTCTGCCCAGTGCTGTTCAAATTATCTCTGGTATTCAGTTTAACAGACCTAGTCATGTTGAAGAAAAAATTTGATATTTGTTTTTAACCATGAAAGTTAGAGAAATATTTGAGGACTTGTTTGCATTTATATATTATACATTAATGGTGAAACTAGAGAAATATTATGTGTATGTTTTAATTGGAAAGACAATGTTTTACTTAGTTCAGTGTTTCTTAAACGAGCTGGTCAGTGAAAGTTTATTTGTTACAGAATCACATGGTTGGTATATGTTTATGTGTGTTATGGAATGATGTGGTCAGTGCAAGTTTATGTGTGTTACAGAATCACATGGTTGATACATGTTTATGTTTGTAATAGATGGATGTCCTCATTAAAAGTTTGTGAGAATCACATGGTTGTTACATGTTTATTATACCCACAGATATGAAATATATGGGGGCATGTCCATCAATTGATCCATCTGTAGATGAGATTTGTCTGCCCTATTTCTCGGCAACCTTTGGTCAGAATTTGATGAAACTTACTTAGACTGATAAGTACCAAGCCTATATTGTTGTCGCGTCATGATTCACTTGATTTTGAATGATTTATGGCCCTTTGTTATATTTCTCAAGATTGTCTGACATGGTAATAATAACTGTGACAAAGCGGTATCTAGTGGTATTCATCATCTTCAATGATAATTTTTGTTTGTGTTACAGAATCATGTGGAGGAAGCAATGGAGATGTACCAGGAGATGCACATGTGGGATGAAGCCATTGAGGTTGCCGAGGCTAAGGTACCAAAGTCTTGCTTCAAACAACTTTTCAGTTCAATATTCTCCTGAATTTAAAACTTTCAAACTTGGCAGCTGAAAAGATTTGAGATTTTGGATTAATTAATTAATTGTTTTACTTTCGCAATAAGTTAATCAGTTAAATCAGTAGTGTTTTGACTTCAGTGTCACCCAGAACTGGAGACCCTGAGGAGGAACTACTACCAGTGGTTGATGGAGACTGGCCAGGAGGAGACGGCTGGAGAGGTAGGGAGGGGGAAAGAGGCAGATGGGTGAAGAGGGTGGGGAGTGAGATAGATGGGGATGTTGATGTATTTAAGGTCATTGGTACGGATAAAAACGTGTAGCAAGGGCAACTACTTAATTGGCAGAAAGGTTTGTATCCTATATGCAAGAAGTGATCATACAGCTGGCTAGAGTTTTGGGATTAAGAAAGAATGAGACTTTAGTATGAAAGAGAAAGTAGGAGAATGGTTAGGAAATGACTGCATGAACGAATTCTCATATATGATGAAAATCATAATCATCCATACAGTCATGTTGCTCCATAACATTATTGTATTCTGTATATAGGTATATACATCTCTTGTACAGCGTGTAAGCTATACTTGCAGTTAATGAATGTGTCTCTAGCTCATATTTCCACAAGCTAATCCTCGGGGTTTTACTACAATTCAGGTGAAGGAGAGAGAAGGAGACTACCTGGCAGCTATCAACCTGTACATGAAGGCAGGACTCCCAGCACGAGCTGCCAGACTGGCAACCAGCAGGGAGGTATGTTGGCCCTGACACCTTGTACCAAGTTCTCAAAAATAATCAAGTTTGGTATTAAACTCGTACTTAAATATCATACTCAAATCTTTATTGAATCTGAGGGCTGTATTTAAATGTGAGCTTGAAAATTAAACTCAAGTAAATTATTTATTCAAGAACATGGGGTTTATTATTTAGTTTAATGTGCAATCAATACATGTGTACAAGACTGTCAACAGCTGCTTTATTTTTTACTTGACAAATGAAATTTAGATACTGAATTTTAAATAATGCTTTATGTGCCTTTTTCAGGAGTTAATGTCCAACACAGACTTGATCAGCAGGATAGCTTCAGCACTCATCAAGGGAGAGTTGTATGAGAGGGTGAGTCATAATACACTGCACAGACTCTGGAGTCTATAATATTAGTGTTAGAATTGTCTGTATTATTTCAGAAAAATAATATAGCTTTTGGTCAATGGAGGATAGAAATTCTTATTTTAAGTGCAAAACTGTTTATTTTTAAAAATGTTGGAAGAATAGTATTATTTTTTTAGTAATATGTAATAGTTTTACTAAGACAGAGCATGGGTTGATGATTAACATTACTGTATTGTGCAAGAAATTGAGCTGATTTATGTATGTTTTGCTATATTTCTAAATTCTTACATTATGTATTTCTTTGGTTACGATCTTCAGGCTGGTGATATGTACGAGAAGATCCGAGACACAGCCCAGGCCATGTCATGCTTCAAGAAGGGCAAGGCCTTCCGACGGGCAGTAGAGCTGGCCAGATACGCCTTTCCGCAGGATGTTGTTAAGTTGGAGGAGGAGTGGGGAGACTACCTGGTGTCACAGAAACAGCTGGACGCTGCCATCAATCACTTAATCGAGGCAGGGTATGTAAACACTGACACAAGAATAAAGGGCCTTAAAGAGGGGAGTGTTTTATATAGAGTTTCCTGATTCAGGTTTTGCTTAGATCTTAAGCTGTCTCCAGTAGTATTTCATCGTCATTTTTTTTTTCATCAATGTAATGTTAAATTTCCATGTTTAAATTTAAAAATTTCTTAATATTTTCCTAAGACTGGTTTTGTATTTGGAATCTTAGTGAATATTAAATGATGAAGTCATGTGGTCTTGATTAGACTTTAATAGATTGCTTGATTTAATGGCAGTATCATACTATAAACATAAACATCAAGCTGATTATTTTAAAGTTATGGCCATATTACTTTGCTTACTTCATAAACTCACAACCACTTATTTTACAAATGACTTTTCCATGTCAGTGCCATCTCCAAGGCTGTGGAGGCTGCAATAAGCTCCAGACAGTGGGCGAAGGCAGTCCAGATCTTGGAGCTCCAGGACTCGTCACTGGCCTCCAAATACTACAAGAGGATTGCAGAACACTATGCCTCCATCGGAGAATATGAAGTAAAATTAACTATTATACAGTCTGCCTCTTTAGAATTAAATTATGTGAATTCATTCCACAGCAAAATAGAAAATTACCGGAATGTACTTCAATTCATCTTACGTATCGGGAGTCAAGTTGTGGAAATTTAAGAACCCTCAAATACTTCATCAGACTTTGGTAACACAATGATTGATAGTCATTCATTTTATCTTTGTAAACATGCCTACATTTTTTTTATTTCACACTTGCTAAATCTTGCATATAATACGAAAATAATCATTTTCCACATTCGTAACTTGCACATATCTAAACATATGTATTACATACCGTTTTGGTTTTATAGTTATTCTAAAGTTTTGTTGAAATGCATGTATTGCAAGAAGCATGAAATATAAACATGTATGATAGTGAAGCATGTCTTTGGGTTGTAGACTGCTGAGAAGCTGTATGTAGAGGCAGGCTGTACTAGAGAGGTGGTTGACATGTACAACACTGCTGGTAAATGGGAACAGGCTCACAAGGTTAGTGAAGTTTCAGTTGAAAAAAAATATTGTAATTCAGAAAAAATTCACACTTTGATTATACATGTACAATTTTTCTTCTTCTGAATAGAAACTTGAAATTATTGACCTCATTTCATTTTTGTGTCGCCTGCATAGCATGGCAGACACATAGGGATCACTTTGTCCGTCGTCGGCGTCGTCGTCGGCGTTGTCGTCGGTGTCGTCAGCGTCACACTTTCTTGTCCGGAGCATAACTGGAAAAGTATTTGAGGTATCACCTTGAAACTTAAAACATGGATAGATCACATTGAGGGGAATAACTCTGACTTTAATATTTTCTTTTTGTAAATTTTCAGACTTAATTTTTTTTGTCTGGAGCATAACACGAAAAGTATTTGAGGTATTACTTTGAAACCTCACAGGTGGAAAGATCTCATGGAGTGCATTGTGCAAGAATGATAACTGTTGTATTTTTGGAGTTATTAGGTTTTCGCCTCTGCAGGGCGAAAACCTATTGTTCTTCTTCTGTTGATTTGTTTTTTTTTTTATTTTTATTATTTTTCCAATTCCACCCATTTTTGTGTCCAGCCTAGCGGCCAGATGAAAAAAGTTACAGCTATGAAATTTTGGGCATGGAGTCACCTTTATCTGAGCATGTGCCTAAATGGTCAAACTTTTCACTTTTGTTTCTGATTTAGCCACTAGGGGGCGCAATGCATGTAATCACTGTTTTGCTAATAACTCAAAAATTTGAAACCTGATTTAGATGCGGTTTTTTACATAATGTTCCTTGTTGACAGCCCAATCAAATATGATGGAAATCTCATCATCGAGTACGGGAAAAAAATTGTTGTAGGAGAGGTTGAATGTTCGAACCTTGGAAAAAAGTGAAATAATGAGGGTAGGTCTACGAAAAACCTTCCCACTTTTGTTAGAGATCAGATAGAATAATTCTGTTTGCTGCATACGATTTGCAAGACATATACGCACAAAATATATGGGGTGGCGAATTTAGGAAATGCGTGGTTTGTCCTCTAGGAAAGGTCAAACTTCACTAAATTTTAGGAAAAATTAAAATTTAAAAAACATGTTTTTGTCGCTCCTGACTTTATTTTCTTTTCATTCTTCATGATATTTTCACACAATATGTATTGTTATGTTTGAAAGGGCCTCACAATAAAAAAATTAAAAGAAATTTGAAAAGGTGAAGGTCATATTACGATTATTGTGTTTTTATTCGGCCACAAATAGCTCCAAAACTAAAAATATTTAATTGAGAGTATATGAACAAAAGTTTTAGTTCTTAAAGAGCTCTTTCCAGTGATGTTTAGTTTTTGAAGATCGGACTTGATTTGGTCATTATACGGCAGTCCAATGTTTGATCCGTTTTTGGAATAACTGTAAATCAGGTTTTATGCTTCCAATTCTGATACACAAGAAAAAAAATTTGACTTGTGCGACTAGTATACTTGATTGAACTATTTGCTGCTTTGCTAGGTACCAAACAGTAAAATTTTAATCAATTTTCTATCTCATTTTGCCGCTAGGGGGCGCTTTTCTTGAAATCATTCTTTTGCTTATAACTCAAAAAGTTGAAGCCTGATCCAAATGCGGTTAATTGAATTATGTTCCTTGTTGATAGCCTATTAAAATATGATAATTTCTAGGTATGAGTGGCTGAAACTTTTTGAGCTAGTAACGGAAGGTTGAAAGTTCGAATCTCGTAAAAAAACTGCAAATGAGGGTAGGTCTACGAAAAACCTATCCATTTTTGTTAGAAATCAGATAGAAGAATTCTGTTTGCTGCAAATGCTTTGCAAGACATATACGCACAAAATATATGGGGTGGCGAATTTAAGAAATGCATGGTTTGTCCTCTAGAAAAAGGTCAAACTTCACTAAATTTTAGGAAAAATTAAAATTTCAAAAACATGTTTTTTGTCGCTCCTGACTTTATTTTCTGTTCATTCTTCATGAAATTTTCACAAGTTATGTATTGTTATGTTTGAAAGGGCCACACAATAAAAAAGTTAAAAAACATTGAAAAGGTAAAGGTCATATTACGATAATTGTGTTTTTATTCGGCCCCAAAGTGCTCCAAATCTAAAAATATTTCATTGAGAGTATATGAACAAAAGTTTTAGTTCTAAATAGTTCTTTCGTATAATGTTTAGTTTTTGAAGATCGGACTTGATCTTTTCATTTTACGGCAATCCAAAGTTTGATCCTTTTTTGGAATAATTGTTATTCAGTTTTTATGTTTAAAATTGTGATATATAAGAAAAAGAGTGTTCGATTAGTGCGACTTATATACTTGTTTGAACTATTTGCTGCATTTCTAGGTACCTAATTGTAAAATTTTTATCAATTTTTTTTTGTCCCATTTTGCCGCCAGAGGGCGCTTTGCTTAAAATCACTCTTTTGCCTATAACTCAAAACGTTAAAGTCTAATTGAAATGCGGTTTTCAGCATTTTGTTCCTTGTTGACAGCACCACAGAATGTGATGTAATGTGATGATAGGGTATGGGGAAATATTTGCGCTAGAGGAGTTTGAATGTTCTAACATTCAAAAAAAAAAACAAAAAAAAAAAAAAAAAAACTGTGCAAATGAGAGTAGGTCTCCAAAAAACCTTTGCGTTCTGTTTCATATTAAAAATTGTGGCTGAATTGAAATAAAGTGTTCAAGTTGATAAGGTTAAAAGCGAAAACCAAGATACCGCTTGCGGTTCTAGTTTCCCTTTGTTTATTTTTTTGGATTTAATTCTTGTGTGGTGCATAACTTGTAAAGTATTTGAAGTGTTGCCTTAAACATTTATAGTAGATAGATCTCATTGGTCTGAGTGCAGTACACAAGAATGATAACTCAATAATGATAATGATGACTACAAACTTGCAACATATATATAATTAACGTCATAAGTGCTTAATGACGTCATAATTTTTCTTACAGTTAATGTTTTGAATTCATAGTCATTCTGACACTCCTCTGATGAAGACTGTATAGTCGAAAGTGCTCGGGAAAATTATTACATATTGCACTGTTTGAATATTTTATTCCCCCCCCCCCCCCAAAAAAAAAATATATATATATATATATGTGTGTGTGTGTGTGTGATTTGGTGTTATTTTGTACCTCACAAAATAGATTATGCTTTATCAATAATTTGTCAAAAGATCGATTTTCTAGTCAATTCTTTCATTAAACATGCTTAAATGCAGGCGACACAAGTGTTCCGAGGAACACCCACATCTAGTTATTAGACATCATTTAAAGATTCTGCCATTTGTTTGTCATACTAAGAGAAGTGAGCTTTAGCTAATTCAGCCAGTCAATTCAAAGCAAGTTGTTTCACTATGAGTCACTCTGAATGGAGTAATTAGAATGCATAACAAGTAACTTACAAATGGCATTTTCGGTTTAGATGGCATCCACCTACATGAGGAACGATGACGTCTCATCCCTCTATATCTCCCAGGCCAGACAGCTGGAAGAACAGGGCAAGTTTAAGGAGGCAGAGAAGTAAGTGGCACTCATTTTGTTCAGTCCATCTGAAAAAAATGCAGTTACCTGACCAAGACTTTATCACTCCATAGGGGTTTTATGTTTGTGGACACAAATGTTCTATTTTATTTACAGCAGCCATTTTCTTGGCTGTAAATGTTCACACATTTTAATCAGATTGATGAATAAGTACCTATACACGGTCAGATTAGGCGCAGCTACGTATAAGGCGCATCCTAACTTTCAGGGTAACTTATTTGAAAAAAAAATCACTTATCGTATCATATGCGGCGAAAATCTTGTTTTGAAATTTGCGCCGTCGTACATTTTGACAGACCAAAAGCTATCCGTACGTCACCGGGCTAATCATACAGTGAACCGTTTTATTTACACATGGCATAAGATTACCGTTAGACCGTTACATTAACGACGGGTAGGATAAAGGTGACACATTTTCATAACATGACATTACTCAACCGTGTCCCCGTATTCTATCACTGGGGACATGTCCCCTTAAAATTCTAACTAAAAACCTTTCCCTGTTTATATTGAAAATGGCTTCCATCAAGTTGTTTCAGTTTCTCACGATCATTTTATCATGAAATATACCTGTAGGATAACTAATAAGAACAAAAGCAATAATCTGGTATTGTTGATCATGGTTTCGTATAGACTTTGTGTCATATTATCGTATTCATTGGCTTTCAGTATATCCATTTTCTGAGATCGTATACCGGTAATTTTCACTTTTCAGTGATTGAAAAAAGAAACCTGAAAAGCTGTATATCATCATATAAGGCGCACCCCCTCTGTAAACTTGAATTATCTGGAAAAAAAGTGCGCCTAATCTGCCGGTGTTTACGGTATCAGCAATTTTTGGAGTGGGTAAAATTTCACAATTATTTAAATTTGAGGTTCATACCAGATGAGAACACAATCATATGTAGTTTATCAGCATCTCTATAGGAAGAAACTTAAATGGCAGAATGTTGACTGTGTTACTGTTTTACAGGCTTTTTGTGGCGGTGAAGGAGCCTGATCTGGCTATATCCATGTACAAGAAGCAGAAGATGTACGGAGACATGGTGCGACTGGTTAAGGCCTACCACAAAGATCTGCTGCAAGACACATACATACACCTGGCCCAGGTACGTTGTCATCAGGATTATGTATAGCATTTTACTTTAATTATTAAAAATGGTGACAATGCAAGGCCACAGTGCTAAAATGATAATTCAGTATAGATAACTATTGACATTATTTTATCCCTTGAGTAGGCAGGTGCACTGACCCGTGGAAATTTGACATTTTGGAATATGAATACCCCCAGTAGTAAAATATTGAAAGGTGCAGAGTTTTGTGTGCTTAATTTTCAATGGCGCCGTGGTCCAATGGTAAAATAACTATCTGTGGTTCGGAAGGTTATTAGTTCGAACCCCATTGGGGGAGGGGCAAGGATATTTTTTTTTACCTTCCCAGGTGCCTAGTACTGGTCCAGTCAAGAGGGATTAGTATCAGATGTAAGGCCTTATTACTCAACCAACATAAATAAGTTTAAACTTAATTTTAAGTCATGGTCTAGATATAGGCTGAGAGATTATTTCTTGATTCCCAGTTTGTAACATTTGTATAATAATAATTGGTTTCCCCCATTGTTGTATCCTACAGGAGCTGCAGGAAGAAAACAACTTGCGTCAGGCAGAACATTACTTCTGTGAGGCCGGGGACTGGAAGGCTGCTGTCAACATGTACAGAACCAATGATATGTGGGACGAGGCCCACAGGGTAATGTCATATGTAATGTTACTCCCCAAATTTCATAAAATAACAAGTGGGCTATATAGAGAAATCACATGCATTCTCCTGTCCTGCAATATCTCGTTGATTCACATTCCATTTTACATCATTTTTAAGTTGTTTTATATATTTGGGGTCTTCTATGATTTGTAGTGTTTAACCTTTTACCAAACCACAGCTACCAGTATCAAGGACCCAGTGTATAATGTATATCCAGCTCAGTCTACCAGTAACTCATATGCAGATCACGCTTGTGTCATTGTAATTGTTGTCATCGTGAAAATTTAACCTTGGTCATTACTTCTAGACTATTAATCCATCTGTCACCAACCTTCATATACTTGTTCACTATCACAAGAGCTACATTCTCATCAAGGGCCATAACCCTTAGGTCTGTTTTGATCTAATTTATTCCCCCATTTTAAAAAAAAAAGCAACTTACAGACAAGTATTTTATTTACTACTGAGTGGTTTATGATAGTGTAAAATGTCTCAATTGATTGGTAAAGGGTTTTGATATATATATTTGCAGGTTGCCAAAGCAAATGGGGGTCAGACAGCCTCCAAGCAGGTGGCCTACCTGTGGGCCAAGAGTCTGGGTGGGGACTCCGCTGTCAAGCTTCTAAACAAGTTTGGTTTACTGGAGGCTGCCATCGATTATGCTGCAGAAAACTGGTGAGTGAAAGATGACTGCTGTGGTATTTATTAAAGATACGTGCCTGTTTTGTGCATCAGAGGCTGTTTATAATGACCTACTTATTGATTTGACTATGTATCATGTGACTGTGGGAAGGAGATGGTGATATTCATGCTTTTCACAACTAATTATCAATATTTTTGATATATCATGAGTATGCGTAAGCATTGAAAATATAAAGTGTTCATTACATTTGAACTACACATGTACCTTTTATGTGTAAATTTTACAAACATATGTATCATTTTCTTTCTTTTGTTGCTTTTCATTCAGTTGTGGTAAAGATGCATATTATGATTCCATTGGGACAAGTTTGAATGGTTCTCCAACCTAATGTAACATTAAGTATTAATTGAACAAAATAAAATCAAATTCTATGAATACTTCTGCTCTGAGATTTATGTACATCTATATTTCTGTTGAACAGTGCATTTGACTTTGCATTTGAACTGGCCCGTATTGCCATGAAGAACAAGCTACCAGACATTCACCTGAAACATGCCATGTACCTGGAAGATGAGGGGAGGTTCCAAGATGCAGAGGCAGAATTTGTCCGGGCAGGCAAACCCAAGGAGGCTGTCCTCATGTAAGCATTGCTTGCAAAATTTCCTAGAGTAGCAAACAAGATGGAGATGAAATGTGTGACTTTGTTAGAAAAATGTTTTTGAAGGCACAAATACAACCAATAAATTCAGATAAATTGAAGTTGAAAATTGTGGGTTTTCTGTTTTGGTTCCTTCTTTTTTCTTTTCTTTTTTTTTATTTTCGTTAATTGAGGTACCAGGCAAAACAAAAATTCTTGATTTTATATTATCTTAAAGATTTGGGCAGTTATAGCAAAGTAAACATACTGTTTTGTAAGTTTCTGTAAGTTATGTTCCCTGTGTAAAAGTATATAAAGTTTACAATTCTGTAACATGTATCCTTTGTGTACAGGTACGTTCCACAACCAAGGACTGGGACTCAGCCCAGCGCGTGGCTGAAGCTAGCGACCCTGACTCTGTGGCAGACGTACTGGTTGGACAAGCAAGGTTTGCTTTTGAGGAGAAGGAGTTTGCCAAGGCAGAGACATACCTGCTGCGTGCCCAGAGACCGGAACTGGCTGTTAAATACTACAGGGTAGGTGTACACACAACCATATATTATTTTCTAGCCATATGACTGTCTGAATGAATAGGTATAGGATAAGTATACCATTAGAAGTAAATTTTATATATCCTTAGCCTTTATTATGGGAGGTTACCAATAGATACCCTTGTTTCAGAACAAAGCAATATAAGTATTGTCTTTATTATATGACCATAGAGCATAAACAAAATAACATTAACAGAAAGTGTTATCAATTTCACCCTTTCGCAACATGTTGGTAAGATGCATATATATATGTTCTATATGTTTTATTGCCAATATTCAAATTGTTGAATATACTTTAGTTGGGCCTAATGATTCAGTCATATGTTTTGTGATGTATGGCTAAATTGTTGTGTGGGTGTGTTACACAGGACTCAGGCATGTGGCAGGATGCTCTACGTGTGTGTAAGGAGTATGTGCCCCACAAACTACAGCAGCTTCAGGATGAATATGACAGGGAGATGACCGACCAGTCTACCAGGTGTGCATGAGATTCACTCTGTTGTGATAAAATATGACTGACTCATAAATATGAATATATCAAACACATTCATCATTCACGAAGATCGTACAAAGAGAACTTTATGTCATGTATAGATTTAGATATTACTTAATACAGTTGTTGACCATTCCATTTATGCTTGTTACACACAAACATGGCAAATTTAATTTAAAAAAGATAGTGTACAACTACAATGAATAAGTTATAACCACATTCTGTTTGGGGATTTACGTATTGCCTGTAAAATGCTATTGACCTGAAATGATTTTATCCTTAGCTAAATCAGGTGTGCTGCCAGTATGCCAAACTGTATGCAACCATTTTCTCACAGTCAACTATGAAGCTATCTTAATGTCGTCATAAACAAGGTACCTGTATACCTGCACCATAATGTACACGTGAACATTATGGTTTACGGCCCTAAGATATTTTCATAGCTAATTGTAAGCAAACAGTTTCATATGTTTTTGCATGGTGAACATGCAAGCATCATGATAGAACCAGTATAATCTAAGAACCTGTTTACCCATTATTTATGATAAGGTAACTGATGTATTTTTTACAGAGGGTCAGAATCCATGATACAGCAGGCACGTGAGTGGGAGTCATCAGGAGAGTATGCCCGTGCAGTGGAGTGTTATCTCAAGGTCAATGATCAGCTGACAAGCGACCGTGAACTCATGATCAAGTGTTGGATGAAGGTAAGTTTCCTTCACCTACCCCAGTCATACAAATGATAATATGCATAAATTGCATAGTTGATTATAAATTAATATATTTCCTCTACTCCAGTAATATTTTATTCAAAATTTTGTAAAAGTTGATTCCATTGTCCTTTGGAAAAATAATTTGTCTTTTTTGTATTTTTAACCTATTGTCTTTTCATAAAGGAAATGAAATCAGTTTGATTTAAATAGAAATACATTGATAAATTTTATTAATGACTTTAATTAAAGTCCTATTTCATGATACTCCAACTAAATGGGTTTGGAAGCAGTGATATATTATCATTAGTTTAAAGGTATAGAAAAAAAAACTTAAACAAGCGCAAAGCCCCAAGTAGGTGTTTTTTTTCGACTTGTGAGTGTGATACTTGTGTTTCCAGTGAATGAATCTATGTATGTTTGTATAATTCAGGCTGCTGACTTGGCCATCAAATTCCTTGGCAATGAAAGGGCGACGTCAGTAGTTGACATTGTGTGTCCCAGGCTGTATGAACACAGGAAGTTCTCTGCTGTATGTAGCTCTTTTTTCTTTTGTTCTTCTTGGTAATCTCAGTACGGTTAAACCTGTGAACAAAGACCACTGTAGAAAAACTAAGAACTGGCCTTTATATGGAGAAATTCAGTGCATTCAGTCCTGAATCCAGCCACTGGTTTTTATTCATAGGTTGCTTTTACACAGAGATGACAAATAAGACAGATTTGACTGTATATGTATATGTAATTTGATAGAATTTGTTTGATTTTTAAAAAACAAACTTTCCTACTGTCGCTGATGTATTTGTTTAAAAGAAAACAGTCATGATCCAAGTCACTATGAATTGAATAGGATTTAAGATTTGAATTAAAATTATGTAAGATAGATTATGTAACTTAATTATCTCAGTTAGTTTTGAGGAAACAGACTTGAAAAGGAACAATAACTGAAATCAACATAGTGACTTCTTGTAAATAGATTTTTATAATAATTTGATTTCATAAGATTAAAGAAGCAAGATCAGACATTCTCATGTGGCATTGGGTTGTGTTACAGGCTGCTGAGCTATACCTGAATGTTGACCAGATCAAGGAAGCTATTGACATGTTTATATCAGCAGAGGAGTGGAACAAAGCCAGGAAGGTGGCTAAGGAACTAGAACCCAAGTAAGTCTTCTGATGCTTGTACAGAACTGAGTGTTGAATTGCAAGTTTTGAACACTTATGTTTGACTTGTAAATATTTCATTTGAAAATTATATTTCCGAAATGATTTTTGTAGAAATTGGAGCATAGATATTACATATTCTTTAATACCACAATGGATAATTTGAAGTTTTTTTTTAATGTATTGCATGGTATCTGAGTTTTGTAAAGAAAATCACCCATTTCACTTTTGTAGAGCGAGATCTTTTCACAATTCCATCAATTATAGTAAAATCCATGTGATTCAAATATGATTAGTAAATATTTATGTGTTTCTTTTCTGATATTGATATATTAAGTTCTATGCAGTTCGAAACTGAGATAAACTTAGACAAATATTACAGTAGCAGTTACTCTTCTGTAACAGTGTGTTTGATATAGTATGTTTCTGTCTACCTCAGGTATGAACCATATGTAGAGGAGAGGTACAAAGATTCCTTGAGGAGTACAGGCAGAGCTGATGTGGTAAGAAAATCTTACACAATTATCTGCACTACTAGTATCTCTAATATTGCATAATGATCTTCTGCAAATTTGTTTCTCCTCTGTTTACATACTCTAGAATGATATTGGTCTTACATGGCCAAGTTTAAATTTGTGGGGTGATAATCACTTTTTTAAGGTGGTGGTGTGTTTTTTTTGTCCTTGTTATTTTCTTTTTAGGGGTGGTATCTGTGGTTTCATTCATTTAAGTATTACTATAAAATTCAGAAATCACATGATTCCGACATTACCAATGCTCATGGTTACTACTTGTTCTTAACCAGCTGAATTTCTCAAATGGACTAAGCCTGAGGCATCTTTTTTTGAAACTGTCCATTATCAATTTTAGAGATAAGATGAAAACTTGTAGTTGGTCAGCCAACAGTAAAGAGCCAAGCCAGCCTGCACGAAAGTGCAGGCTGGCCTGGCTCTTTACTGGTGGCAAAGGTTAGCACTTACGGTTCCAGCAGGGTAAGGGTTAAATACACACTAGCTTCTTGACAAAAGACTTACCACTGTTTCTCCCACACAGCTGGCCAGTGTGGATGTCGTAGGTGCCCTGGACATGTACATAGAGAAGGGAGAATGGCAGAAAGCCCTGGACACGGCCGAGCAGCAGAACCCCAAGGTCCTGCACAAATACGCAGCCTTGTATGCCACCAATCTCATCAAGGGCGGCGACACGCTTAAAGCTATGGATGTCTATGTCAGATATGGTGCCCCAGCCAATGCACAGGTATGATGATTACAATTCATTCTTATTACCCATTAAAGTCATTGGGACTTAATATAGGGCGCATTTTGTCCAGTTCTGTCCCATCAGGTCTAAAAGTAGTAATTCCAAAGTCAAGGCAAAATGATGTTGATATGAATTACCTTCATTGATAACTCAGTATACAAGTCAGACACCCACTGTCCCTATCTTGGCATAATACCACACCCAGTTCAAAAACTGGTTGGCCTGCTGTCAGGATAATATGACTATATGTGAAGTATCAAGCCATTTTTCTGTTGCATGATTTCACACTGAAGCCAAATCAGATTAAATTGAAGGATTGTGAACAAGAAAGTTGGTTATTGTACATTTTAAAAAATATTGTAAGATAGGGCTCAGTTACATCTGACTGACCCTCATACATGTTTTATGTGTTTCAGAACTTCAACATCTACAAGAGGATATTCAGTGACCTTATCAACCTGCAGGATCTCAACAAGCCAGAGGCATACCGCACTTGGGCCGACCTCAGAGATATGTTTATGGACCTGGTAAGGGGTTGACCTAGATATTTCCTAGATTATTATATGATTTCTGAATATGGTACGTTGTAGATTCCAATACTGGATTTAACACTAGATTTGTCGTGATTATATTTCACATGCCTTTCTTAGTGCTAAGTAATATTTAGATTAAAAAAAAATGCTTCCCACCATGTTTGTTACTGAGTGAAAATATTTGAATACAGTATTGGCCAGTTATTGTGCAAATTCTTTAATAATACCATTTATCATTGAATAGTTATTGTAATATGTTTAGTTGGCTTAATCCATTACCTAATATAGACTTGTTTCGAAACATTGGCAAAGAGAGTTGACCATTATCAGACAGCACCTGGAAGGAGCAGTCTGATCAGGGTCTCCTGTTTGCTCATACAATATTGTAGCTCAGATTCTATACAATTTAAATTCAGCAAAAAAAAAAATCATTGTTTAAAATACCATTTAAAATTCAGTACATTAGTATTCATAAAGCCGTAAATTTGTAAATGATTGAATATTCATGAGGTAATGGGTTACGATTAATGAAACGGTCTAATATAGTGCAGTTTTCTGTGGTTTAAAATGGTGTAATTAAGTGGTAAGTGTTTCAAGTGAGACATTGATTTATCCCCTAGAACGAAAACATGAAGAAGACCAGTGATGCCAATGGTCCAGATCATGAGGAGTTTGAGAAAATGTTGCTGATAAGCCATTACTATGCCACACGCTCATCAGCCATGGCCCACAAGTCCTTGGACTCTGTGGCAACCAAGTTGTCCGTGTCAATGCTGCGCCACACTGATGTCATACCAGCAGATAAGGCTTTCTTCGAGGCAGGAATGATGTGTAGGGTAGGTCTTCAGTGCTGATCTTGTCAAGCTCACCTAGTAAAATCTCATATTTTAGCTTCTATTTGTTGCATATGTCTTATACTGCTGAAACATTTTGATTCGGTATTCAGTAACATCTCAATATCATGATGAAAATGAAATGCTTAGTATTTGATTTGCCATTTATTGTAGATAACTAAAGTATGATGATGATGACACACATATTAACAGAAATGTTCTTCTTAAATGTTTGTTAAAAAGCAATCATTTCCTCCCAACAGGCTATTGGCTGGGACAACATGGCATTTGTGTTCTTAAACAGATACCTGGATGTCACTGAGGTAAGTCCTACCTTTCAGTACTACTGGTTCCATGGTTATTGTATAGATTAATAAGCTACTTACAAGCGCACAGTACAAGGGTGCCATAACAGTGTTCATCGTTTACTGATCCAGGTTCAGTCTATACTTAGATTTTGTATGTAAGTTAATTTGTTTATTTATCCAAAAAGCCTTTTATGTGTGGTCTTCAAAATCTCTCATGCCTGGTTCACATTTGAAATATGGAGGAAATAAACCAACAGGTACAATCTGTCTATCAGTAGATACCAGAAACGAAACTTTACGATTTTCACAGGGAAAATAACCAAACAGCTAAACTGGAATAACAATGTAATCAATGTTGAGGTGTCACATATCAAAGAGTTTGAATATTTTGTGAGCAACTGACAATGGTATGGGAGGAAAATCTAACAGTGGGTTAAAGCAGGGCATATTTTGTACTCTGTAAATACAGAAAAGGTCTTTATGATATACAGATTACCTTTAAATTATATATCCTTGACAATGCTTTTCTTCTGTGTCTGTTGATGAAATCATATATGTAAAATTTATTCAAGTGTATCTATAGTGTAAGTCCTTGTAACAATATGCTTCATCCTTCTGTTGTCTAGGCTATAGAAGAAGGAACGCTGGACATGATTGATCACAGTGACTTCCAGGACACAGACATTCCCTTCGAGATTCCCCTGCCTGAGCGACCCCACCTGGCGGTAAGTTGTGTCCCAGGTTCTCAACATCATGTTATGAAATTATGTATTGTTAAAAGACAGTCATGTTTTAATGAGATATATCATATTTTATAAAAAAAAATCAAAAAAATCATTGATTATTTCAATTTGGAAAATGAAGAAAAATGTATCAACAGAATATTAACAAAAATTAGGATTGAAATATGATATTGAAAAAATGTAAAAGTAGCCATTATTATTCAGTTCTAATATGTTTTCTTCATGATATGAACTTAAATTTGATATGTCATTTGATTTAGTTCACAATATTGTTTCTTTAATTCTGTTGTGTACTATTTATCCCTATGTGGTAAATGTTCTATGTATCCCTCTATGTGGTAAATGTTCTATGTATCCCTCAGTATGATTATTTGCTTTCAAAGAATTAGCAAATATACTTTACACAGCTCATCTATATTCATGATATTTGTGTATTTATTACCTGCCTAATGTGTAATCAGAAGAAGGTATTATCTCCCTTCCTTTACAGTACTTGTGATAATCACTCTGTATAATATAGTGCATGCTCATGATATAACTGTAAGAACAGATTTCACCATGAAACTTATATACTACATCAGGGGAAGATTCCCAATGCACTGAATATTGCTGGCTCCCAGTGCACTGAATATTGCTGGTTACCTGTTCACTTACCAGAGCACTTTTGATTAGCTAATATTTCATTGAATATGAATAGCCATGCAGTGGCACAATGTGAAATTTGTTTTTTTTTTCTATAAAACAATATTATTCAAATAATTAGATTAACCTTTAATAACTTCATTAAGATACAATTAACAACTATAAATTGTTTGGTTGTAGTCAAGAAATTGTTTAGCAGCAGTATAAAACCTGGTCAGTCTAGAGTTATTTTTACTCTATAAGTGCAATTGTCTTGTCCCATTTGAGAAATCTGATATTTCTCTTTTCTAAATAAATATCATTAGTGTGTGTACACATTGTTTATATTGTGTATTGTGTACCCATTATCACAACTCATATCAAAATTGTTCTATATGTATTTCACAAAATAAAGATATTCAGCTTTTATCACTGGCAGTTTATTGTATATCATATAACAGATTTTTTGGAAGATTTATGTGCATGTTCATACAGTAAACAATCCTTGAATGTTCATGGTATTTTAAAGTAGTTAAGATATATATTAGAGGACTTTCAGAATGCCTCAGTCATGTTTGAAACTTCCACATCAGTTTGTTTTGATGACACATTTTGATCCTTCCTTTAAACTCATCAATAAAAGTAGGACCAAAAACATTCACCAATCTATTGTTGAAATATGCCTCATTACATTTCTACATGACCTAAAAGTCATTTAAAAAACAGGAAATAAAATATTCAACATTTTTCCAAGTTGGGCATTTTTAAAGTCCTTAAATACATCAATTTTGAATGTCATAGCTAGATTGAAGATATGTTTTACACTTCTGTCTGTTTTAATGAACATTTTCCATTGTGTTAGTTATACCCTTCAATGCATCCTATTTAACTTTATAGTGTAAATAAGGGGGTTCCATTTTCATGAGGTATCATTGTCAACAGCACTAAAATGGACACATCAATTTGATTACATTAAAGAAAGGATGTGAAGTTTTACCAATGGTTTAACATCATATTTTATATCCTGGAGTGCATGTTTGCAAGTTTGTTTGAACAAAACCATAGTAAGACTTGTGATTAAAGTGGAGGTGTTTACACATGTTTACAGTCAGCTCAGCATGAGGAAGTACGTGAGTGGGTGTTGGCAGTCTCCATGGATCAGCAAATAGAACAAGCCCTGCCCAAAGACGAGCGAGGTTGTTTCGAGGGATCCCTGGTTGCTGCAGACTCGGGCGTTCGGTCCCAGCCCTGTGTTATTACAGGTATATTGACTTTATTTGTGTTGGCCAGACAGCAGCTGTTTAAAGCAGTGATAAGAATGTCCTTTATGGGAAGATTTCCACTTTTTTTTAACTTTGCCAAGGTCATTTCTGTCTTTCAGTCTTTACTCATACTCTCCTTGTCAATTTTATCTCTTATGAAGACCAGGAATTATGCACCATCCTGTAAATCATTATGATAACAAATTTTATAACTTTCTGCATTCCAATGAATAAAAATCAATTTATAGTATTTGAATATATCAGTTTTGATAAAAAGACACATCATGTGCTACTGGTATATCTTCTGTTTAATGCATTTCTCAGTGTCTTTATACCACTGGTTGTTTTAGGCTACCCAGTTCTTAAGAATAAGATGGAGTTCAAGATGCCAGGGAAGGTGGCCAACAAGGATGACTGGAACAAGTATCTCATGGCTACAAAGGTACGGTCGTTTTACAATTTATCTTTTAAAGTATATCACTACCTTAACCCTTTCCCTCATAGAGGACACCATGAAAAGACCTATGCGAACAGCATAAAACCAGATCAGCCTGCGAGTAACTCGCAGGCTGATCAGGTTTTATGCTGTTCGCTGCTACTCAGTGGTCTGGTAATGAGGATTTTACAATTAAATTTGGTAAGGTTTGAGTTTGGCTTTCTGCAGATCAGGCTTTATGTGGTACCTATTGAGTGCGTCAAAATGAGTCTATATGAGGGAAAGGGTTAAGGCAATATACAGTAGTTTCCTTTTATCTGGTATTATTATTAGCTAGTGAGCATAGAAGGTTAATTACATATTATACTGCATCACAAGGTGAATATTTTTTAATATTTTGAATATATGTATATAACGAATACAGTGTACATAGTTTACTTTTTTCATGCAATATTATGTTTAGATGAGATGTAAATTGAGAGTAAAACCTTGCATTTTATCAGATGACAGAGATATATGTGTCATGTTTTGACTGGTTTCAGGTGTCCCATAGTTCAGAACTGCAGGACGTCCTTAAGTTCATAGGTGTGTGGTGTGGGGCCACACCCAACCCCAGCTATTCATTCCAGTAGTGCATCCATCAAGGTGTCTCTACATCATGACTGAATATGAACTCTTTCTGAAACATCTACAGTTTGTGTTTTAAAGACTGGATAAAAATCCAATAAGATGATTTCAATATGAAATTAATTATTGTTTTGTGGTTAAAAGTTTTGAATTCGTATTATGTGCATTGTATGTTAATTATTTGAATATAGTCCAAAATTTAATGTGCTTAAAAGAAGCTGGGTTTATTACAACTTGTTTTCCTTTTATTGTTGTTTTTGTCTCAAAAGAAAATATGAATAGAAGTCTAAAGATTAATATGTTTTATGGATTGTAACATGTTCTATTCCTATATTACAACATTTTCCTGTTATTGTATTTGACTGAATGTAGTTTCTTAAGAAAATATGAACAGAAGACAAATGTTGTAGCAATAGTGTCAGATGATTGATGGGGCATCAAGGATGTTTATCTACCAGTAAACAGAACTTGACATTGGTTACCTAAAATGTCATGATGCTTTGTACTACAACCTTTTTTTCTGTTTGATTATTGATATCAAACATGTTTATAACTTGGATGTTTTAATTTTCATTTATATATATGATACCAATTTTAAATTCTAAATCCAGTGTTTTGTTATAAAGGGCTGCTTGTAAAACATGTATATCTCAATTATTTCTGTGATACTGATCATTATTTATATATTTATTTAGCAATCCGTCCAAAATCCACAGAGTTTTAGACATACTTTTGTCACATTTTATTGTGGTCCAACATATCATTGTGGAAAACATTACATATTAAATATCATACAATATTGTCTCTTAGTCTTATTTTTTTGGAAACTGCCACATTTTTCTCTGGAGTAGAAGATGCCATGTCATAGAAGAAAACATAATCAGTCATTTACTTAAGAATACAATTAGGTGAAAAAGTCCAATATAAGAACTTTCATATTATTAAAACACTAATGTAACGGTAGTTCCAGAGCTGCTTGGTCCAGTTTCAGGATAATGTGAGTGGATGTGATATGTCACATGCCCACGGCGTGATGCTGCAGTGTGGCAGCACTTTATCTCAATTAGGCCGTTTCAAAAGTATCTGAAACCCAGCCGTGGGACGTTAAACAAAACAAACAAAACCAAACACTTCAGAATTAACTGTACCACAAATTAATGTAAAATTTACCGTTTGTTACTATTGTCTATGATTCAGTCAAAAAACGAACTTATGCCAATGTAGGATGGATTTCTTTGCATCCGTGAGGGATTGTCACATATGAAGTTAATATGTCGATTAATGTATTTAAAAAGTTCATCTTAAGGTAAAGTGGATGGGGATGTATACGCTTCACACACCATCTATATCCATCTCCAGGACCTTTATATTGAATACCCCCTGCTGTCTCGTATAGACAAAAATCCTCAATATAACTGAAACACTGTCGCTGGGACGTTAACCCCCAGTAAACAAACAAAACCTATGAATGGCAATAATTACCAGCGCAACTTGACAATCAATCACTTCACTTACTGAGTTTCTACTGGTGTAATTATTCCTACATGTAAAATGCGATTTAAAGTACAACGAGGATGTGATGGAGTGTCATGTACATAGTATTAATCAACAAATCCAAATTCTCGGACCAGTGCTTCTAAATGTCATTTCCTCAAAGCTGAAAAAGAGACAAAATCGACAATGCTTTACTGAGTATATAACGGCAAGTATTTCAGAAAGATTTTCACGATAGGCTGGATATAAGATTATGCAAAAAAAAAGAAGGAAATAATATTGATAAAAATGCAGATATCCTTTAGTTCCAATCTTAGTACATTGCTGCATTTGACTATTAGACTTGACCATTTTCGATTTTGGATGAAAAGGATAACAACATCTCAATCGGCCATACGGGGCTGTGATAGAGTTGTTAGGAAGTTACAGCATAGCTTGCGAGGATGTACGTCAATAAGCCCCGTCCCCTCTCTCTCACGCACGTCGGGGCGTACATAAGACTGGTGTTACCCATTTACAATGTTAAAACATGACGGGGTTATTTTACATCAAAAAAACAGTTGTTGAATTGTCTTCGGCTTTTTTTTTTTTTTTTTTTTTTCTTTTTTTTGCATTATTGTTTAACAGTTGTTTTTAATAATAAGCAGTATCATAATTAACGACGATGGAAAAAGTGACTCAAACACGGAGTGAGTGAAAAGAACATTTTTATTAAAATGTAAACAAAATGTATTTGAAAGCCCTCTATTTACAGTTTTCATGCTGGGCAGTCTGGGAAAACCCGCCTTACTAATATGTTTCGTAAAAATGGGAATAGAACACTAATTATTACCACCAATATTAGTAGTAGTAGGCAAGCAGTAGTATTGTCGTTGCATAAAGTTAAATCGCAATGTTTAATGCATTTAATTGTAAAAATTATTAATCTTATTGATATTATTTTTCGGGACAACATGCGCAACGGAGTATATACATTTTTAACCAGATTTTTCAACGAAAATTTTGGTTAGTAGATTGGCGAATGTCGTTATACGGGCGAACTGTCGGCGTCATACTTTCGTTTCCGGATGATAACTTGAGTCATATACATGACATATAAATACCAAACGTTTTGTACAGGTAGCTTATATGAAGAGTTTGCTTGGTATTGTATTTCAAGTCAGCCGGGTCAAGGTCAATGTCACTGTGACTAAAAATAGAAAATAAGTTTCCGGATGATAACTTTAGTCAGAGATAACATATCTATACCAAACTTTATGTACAGCTAGCTTATATTAAGGGCTTGCTTGGTATTGCATTTGAAGTCAGCTGGGTCAAGGTCAAGGTCACTGTGTCTTAAAATATAAAATACAGGGAAAACTTTATAACTGGAGTCAGAGAAGACGTATCAATACTAAACTATATATAGCTAGCTTATATTAAGAGATTGCTTGGTATTACATTTGAAGTCAGCTGCTCCAAGGTCAAGGTCACTGTGTCTATAAATAGAAAATACAGGGAAAACTTTCGTTTCCAGATGATAAGTTGAGTCAGAGATGACATAGCAATACCAAACTTTATATACAGTTGGCTTACATTAAGAGTTTGCTAAGTATTGCATTTGAAATCAACTGTGTCAATGTCGAGGTTACTTTGACTAAAGGTCAAAGTCACTGTGTCTAAAAATATATAATACAGAGCAAACTTTCGTTTCCAGATGATAACTTGAGTCAGAGATGACATAGCAATACCAAACTTTATATACAGCTGGCTTAGCCCATTACCTCGATCACGATAGCAATTTCTATTTTTAATTCAAATTTGTGATTTTTTTTTTCAAAATTTAAAATTTTAATTTTTAATACTTTTGAAAAAAGATGGAAAATGGAGCATATTTTAGGAGCCAGTGCTCCATTTTTCATAATGTTTTCAAAAATCATGTTTCTCAGATGTGTCAAAATGTGTTGGTATCAGGTAATGGGTTAAGCTTTATCTCTGCAGTAGTTTTATGCCTGCATCTTGTCATTGTGTGTGTGTGTGTCTCTGAATTCCTTTTGACATGCTTTTTGCTTCCCATCCAATATTTACCATATATAATTTTGATTACTGACGGTTACTTTCATCACGACAGCCCTTATAAGTATACACCTTATTTATGATGTAACTTTCGTCACGACAGCCCGTATATATAAATACTTTATAATGGAAATAACTTAAGGTAACTTCCATCACGACTGCCCGTAAAAGTATATTCCTTATGTAAATTACTCACAGTAACTTTCGCAGCAACTCGTATACGTTTTATACTTATATAATGTTAATTACGATAAATTTCATCACTACAGTCCGTGTTTACGTACATGTATATATATTATAAATAATGTAAATTACTTACGATAACTTTCATCACAGCAACCCGTGCACATTGTATACCTTATACACATGTAAATACCTTATATATGTAAATAACTTACGGTAACTTTCAGAGAGAGAGAGAGAGAGAGAGAGAGATCGGCGAATATACAGTACTAAATAAAAGAACAAAATCGCAGCCGGACTCCCCTATATCAAGCCACTGTCACGCATGTGTTATGTGCATAAGAACTAAATTTAATAAAAACAAAACCACAACTACACGCTTTTGGCGAGCTGAAAGAATGAATCCGGATTCATAACGAACATGTCAGTCATAAAGTCCCCTTCATCATTATCATCGGCTGCGCCACCAAGGGCACTGACTGCGCATCCGAAGGTTCGAATCCCGTTCGGGTCAAAGATTTTTCATGACCTTCCCATGTGCTAAGTACTGGCCCACCAGTAACCTTTGAGTGGGATTACTGTATGATGTAAGAATTTGTTTCCCTATCGTCGTAGAATAAGCAAGTTCTAACTAACAGCAGCACCACCAATTTACTATCAGCACAATTATCAGTAATCACCAAATCAATTCTAAAATTTATAATTTTACGTACAATCGTACTACAAATCCATATGATACCGAGTCTTATAAGTCTAGCATTGTTATATTTAATAATACATTTGTAAGTGGTCATTTTTATTTAGTTATCACATAATTTGAACTTCATTTGAACATATGATACTATAGAGCTAATACCATTTCTTTAACATCTGTCATTTATTATCTACAAATTTCATGGTAATTTTACTCATTTAGTACATAAGAAAACAAGTAGAAAGCGCCTTTCTGAATACATATAGCCCAGAACTTACACATATTCTCCTTTCCATACATGTATATAAGTTTATCATTTAATTGTTCAAAACTCAGAATTTATTTAGATGGTTTATCACTGACCTATTCAAAACAAGATTTTATCACTTAATCATAATAGACATGTATTTACATGTCTCACCTGTGTGTAGGCAGCACGTGCAGCCCTCTCTCTAATTTTGCAGAATTGGGTCGATGTTAAACGAGTAAACATAATGGGAAAGGTGATAAAATATCACAATCTGCACGTGCAGCACTGGCTTTCATTCTATTTGTCACTCATCACTCATCGTTACAGGGTGAGCCATAAACTTGTGCAGGACGCGTCTGACGCAGTCAGACTTGGCAACGATGAATGAAATAGGGGGATAGAACGGAAGAGTTTGGTTAGATAAAAGATAAGAATTAGGAAATCGTCGCACAGCTCTACGTGTTCGTCCGGAATCAATAGGGAGTACTTGTAGCTGAGCTGGCCAGTGTTCGAAAGATACCAAGTCAGAGGCCTACGATATAGCTGATGGTAGGCTATTCTAAGAGCTGATTTTACGCGGGAAGAAAGAAAAAATCATAATGTGTTGCGTGGTGAATGTAGTTGGCACTCCTCAGGATCCAAGATGTGGCCTTTGAGGGTGTAGGTGAAAACCATGGGAGTCTTATTTCGATTGACACGTAGGATGGTGCATTTTTCTGGGTGAAAGGACATACCCGTTTATTATCCCATTTCGTCAGGCTAAATAGATCTAGTTGCAGGAGAAGAGGGCCAGATTCAGACCTGATCTCCCGATCGTCTGCAAAGAACCTAGATTTGGATTTTACGTGCAGTGGTAAATCATTGATGAAGGCAAGAACTAAAGCCGGGCCCATGACACTTCTTGTGGGACGTCACTAGTGACGGGTGCAAGCTCGGAGGTAGCTCCATCAACGATTCGAAAGAAAGGCAAGGTGTTCCCTCTAATCCCATAGTGGTTAATCGTTGATAGCAGTCGGTTGTGTGGAACCGTGTCGAAATCCAGGACGGCAGGATCGTTTTGTTTTCCTTTCTCCAATGCTTTGACATTGAGCGCTGATGAAAGGAAAAAACTTTTACGTTACGATCTCTAGGAGGATAATATATACAGTATAGATAAAAAGTGGTAAGTTTTGATTATTTTCAATTACATTTTAAAGTCACGCAAACTGGACTTTCTTGCCAGAGACCTCTACCAGGTCCGCAGTCGGGTATATTAACACTGGCCCACGGCAACCTAAAGGCATCTCAAAACCCTTATATAAGTGACCCCCCCCCATTTATTCACCCACCCAGCATGTGTGGGCATCTGTTTTCTGATAAGCCAGGCTTCCACAGTCTGTCACGATGTTTCTGTCACACAGGTATTGTTCAAGATCCAAGTGTATGTATGCTATATTTGGGGGTTGAACATAGTCATTCACAGTTTGTAAAGGAAATAGTTGTGAATATACCAATTACGCAATCCTAAATACCAGAAATTATTCTATCAGTTCTTTTTTATTTAATTAAATATAAATCTTTATTTGTTTTCTTTCTTACTTTGTTGGTTGATTTTGTTATTTCTTATACATTTTGTTATTTCTTTCTTTCATTCTTTTAGTTCTCATATATATTTTAATTTATATTTTATTTTGATTTGTAAAATTTATCATAAAAAGCGACGTTAAGTTTGGAAATAAATTATGTATTACTAAATACTTTTATTCTCTCAATTCTTCCCTCAACTCATGTTTATGCCAGAAAATCAACACTGTTTTAAATACTTGATTTTTGTTTGTTATGTCATAATAATATAAATGAAGAAGAAAAACAACACTCATGATTTTCCATAAACTATTAATTAATTTCAATTCAATTATAAAATAAGCACGTTTTACAATGTTAGTAACGTTTCGTTACATTTCTTAGAGTATATGATTAACTTTCATGTATTTTCAAAATCAAATATTTAACTATGAAATAAATACATAATCATGCAGTTAAAAAATTGACACCTAGTAATTAATGCAATGAAGAATATGTAAGGGATCATACAGTAAACAACCCACATTAATAGTAACATTCATTAAAATGTTTATGGCTTTGTGTAAAACTAGCCTACTGTCTCACTTCCATACTAGCAGGTAATTTAGTTTTGCATTAACCCATCAGAGGTTTTACTGTGATAGATTAGTACTATATTGGCTAAAGACTCCTTGTAGTGATGACCAGCAATTAGCAGGTCTGGTCACAGCAGGTGGGGGCCTGGCTCAGTGGGATACCACATTCCTTTCGAGATGCCTTTAACTATAGACATTTTGTAGAATGTCGTTGATGATTATAAAAAAATGTTGATTTTGATATCATTCAGGCACCTTCATACGATTGCAAAACCAGGTCAACCTGAAAGCAAAATTAATGTTATATATATACTAAACCCAAATTCCATTGCATCACTTAGGGGACTTCTGAAAATGACTGTCAACCAAAAATTGTCAGATTTATATGTGAATGAATGGTTTAGCGAAATCAACACGTCAAGAAAGTGTATAACATATAGATTGTTCAAAGAGAAGTTTTGTTTTGAAAATTATTTGATTAAAACCCCCTTAAAATTCTTAAATTATATGATAAAATTTAGAACAAGAAATAATTTTTTGCCAGTAGAAGTAGGCAGTTGGAATAATACCGAATATAACGATAGCAAATGCCCAATATGTACATCTAATAACGTCGGAGATGAATATCACTATTTACTTGAATCAGTGCCTCTCTGTCATACATAAGAAAAATCTTTTAGATAGATATTATTATAGATTTCCAAACATCATACATTTTAATCAATTAATGCAATCATTTGATAGAAATGAGTTGAAATATAACAAACTATGTAGACTAGTTAAAGAAATAGTGCTTAAGTTTCAAATATATAATAGTTTTTTTCTTTTTCTTTGAATTTTTCTCCTCCCCACAATGATCCAGAATGTTAAGATTATTCATTTTCTTTTGAAATGTTTTTAGAAAACATGTGACTCTACAACAATAATCCATCTCGTTCATTTATATGTTTATTATCTTTGATTTGTAATCATTTTGTCTTCAATGACATGCTATTTGCAAATAAACTTATAAACTTGTAAACTTAATTTATGAAAATGTAAGGGGGAGGCTGTCTCGGGAAAAACAATTTTCCAGTTAGGTATGATATGTAATTTTGTATCGTACATTTGACTAATTTAATTCGGGTTAAAAATGGAATTATTCTTGTATTTTATACGCTTGATTAAGTCGCGTTTGTAATAAGCGTATTTATCGAAAGGAAGATTTGGTCTATCGTTAATTACCATGGCAGTTTAACATTTGCATGTATATTCTTGGTATTTGGGTTTATTGCTAACACGGGGAGAACGTTAAAGGATGACAACGGACTTGATCTCACAGATTGATATGTATTTTGTTCGGAAGGTTACTGTAATGTATTATTTATATGTACATTTTATTTTTTAAATCAGTCAGTTATTCTATTGTCCAAACGGATTTGTTTGGGTACGAAACACTTTCATTTTACCTTTGATAAGCTGAGTAGAGTGATACTAGTAATGAAAATTGTACAACTGATATAAAACCTGATCTGCTAGCAAGCTACAGATTGTTCTGAAATTATACTGGTTGTTTAAGTCCTTTCTTTGACCACTATAATATATTGATGAATAACACGATAATATTGAATGTTGAAATTATGAATATTGTAATATGATTATTATTGATTTGTTCTTATTTCAGGGATTGGCAAAAGCACTTTGTGCCATAGATCTCCTGCAGCATCCATACATTCTGTCACCAGAATACAGTGTCTACAAAGTCAGCAACCAGCAACCAACCTTGAGCTTCAAAGAGACAGTGATCTTTTGGGTTGAGCACTTCATGCAATGGAGACGTTGGATTGTCCATGGCGAACATTGGAGAAGTCACCAGGTAAATACTACTTACTCTTATTACTACAGTTGCTGTATCATACCACCATCTTATGCTTCTACTTTTAACGACTACAACTGCTTTAACTATTTATTATCATCATATCCCTCTACTTTTACTACTACAAACACTAACATATCATTATTAGCTAATCTAATTTTTTAGAAAAAGAAAAGATGAGCTTTTGTCATCAAAAATGTGCAAAGTATTAATTGAAACTTAAAATATACATAGAATACGATGGTGACTAGGAGAAGAGAAATGCCCAATAACCATAACTTTACATTGTCCCATTTTTTTTTGACATTTACACTACTATGAAAAAATAAATTATTATTATTATTATGACTATATTAGAATTACTATGACTGTACTAGAAAACTATGGTTATGTTAAAATTTAAAAGAAGAATCTATTTGCAGATCACGACAAGGATTCAATAATACAGTCAAGGCGCTGGAAAATTCGACTGTGCTGTCCTCTGGCAACTCTTGTTTACAATTACAGATTATTGCAATAAGGGACCATGCATCTGTAGATGGCTATTGATAGACAGATTGTTAAAAAATATCTTAGTCAATGACCTTTTGTGAACCAACTGTTTTAAAGATCATCACAACTTTTAAATTTTACATCTCTATTCACAGTGGGTCGAGGATCATGGGAGATGGTTCAACTACCCAAATTACCTTCATACCATTCAGATCAGTGTGATTGTTCTTTAGATGGTACCATATACTACTACCAGAATGGTACAGATGAAAGTGTGGCCTGTTCCTGTATGCCTCATGTAAGTTTGTTAGTATTTATTAGTATGGTTGGTAAACCCATAAAATATTAGAATCATTTCAAGTTTTTTTATGAGGAGAGGAAGCTAATGTAAAAACGAAATAAAAAATACTGATGCAATCTTATTTTATTGCTCACAAAATAAATAGAACTTATGATTTTCTTGCAGTGTTGTACCCTGAAATACAGAATGAAATGAAGTATGGAATCTTTTAAGTCAAATGAAGTCATGTTTTAGAGAGACATTAAAACTAGTGAAGAGAAATTGTAGAATTTAAATATCACTATAAAAAGTCCTTAATGATTTATATTTTCTTTAAGGTTTCTCTCCATTTTAACATTTAGCTATGCTTTCTTTTTGTTTTGCATGTTTACAAGTGTTTTATAGAAAATTACATTTCTATTTTACAGTGCTAATGAGCGAATTCAACAGGAGTGTGGTTAAGACCAGCCAATTCCTCCCGTCAATGAAGTGTTAAAGTTCGCTTCAACAATGACCAACAGTGCCTGGTGTAAAAAAAGAAACAATGTTTTCCTGCCAAAGTCAGATTTTTTTCCACAGGAAAGACTGCACTAACTCAGGATATTACCAACAACAACTGCAATCTTTAAGAAAGTGGGGTAACCAGGCAATCATTTCCTCCATAAGCAGAATCTGAAATATATCCAGTTTGATCTCCTGTATTTTGGACTTGGCTTATGAAAAAAGGAGCTATAATTTCCTGGATTTGGGGTCTTCATCCGTAGTTACTGAAATAGTCCAGCTCACCCCCTATTTCTTACTACTTATGCAGTGGGGCGAAATCTGTTCAAGTGAAGTTATTCTGATAGGTTGGGGTCTTCATATAGTTACTGAAATAGCCTCACCCCTATTTCTTACTATGATAAGTTTTGGGGTCTTCATACGTAGTTACTGAAATAGACCAGCTCATTCCCCTATTTCTCACTACTTATAAAGTGGGGCATAATTCGTTCGAGTGACGTTATAGTCTGATAGGCTTGGGTTCTTCAAACGTAGTTACTGAAACAGGCCAGCTCAACCCCTATTTTTTACTACTTATGAAGTGGGACAAAATTCTTTCAAGTGAAGTTATAGTCTGATAGGTTTGGGGTCTTCATACGTAGTTACTGAAATAGTCCAGCTCACCCCCTATTTCTTACTACATATGAAGTGGGGCAAATTTGGTTCAAGTGAAGTTATAGTCTGATAGGTTTGGGGTCTTCATACGTAGTTCCTGAAACAGGCCAGCTCACCCCCTATTTTTTACTACTTATGAAGTGGGGCATAATTCGTTCGAGTGAAGTTATTGTCTGATAGGCTTGGGTTCTTCATACGTAGTTACTGATATAGTCCAGCTCACCCCCTATTTCTTACTACTTATGAAGTGGGGCAAAATTCGTTCGAGTGAAATTATAGTCTGATAGGTTTGGGGTCTTCATACGTAGTTACTGAAATAGTCCAACTCACCACCTTTTTTTTTACAACTTATGAAGTCGGGCAAAATTTGTTCAAGAGAAGTTATAGTCTGATAGGTTTCCGGTCTTCATACGTAGTTACTGAAATAGTCCAACTCACCACCTTTTTTTTTACAACTTATGAAGTCGGGCAAAATTTGTTCAAGAGAAGTTATAGTCTGATAGGTTTCCGGTCTTCATACGTAGTTACTGAAATAGTCCAGCTCACCCCCTATTTCTTACTACTTATGAAGTGGGGCAAAATTCGTTCGAGTGAAGTTATAGTCTAATAGGTTTGGGGTCTTCATACGTAGTTACTGAAATAGTCCAGCTCACCCCGTATTTCTTTCTGCTTATGAAGGGGGGCAAAATTCGTTCAAGTGAAGTAATAATCTAATAGGTTTGGGGTCTTCATACGTAGTTACTGAAATAGTCCATCTCATCCCCTATTTCTTTCTGCTTATGAAGTGGGGCAAAATTTCGTTCAAGTGAAATTATATTCTGATAGGATTGGGGTCTTCATACGTAGTTGCTGAAATAGCCCAGCTCAACCCTTATTTCTTACTACTTATGAAGGGGGACAAAATTTGTTCCAGTGAAGTTATAGTCTGATAGGTTTGGGGTCTTCATACGTAGTTATTGAAATAGTTCAATTCACCCCCTTTTTTTACTACTTATGAAGTCGGGCAAAATTTGTTCAAGAGAAATTAGTCTGATAGGTTTGGGGACTTCATACCTAGTTACTGAAATAGTCCAGGTAACCCCTTATTTCTTACTACTTATGAAGTTGGGCAACATTCATTCGAGTGAAGTTATAGTCTGATAGGTATGGGGTCTTCATACGTAGTTACTGAAATAGTCCAGCTCACCCCCTATTTCTTACTCTTATGAAGTGAAAATTTTTCTACTTATGAAGTGGGGCAAAATTCGTTCGAGTGAAATTATCTTCTGATAGGTTTGGGGTCTTCATACGTAGTTACTGAAATAGTCCAGCTCACCCCCTATTTCTTACTACTTATGAAGTGTGGCAAAATTCGTTAGAGTGAAATTATTTTCTGATAGGTTTGGGGTCTTCATACGTACTTATTGAAATAGCCCAGCTCTCCCCTAATTTTTTACTACTTATGAAGTCGGGTAAAATTTGTTCAAGAGAAGTTATAGTCTGATAGGTTTGTTGCCTTCATACATAGTTACTGAAATAGTCCAGTTTCTCTCCATTTTAACATTTAGCTATGCTTTCTTTTTGTTTTGCATGTTTACAAGTGTTTTATAGAAAATTACATTTCTATTTTACAGTGCTAATGAGCGAATTCAACAGGAGTGTGGTTAAGACCAGCCAATTCCTCCCGTCAATGAAGTGTTAAAGTTCGCTTCAACAATGACCAACAGTGCCTGGTGTAAAAAAAGAAACAATGTTTTCCTGCCAAAGTCAGATTTTTTTCCACAGGAAAGACTGCACTAACTCAGGATATTACCAACAACAACTGCAATCTTTAAGAAAGTGGGGTAACCAGGCAATCATTTCCTCCATAAGCAGAATCTTATGTTTTTCTTCTTATTGTTAAAAAGTTACTGAAATAGTCCAGCTCACCCCCTTTTTCTTACTACTTATGCAGTGGGGCCAAATCTGTCAAGTGGAGTTATACTCTCATAACTTTTGGTTCTTTGTACGTATTCACTGAAATTGTGCAGCTCATCCCCTATTTCTTGCTACTTATGAAGTCGCGCAAAGTTTAATTCTTCTGATAGGTTTAGGGTCTTCATACGTAGTTACTGAAATAGTCCAACTCACCCCTTTTTTCTTACTACTTATGAAGTCGGGCAAAATTTGTTCAAGTGAAGTTATAGTCTGATAGGTTAGGGGTCTTCATACGTAGTTACTGAAATAGTCCAGCTCACCCCCTATTTCTTACTACATATGAAGTGGAGCAAAATTAGCTCGAGTGAAATTATCTTCTGATAAGTTTTGGGTCTTCATATATAGTTACTGAAATAGTCCAGCTCACCCCTTATATCTTACTACTTATGAAGTCACGCAAAATTTGTTCAAGTGAAGTTATAGTCTGATAGGTTTGGGGTCTTCATACGTAGTTACTGAAATAGTCCAGCTCACCCCCTATTTCTTACTACTTATGAAGTGGGGCAAAATTCGTTTAAATGAAGTTATAATCTGATAGGTATGGGGTCTTCATACGTAGTTACTGAAATAGACCAGCTCATTCCCCTATTTCTCACTACTTATAAAGTGGGGCATAATTCGTTCGAGTGACGTTATAGTCTGATAGGCTTGGGTTCTTCAAACGTAGTTACTGAAACAGGCCAGCTCAACCCCTATTTTTTACTACTTATGAAGTGGGCAAAATTTGTTCAAGAGAAGTTATAGTTCTGATAGGTTTCCGGTCTTCATACGTAGTTACTGAAATAGTCCAGCTCACCCCTTATTTCTTCTACTTATGAAGTGGGGCAAAATTTCTTCATGAATTATTGATAGGTTTGGGTTCTCATACGAGTTACTGAAATAGTCCAGCTCACCCCCTATTTCTTACTACTTATGAAGTGGGGCAAAATTCGTTCGAGTGAAGTTATTTCTGATAGGTTTGGGGTCTTCATACGTAGTTAAATAGTCACCCTTTTCTTACTACTATGAATGGGGCAAAATTCGTTCGAGTGAAATTATTCTGATAGGTTTGGGGTCTTCATACGTAGTTCTGAAATAGTCCACTCACCCTTTTTTCTCTTATGAAGTGGGTCAAAATTCGTTCAAGTGAGGTAATAGTCTGATAGGTTTGGGGTCTTCATACGTAGTTACTGAAATAGCCCAGCTCACCCCCTATTTCTTACTACTTATGAAGTGGGGCAAAATTTCGTTCAAGTGAAATTATTTTGATAGGTTTGGGGTCTTCATACGTAGTTACTTAAATAGCCCAGCTCACCCCCTTATTTCTTACTACTTATGAAGTGTGGCAAAATTCGTTAGAGTGAAATTATTTTCTGATAGGTTTGGGGTCTTCATACGTAGTTATTGAAATAGCCCAGCTACCCCCTTTTTTTCTATTATGAAGTGGGAAAATTTGTTAGAGAAATTATTTTCTGATAGGTTTGGGGTCTTCATACGTACTTATTGAAATAGCCCAGCTTACCCCTTATTTCTTACTACTTATGAAATGCGGCAAAATTCGTTCAAGTGCAGTTATAGTCTGATAGGTTTGGGACCTTCGTACGTCGTTCCTGAAACAGGCTTAGCTCACCCCCTATTTTTTACTACTTATGAAGTGGGGCTAAATTCTTTCAAGTGAAGTTATAGTCTGACAGGTTTGAGGTCTTATTACGTAGGTAATAAAATATACCAGCTCACCCCCTATTTCTTACTACTTATGAAGTGGGGCACATTTGGTTCAAGTGAAGTTATAGTCTGATAGGTTTGGGGTCTTCATACGTAGTTCCTGAAACAGGCCAGCTCACCACCTATTTTTTACTACTTATGAAGTGGGGCAAAAATTATTTAAAGTGTAGTTATAGTCTGATAGGTTTGATGTCTTCTTACGTAGAAATATTTTAGCTGACCCCGTGTTTCTTACTACTTATAAATTGGGGCAAAATTCGTTCAAGTGAAGTTATAGTCTGATAGGTTTGGGGTCTTCATACGTAGTTACTGAAATAGTCCAGCTGATCCCCTATTTCTTACTACTTATGAAGGGGGGCAAAATTCGTTCGAAGTGAAGTTAAAGTCTGATAGGTTTGGGGTCTTCATACGTAGTTACTGAAATAGTCCAGCTCACCCCCTATTTCTTAATACTTATGAAGTGGGGCAAAATTCGTTCAAGTAAAGTTATAGCCTGATAGGTTTGGGGTCTTCATACGTAGTTACTGAAATAGTCCAACTCACCCCCTATTTCTTACTACTTATGAAGTGGGGCAAAATTCGTTCAAGTGAAGTTATAGTCTGATAGGTTTGGGGTCTTCATACGTAGTTACTGAAATAGTCCAACTCACCCCCTATTTCTTACTACTTATGAAGTGGGGCAAAATTCGTTCGAGTGAAATTATCTTTTGATATGTTTGGGGTCTTCATACGTAGTTACTGAAATAGTCCAACTCACCCCTTTTTTCTTACTACTTATGAAGTCGGGCAAAGTTTGTTCAAGTGAAGTTATAGTCTGATAGGTTTGGGGTCTTCATACGTAGTTACTGAAGTAGTCCAGTTCACCCCCTATTTCTTACTACTTATGAAGTGGGGTAAAAATTCGTTCAAGTGAAGTTATAGTCTGAAAGGTTTGGGGTTTTAATACGTACTTACTGAAATAGTCCAGCTCACCCCCTATTTCTTACTACTTATGAAGTGGGGCAAAATTCGTTCGAGTGAAGTTATAGTCTGATAGGTTTGGGTCTTCATACGTAGTTACTGAAATAGCCCAGCTCACCCCCTATTTCTTACTACTTATGAAGTGGGGCAAAATTTCGTTCAATTGAAATCTTTTGATAGGTTTGGGTTCCTCATACGTTGTTACTTAAATAGTGCAGCTCACCCTCTTTTTTTACTACTTATGAAGTCGGGCAAAATTGTTCAAGTGAAGTTATAGTCTGATAGGTTTGGGGTCTTCATACGTAGTTACTGAAAAGTCCAGCTCACCCCCTATTTCTTACTACTTATGAAGTAGGGCAAAATTTTCGTTCAAGTAAAGTTAAGTCTGATAGGTTTGGGGTCTTCATACGCAGTTACTGAAAGAGCCCAGCTCAACCTCTATTTCTTACTACTTATGAAGTGGACAAAATTCGTTCAAGTAAAGTTAAGTCTGATAGGTTTGGGGTCTTCATACGTAGTTACTGAAAAAGTCCAGGTCACCCCCTATTTCTTACTACTTATGAAGTAGGGCAAAATTCGTTAAAGTGAAGTTATAGTCTGATAGGTTTGGGGTCTTCATACGTAGTTACTGAAATAGTCCAGCTCACCCTCTTTTTTTCTTACTACTTATGAAGTGGGGCAAAATTCGTTCGAGTGAAATTATCTTCTGATAGGTTTGGAGTCTTCATACGTAGTTACTGAAATTGTCCAATTCATTCCTTTTTCCTTACTACTTATGAAGTCGGGCAAAATTTGTTCAAGTGAAGTTATAGTCTGATAGCTTTAGGGTCTTCATACGTAGTTACTGAAATAGTTCAACTCACCCTCTTTTTTTACTACTTATGAAGTCGGGCAAAATTTGTTCAAGAGAAGTTATAGTCTGATAGGTTTGGGGTCTTCATACGTAGTTACTGAAATAGTCCAGCTCACCCCTTATTTCTTACTACTTATGAAGTCGGGGACAGTTTGTTCAAGTGAAGTTATAGTCTGATAGGTTTGGGATCTTCATACGTAGTTACTGAAAGAGCCCAGTTCAAACTCTATTTCTTACTACTTATGAAGTGGGGCAAAATTCGTTTAAGTGAAGTTATAGTCTGATAGGTTTGGGGTATTCATACGTAGTTACTGAAATAGGCCAGCTCACCCCCTATTTCTTACTACTTATGAAGTGGGGCAAAATTGTTCAAGTGAAGTCATAGTCTGATAGGTTTGGGGTCTCCATACGTAGTTCCTGAAATAGTCCAACTCGCCCCCTATTTCTTACTACTTATGAAGTGGGGCAAAATTCGTTCAAGTAAGTTATAGTCTGATAGGTTTGGGGTCTCCATACGTAGTTCCTGAAATAGTCCAACTCGCCCCCTATTTCTTACTACTTATGAAGTGGGGCAAAATTCGTTCAAGTAAGTTATAGTCTGATAGGATTGGGGTCTTCATACGTAGTTACTGAAATATCCATCACCCCTATTTTTATATTATGAAGTGGGGCAAAATTCGTTCGAGTAAGTTATAGTCTGATAGGTTTGGGGTCTTCATACGTAGTTACTGAAATAGTCCAGCTCACCCCCAATTTCTTACTACTTATGAAGTGGGGCAAAATTCGTTCGAGTGAAATTATTTTCTGATAGTTTGGGGTCTTCATACGTATTAAAGTCCAATCACCCCCAATTTTTACTACAAAGTGGGGCAAAATTCGTTCGAGTGAAATTATTTTCTGATAGGTTTGGGGTCTTCATACGTAGTTACTGAAATAGTCCAACTCACTACTTTTTTCTTACTTCATATGAAGTGGGGCAAAATTTGTCCAAGTGAAGTTATAGTCTGATAGGTTTGGGGTCTTCATACGTAGTTACTGAAATAGTTCAACTCACCCTCTTTTTTTACTACTTATGAAGTGGGGCAAAATTCGTTCAAGTGAAGTTATAGTCTGATAGGTTTGGGGTCTTCATACGCAGTTACTGAAATAGTCCAGCTCACCCCCTATTTCTTACTACTTATGAAGTCGGGCAAAATTTGTTCAAGTGAAGTTATAGTTTGATAGGTTTGGGGTCTTCACATGTACTTACTGAAATAGTCCAGCTCACCCCTTATTTCTTACTACTTATGAAGTGGGGCAAAATACGTTCAAGTGAAATTATCTTCTGATAGGTTTGGGGTCTTCATACGTAGTTACTGAAATAGTCCAAATCACCCCCTATTTCTTACTATTTATGAAGTGTGGCAAAATTCGTTCGAGTAAAGTTATAGTCTGATAGGTTTGGGGTCTTCATACGTAGTTACTGAAATAGTCCAGCTCACCCCCTATTTCTTACTACTTATGAAGTGGGGCAAAATTCGTTCAAGTGAAGGTATAGTCTGATAGGTTTGGGGTCTTCATACGTAGTTACTGAAATAGTCCAGCTCACCCCTTATTTCTTACTACTTATGAAGTCGGGCAAAGTTTGTTCAAGTGAAGTTATAGTCTGATAGGTTTGGGGTCTTCATACGTAGTTACTGAAATAGTCCAGCTCACCCCCATTTCTTACTACTTATGAAGTCGGGCAAAATTTGTTCAAGTGAAGTTATAGTCTGATAGGTTTGGGGTCTTCATACGTAGTTACTGAAATAGCCCAGCTCACCCCCTATTTCTTACTACTTATGAAGTGGGGCAAAATTCGTTCAAGTGAAGTTATAGTCTGATAGGTTTGGGGTCTTCATACGTATTTACTGAAATAGTCCAACTCACCCATTTTTTCTTACTATTTATGAAGTCGGGCAAAATTTGTTCAAGTGAAGTTATAGTCTGATAGGTTTGGGGTCTTCATACGCAGTTACTGAAATAGTCCAGCTCACCCCCTATTTCTTACTACTTATGAAGTGTGGCAAAATTCGTTCAAGTAAAGTTATAGTTTGATAGGTTTGGGGTCTTCATACGTAGTTACTGAAATAGTCCAGCTCACCCCCTATTTCTTACTACTTATGAAGTGGGGCAAAATTCGTTCGAGTGAAATTATCTTCTGATAGGTTTGGGGTCTTCATACGTAGTTACTGAAATAGTCCAACTCACTACTTTTTTCTTACTACATATGAAGTGGGGTAAAATTTGTTCAAGTGAAGTTATAGTCTGATAGGTTTGGGGTCTTCATACGTAGTTACTGAAATAGTCCAGCTCACCCCTTATTTCTTACTACTTATGAAGTCGGGGAAAATTTGTTCAAGTGAAGTCATAGTCTGATAGGTTTGGGGTCTCCATACGTAGTTATTGACATAGTCCAGCTCACCCCCTTATTTTTCACTACTTATGAAGTGGGGTAAACTTCGTTCAAGTGATGTTATAGTCTGATAGGTTTGAGGTCTTCATACGTAGTTACTGAAATAGTCCAGCTCACCTCCGATTTCTTACTACTTATGAAGTGGGGCAAAATTCCTTCGAGTGAAATTATCTTCTGATAGATTTGGGGTCTTCATACGTAGTTACTGAAATAGTCCAACTCACCCCACCCTTTTTTTACTACTTATGAAGTCGTGTAAAATTTGTTTAAGTGAAGTTATCGTCTGATAGGTTTGGGGTCTTCATACGTAGTTACTGAAATAGTCCAGCTCACCCCCTATTTCTTACTACTTATGAAGTGTGGCAAAATTCGTTCGAGTGAAGATATAGTCTGATAGGTTTGGGGTCTTCATACGTAGTTACTGAAATAGTCCAACTCACTACTTTTTTCTTACTAAATATGAAGTGGGGCAAAATTTGTTCAAGTGAAGTTATAGTCTGATAGGTTTGGGGTCTTCATACGTAGTTACTGAAAGAGCCCAGCTCACCCCTATTTCTTACTACTTATGAAGTGGGGCAAAATTCGTTCATGAGTTATAGTCTATAGGTTTGGGGTCTTATACGTAGTTACTGAAATAGTCCACTCACCCCCTATTTCTTACTACTTATGAAGTGGGGCAAAATTCGTTCGAGTGAAGTTATATTCTGATAGGTTTTGGGGTCTTCATACGTAGTTACTGAAATAGTCCAACTCACCCCCTATTTCTTACTACTTATGAAGTGGGGCAAAATTCGTTCGAGTGAAGTTATAGTCTAATAGGTTTTGGGTCTTCATACGTAGTTACTGAAATAGTCAAGCTCACCCCCTATTTCTTACTACTTATGAAGTGTGGCAAAATTCGTTCGAGTGAAGATATAGTCTGATAGGCATGGGTTCTTCATACGTAGTTACTGAAATAGTCCAGCTCACCCCCTATTTCTTACTACTTATGAAGTGGGGCAAAATTCGTTCAAGTGAAGTTATAGTCTGATAGGTTTGGGATCTTCATACGTAGTTACTGAAATAGTCCAGCTCACCCCCTATTTCTTACTACTTATGAAGTGGGGCAAAATTCGTTCAAGTGAAAGTTATAGTCTGATAGGTTTGGGGTCTTCATACGTAGTTACTGAAATAGTCCAACTCACTACTTTTTTCTTACTAAATATGAAGTGGGGCAAAATTTGTTCAAGTGAAGTTATAGTCTGATAGGTTTGGGGTCTTCATACGTAGTTACTGAAAGAGCCCATCTCAACCTCTATTTCTTACTACTTATGAAGTGGGTAAAATTCGTTCAAGTAAAGTTATAGTCTGATAGGTTTGGGGTCTCATACGTAGTTACTGAAATAGTCCAGCTCACCCCCTATTTCTTACTACTTATGAAATGAGGCAAAATTTGTTCGAGTGAAATTATAGTCTAATAGGTTTGGGGTCTTCATACGTAGTTACTGAAATAGTCCAGCTCACCCCTTATTTCTTACTACTTATGAAGTGGGGCAAAATTCGTTCAAATGAGGTCATAGTCTGATAGGTTTGGGGTCTTAATACGTAGTTACTGAAATAGTCCAACTCACCCCCTATTTCTTACTACTTATGAAGTGGGGCAAAATTCGTTCGAGTGAAGTTATAGTCTATAGGTTTGGGTCTTCATACGTAGTTACTGAAATAGTCCCAAACTCACCCCTATTTCTTACTACTTATGAAGTGGGGCAAAATTCGTTCGAGTGAAATTACCTTCTGATAGGTATGGGGTCTTCATACGTAGTTACTGAAATAGTCCAACTCACCCCTTTTTATCTGACTACTTATGAAATCGGGTAAAATTTGTTCAATTGAAATTATAGTCTGATAGGTTTAGGGTCTTCATTCGTATTTACTGAAAAAGTCCAACTCACCCCTTATTTCTTACTACTTATGAAGTCGGGGAAAATTTGTTCAAGTGAAATTATAGTCTGATAGGTTTGGGGTCTTCATACGTAGTTAAAAAAATTTTGAAAGTCATCACCCCTTATTCTTACTACTTATGAAGTGAAAATTGTTCAAGTGTTATAGTCTATAGGTTTGGGTCTTCATACGTATTTACTGAAAAGTCCAGCTCACCCCTTTTTTCTACTTTTGAAGTCGGGCAAAATTTGTTCAATGAATTATAGTCTATAGGTTTGGGTCTTCATACGTATTTACTGAAATAGTCCAGCTCACCCCCTTTTTACTATTATGAAGTGGCAAAATTTTCAATTATTCTCAAAATTCTTTCGGGTGAAATTATCTTCTGATAGGTTTGAGGTCTGCATACGTAGTTACTGGAATTGTCCAGCTCACCCCTTATTTCTTACTACTTATGAAGTGCAAAATTTTTCGTGAATTTCTTCTGATAGGTTGAGGTCTCATAGACCTGACTACTTATGAAGTGTTGCAAAATTTGTAAGAGTGAAGTTAACTTCTGATAAGTTTGGTATATCCATACGCAGATACTGAAATAGTCTAGCTAACTCCCTATTTCTTACTACTATTTGTGAAGTGAGGCAAACTTTTATTCAATTGAAGTCATATTCTGATAGGTTTGAGGTCTTCATATGTAGTTACTGAAATAGACCAGCTCACTCCTTATTTTTACTACTTATGAAGCGGGACAAAATTTGTTCGAGTGAAGTTTTCTTCTGATAGGTTTGGGGTCTTCATACGTAGTTATTAAAATAGTCCAGTTCATCCCCTATACTACTTATGAAGTTCGGCAATATCTGTTTAAATAGATTTTTATTGACACTTGGGAAATTTTAGGTTAGTGTCCAGTTTGTCTTTGTGGGGAAAACAGGTTGGGAAAAATCAAAATATCTACACAGCCTCATAAATTGGTGGCAGAGAACATTTTCTTTCACACTGGTTCCACGATTATGGATAACTGTGCTCAAGGTGGGTTCAGTGAATTATCAATTTTTAATGATTTGTTACAAGAATCTAAATCATTTTTAAACACAAACACACATTCTAACACAGGAAAATTTATAACCTGGAGTATCCAGTTCTCGACAGTATAAGAAGTTATTGCTAGAAAAAGGAACAAAACGATCCCTCACTTTTATTAGCTTACCTGAGCACAACGTGCTCAAGGGTGAGCTTTTGTGATGGCCCTTCTTCCGTCGCCCATCGTGCGTCGTCAACAATTTGGCTTGTTAACACTCTAGAGGCCATATTTTTAGGCCAATCGTCATGAAACTTAGTTTGAATGTTTGTCTCCATAAAATCTTGGACAAGTTCGAAATAGGGTCATGTGGGGTCAAAAAGTAGGTCACGAGTTCAAGTCTTTTAAAAACCTTGTTAACACTCTAGAGGCCACATTTTTAGCCCAATCCTCATGAAACTTGGTCAGAATGTTTCTCTCCATAAAATCTTGGGCAAGTTCAAAATTGGGTCATGTGTGGTCAAAAAGTAGGTCACGAGGTCAAATCTTAGAAAAACCTTGTTAACACTATAGAGGCCACATTTTTGGCCAAATCTTTATGAAACTTAGTCAGAATGTTTGTCTCTATGAAATCTTGGACAGGTTCGAATTTGGGTCATGTGAGGTCGAAAAGTAGGTCACGAGGTCAAATCTTAGAAAAACCTTGTTAACACTCTAGAGGCCACATTTTTGGCCATTTCTTCATGGAACTTGGTCAGAATGTCTGTTTCCATAAAATCTTGGACAAGTTTAAAAGTGGGTCATGTTGGGTCAAAAAGTAGGTCAATATGAAAAATAAAACATATGTTGCTCATTTATAATCAGGTGAGCGATTCAGGGCCATCATGGCCCTCTTGTATTAAGTATATCATCAAATGCATCAATATCTTCCCTTCAAATGTAAAAAAAATGCCAATGGCAATTGAAAACAAATTTAAAAAAAATAACGGTCAAAATCTAACAACACCAAAATAATATTTCCAAAATGGCGTCTTGAGTTCTCGACAATAAACAGAAAATGGGTCTGTCATGAGTATGGTGCACATATAGAGACAAAATCTTTAAACAACAGTTGCAATGAAGTTCTGAGTTCTTCCTTACAGCACAGATTGGTTTGTAAAATATAAGCTGATAAAAATGAGAACAAGAAACACTTATCACACTCAAAGTGTACATGTTATTATAGTGTGCCCTCCGAGTTTTGTAACTGGGATACAATAGCAATTTTCCTTAACTTTGCGTCCTGTCATATAGAGATTCCCTACAATTTTGTAGGTATATGACGGATTTTGGGTGTAAAACCCTATAAAAGGATAACTGGGCATGCTGTATTACACTTATCAAGTATAAATTTTGCTATCAAATTAAGAACAGCTATGGCTCTAAATGACATCCAAACATAGGATTGTTGAGAAGTGTATTCATAAATCAAACCTACACTATTTTAAGAACAGATGTTGGTTTATAATCAGTGATTGTCTGCTTGCTGAGTATTATCGGTAGATTTAACAAGTTGTTTAAAAAATGATAAAAATAAGCATTAGTGAAAATGGTATAAAATAGGTACTGATTCATTGTATATGTTTTTATGTTTCTAAAACATTTTCAATAAAAAAAAAACAAAAAAAAACAACAACTTTTTGGAAACAAGGGTCAATCAATTTTGCCAATTGTCGATGGTTTCCCTGTAAAATAACGCCACACTCGAGGTGAAATATTGCATTAGTGTACATAACTCGAGAATACCAATATGGCGCGAACTGAATACTAAAAGATATATGTTATGGTCCTTAAATGTTCAAGAATGCCAGTCTTCACTTTGTACATATTCTAATATCTTCATTTCTGAAGCATTCTTTTTCAAATGTTTATGGCCATGATCTCTCAGCTGAGTTGTATTATGGCTGATATCGGGCACTTCAGTCAGGAGTTATATGGCCCATATATAGATTTACACAGGACGGCAGAAACCACAAGGCTTGGAGTTAAGATATTTGGTGTGTTACATGACCAAGTGGACCTCTTCCAACTCTGTTCAAATTATGGCCTTGGCTTCAAAATTGGCTTGGTCCAAGGGAGCAAAATTGATTTTTCTTAGTTTAAAACTTACTTATTATGATTTAAGGAATCTTACAATAGTGTGGATTATTGGGATGTTTCAGGTCGTCCGGCGTGCTGTTTGTTGAACGGTATCCAGCATGGTACAGACGAACGACGATGGCGTGTGCCATGTGAGTTTTTTTGTTTTTACTTTATATATATATAATTTGCTTTTTTCGTTTGTTTTTTTTTATTTATTTTGTTTTGTTTATTCATTATGATATATGTTTTCTCTTCAGCTATTTCATAGACCTGTCAATGTCTGAAAAAGTGGCACACAATGTTCAGAAATAAAAGTTAAGAGTTCTCTGTGTTTGGGGTTCACAGATATCAATTTCGATTGATAACGTCCCCCAGTTTCTGAGCTATTGTGTGTGTGTCAAAATGGGCCATGTGACGCGTCTAGTGTGGTGTGCTTCAGCCTCCACCGCTGGCTAGCCAGTTTCTGGTGAAAAGGGAGCATTAGTCTTCCCTGCCAGTATATAGCCTC
>CM037780.1:44021295-44071295 GCA_021229015.1 Solen grandis | reverse complement strand
TTGCTAGCTTGAAGGTCAAGGTCACATCGTTTGGTTTAGGTCAGGGCCACAGCGCTCAATTGATCTAAAAATCATCTTTGTATTTCCAGTTTTTCATCATATTCACTAACTAAGGTATCATCTGATAAACAAAATGACAGGAGCATCTATGCCCTATGGTCACATTTCTAGTGGAATTTAATTTTGATAAACTACCACTTTGTTATTTCTTGTACACAGCTTATTTCTGGCTTTGATACACATTTGTTTTAAATCTACCAGTAAGAAAGACTAAACCTTTGCTTAAATTCATAGTTTAGACCATGCAAGTACATATATTGTGCAAAACCTAGGTCAGCTAAAAATGGTCACACTTGGCCAATGTTAGGAAGACTTGACTATTTAAGTTTACCATCGCTTCGACAGTATTTCAGCCATATAGCGACGTCCAGCTAATTACAGGTGGAGGAAGACCCCAAATGCACAGAGCATCCGGGTAGAACCACCAACCTACTGCAAGCCAGCTGGAAGGCTTCCTCACATGAAAATCCGAATGACCCTGCTGGGATCCGAACCCACGCATCGAGGGGCTGAGTTAGTGTTAAAGTCAGCGACATTACCTTCTCGGCCACGGAGGCCCCCAATATTAGGAAGAATGAAAAGGAGAGGACTGTTGACTAAAGAATAATGGGACTCTGTGAGATGCTGGCAGCTATGTCTGGTGTGTTGATGTATTTTGTCACACTAATCGTAGTAGAACTGAGACATTGTCTGGAAATCTTGCTCGGTCTATTGTTTAATCTGGAGACAGAAATGTTACTTGATCTGTCTCTTTTCTCTTCTTTTTATACGACTGCATCTCAAAGTGATGTGAGCTGAGAGTGTTTTGTTTTTTTTAAAAATAGTGGAATGTGTATCAAGCATCAAAATCTTTATGTTGAAAATACAGTTAAGGTAACTCTTCCTGGTTACAGCTTCTGCCAATCAAATTGCCACCAAGTGGCAGTTCCATCAAATTACCAACCATCTGAAATTCTGCTATTTCCAATACCATATACGCATAGCACGAATGGGACAAATCAGTCAAATAGATGAGAGGCTTGGCTAGGACCATAGCAAAAATACTCTAACTGGCAGGGTTTTGTGTATGCTCTAGGTCAAACTGTTGACAGGTATATGGAAATATTGAGCTTTATTTCTGTCTGTAGACGTGTTTCCATTCTACAACTTGTGAACAGTGATCAACACACTTAGTAAGAAGTGATTATTTCCCAGACTGGTCTTTGGTTCCATAGTTATTGTGGTTTATAGTACATAGTTATCTCGCTTCTGCATCAAAGCTGTTTAGAATAAAAACCTCAGCAATCAGTTAAAAAGCAAAATATTTTCCTGCAAGGTTTTATGCTGTTCACTACAACAGATAACCATGGAGATTCTCAAATAACATTGTAAAATATATTCAGATTGTAAATTACCGTATCTGATTGAGCTTTTCAGTGTTTAATGTGTTTTGCTTGTAAAATGGCATAATTACAAAACGGTTAATGATTGTGCTATGAACACTGAAATGAAAACTGTCTATCAATGTCTAGTCTTTAGGGGCTCATTTACAATGATGTACAGAGCATTGTTAAAGGTTGCAGTCCTCACAAAATTGATCCTTTTATAACAGGTGAACAAATCAGTCAGAATGCATCAATCAGGGTTGTTTTCTTCCTTCTTTTTTCCAGATTTCTTCTGGTTGTCTGGTTTTTCATCCAATTTTTATAAATTATTGGCAGTGACTGCTAGTTTGGGAAGATGGGAGATCCTTGTTATATGAAGCCGTTTGATTACGGTTGATTTATATAGATTGATCATATATAGGGTTGACATGACATATATGCACTGCACATCCCATTCACAGCTAATGGTACAGCTGAAAGAAAGCACAAGTCCAATCAATATGAAAACATAATTTCTTTTAAGGTTTCTCTTCATATAAAAAACTCTGGATAGCATTTGGCAATCAAATTTAATGTATTTAAGTTTTATAATTTAGATAATCAGAATAATGTGTGAAAATGATTTACATAGATTAACAATACAGCTTATTGAAAAATAGATTAACAATACACCTTATTGTAAAATAAAATTGTTCATACAATAATGAACATATTTTTTTTTTTTTTTGGAATTGCAACTGTAACCCGTTTATTTTCATAATATACACAACTCTTATAAATACATAAACTACAGAAGCAGAGAAGTTAAAGCAAGTTATATGCTACATTTTATATTTTTAAACAACAATAACAAACATGATAATTGCAGATAAATCATTTCAGTTTCAACATGTAATTTTGGTATATTCACATTTGAGTTAATTGTTTGATGAGGTTGGTAAGAGGGGCCCATAATTTTTTATTGGGTTTCATATTCTTTATTGAATTGAATTCATCTACATTATATTGTTTGATAATTTTATTTTTATGTCCAATTTCTTTACTTCTGAAAATATACTGCTTTGCCATAATAAGCAAAGTGTTCAAAATTTTATGGAAGTATATATTTCCAAAAATAATATTTTTTAAGTTTAAACTCAAAATAGATATCCAAACAATTATCTTTTAACATGATTTCAAAATCTCTCCAGAAACTTTTTACAATGGACAAAAAAAAAATTTTTTTTTTAGCAAGTTATTAGTGCCAATAATTCTTTGATTAATACGAAATTGAAACCATTGAAGATCTGTGTCCTTTGTACAAATAAATGGAACTTTGAATTCCTTTAAAAGGTTCTTTTTATCAATTGTCATTTGAAAATCTCTTTGCCATTTTTCAATAGATGTAGGATAAGTTTTTATTTATCAATCATATTTTTGGTGTAATGGTTTTCTAATTTGAATCTAATTTAATATTTTTTATAAGATATTCTTTAACTGCTGAGATAAGGGTAGCATATTCTAGAAAATGGCAAACCCTACCATATTTTTTACAAAAACCTTCAAAAGAAAAGAAAGGTCCTTCATTATTTAAGATATCATTAATGGTATATATGCCTAATTCAAGTAGTTTATATATGAATATATTAGAAAAACAGAAATATGTAAACATGGAAAATGTAACAACCTAAAAAACCAGATTACATACCACCTAACTATAATTGGCCGTTATAATGTAAAATTTCTTCCGTTGTTTATATATGCATGATGATGCAATATATTGATGTTAGTAATCTAGTTGAAACAGCTGATTGTTTTTTGTGTTTTTTTTTTTTTAAATTGAATATGTTTTTTTTTTCTTTTTTATTAGTTTGTTATTTTTCAATATGTGACACAGGTTATGGTGTTATCTGATATATTTACAGAGTTAGTTAAGTTTCCTGAGGTTGTTATATTGCTGTGAAATTTGTTTGAATTCCAGATTAATAGACTATAAAATGACGATATTTAATTACAAATGATTATCCATACACTGCTTTGTAATAATTAACAGCTTTTATTGTCGACTTTTCAGGGTACTTATTTATTGGAAAATTTGTTTTAATTAAGGCTGAAAATAGTCGAAAACAAATGCCATAAAAGGAGAATCAGCGCAGTGTAGCTTCAAAATAACATCATTATTAATGGAGTGAAATAATTAAGTAGAAAAGTATGGCAACAACGGGGAAATATATATATATATATATATATATATATATATATATATCATTGTTGTAGCCAATTGGATTGACTTTTAGTACCGTAAACCAAGGTGCCTCCGATATTTACTATAATTGCTCTTATTTTTCATAAATCCACAGGATGTATAAATACTCGTATTTTTCTAGCAGCTTAAAAGGGAGACTATACATGAAATTGGCAAATAAAGTATATATTGATATATTTGTTTTTTGTTTTGTTACTCGAACTGGACATTGCCTGTCGTAATGAGGATGTCGTAGGTTCGATTCCCGGCCGTGAATACCTAAGTCTTTAGCAATGGGGATGGTGTATATTACTTGTATTTGGCGCTCTGCAAATGAGGGTGTGTTCTAGAACTTGTTTGGCCCAGTGTCAGGGTAATTTGACTGGGCTTGATTTATATTGTGTCTTGTTGACTAAATTCCCCTTAGTAAATTCTTTCGATAAGTCGATTAACCCAAGCATACAATATCTGCTAATGTCAGTCTAAGCCACCACATAGTTACACACGGAAACGTATTGTTTTCGGTCAGGATATCTTTTTTTTCTTCCAGCCTTGTGGCATATGTAGCATAGTTTCACCATTGTGAAACATACATAAGTTAGGATCGCATGTAAAAAGTTAAAATAATAAAGATAAAAACATAGTCTTGATAGTAAAAGAGAAAGCAGCCGCGACTCCAGACTTTAAAGTGTTCAAGGTGAAGGCTGTGACCAGACTCCTCTGGCAGTTGGTTCTACAGGAGGATGGTTGAAGGGAAATATAATTCCTTTAATACCAGTGTCCTGCATTAGGGTGTCATGTACCTCTTGTTGGCACTCCTTTCTATCGGGATGACAACAAGGTTGTTTGCTATCTTGTAGAAGAAGACTGACTTGGCCTCTTTTCTATCGGGATGACAACAAGGTTGTTTGCTATCTTGTAGAAGAAGACTGACTTGGCCTCTTTTCTATCGGGATGACAACAAGGTTGTTTGCTATCTTGTAGAAGAAGACTGACTTGGCCTCTTTTCTATCGAGATGACAAGGTTGTTTGCTATCTTGTAGAAGAAGACTGACTTGCCTTTTAGGTTGTTTGCTATCTTGTAGAAGAAGACTGACTTGGGCTCTTTTCTACGTCTGTCAGGATTCTTGGCCGCTCTATATAACTTTCTTTAAGACATTTTCAAGAATAGTTTCATTTGACAATATTCATACTATATCTTAAAAATCATTTTTAATGATCATGTTTATTCGAATAAGTTACTATAACAGCCTAGGTCAAGAAATTTTCTACGACAATCATCTGTTAAAGAAAAACTCAGTAATATAATTACATTAAATGCTTACAATTTTCACACAATTTTATAAAAACGAAAGAAAGAAATATCTAGGTAAATATTGAGAATTGGTCATTCGTTGGATGAAAACGAGGAGCGATCGGCACGCATTTTATCTTCAAAAGAGCCTACATTTGCGCTTTAATCAATTAAGATTCAATAAGACCAATGTCCCAGTATATATTCAACATTTAGATGAAGAACAAAAATCATTTATCCTAAATAGTTTATAAATATATGGTTACTTATTTGGAATTGGAAAACATCGTTACAAAATCGAATAATCTAGATATCTTTTTGAAGTCTAATATTGGAGGGTAAATTAAATAGTACCCTTGAGAATACGAGCAAAGAGCAAAATTGTTTTACGTAGCAAGTTTAATTTAAAAAAAACAACAAAAAACTTAAAAATATGAAAGAGATACGTTTGACCAAATCAACATTTAAAAGTATAGGGTGAATTCTACACAGGCAGAATTCCTTTAAGAATGGGTAAGCAGATTTGATAAAAAGCATTTAGAGAGAAAGATTTCTTTTTATTTCTAATGGCGCATTTCGTTTCCCATTTTAGCGTTTGGTTTTTCTTTAACATCAAACCTTTATAGGTACTCAAGGTGTGATAGATATTGACTTTATAATTTTTAACCGTTTTATTCAAAATAGACTGCGCTAGATAAGTATAGATATGAACGATTTGAACCCGCAAGCTTACTTTTTGAAATGTTTGGACTTATTGTAGATAATCTGATGGAAGATGTAATGGGATAGAAGATAAGTACACCACCCCACCCCCACCCCCGCGAGTAAAAGACAAACCAAAAATAACTATATTGAAAAAAAAAAATCAAACACAAACAAAATTACACGGAAGAATGTAAAGTACATGTACCCTTTTCTCCTCAATACTTAGAATCTGGGACTTTGTAAAACAATAACTTGCTGAAGAGTAATACAGCAGGCAAACCAGATTACACTATAATATCTTAAATTCCAATGAGACTTCATCCTAGTTAAGGCAGCTTTTCAGTAGATCCGTCCCCCACTAGCGGGGATTTACTAAATCTTGTAGTGTCATGGGATTGAATAATATAACAATGCACAGGGGATAGCATCGCTTGCGAACGCATCGCAGTGCGAAAACCTATTGTTCTTCTTCTGTTTCTTTTTTTTTTTTTTTTTTTTTTTTTTTCTTCCCTTTTTTGTGAACGGCATAGCTCCGAGGTGAGAAAAGCCACATCTATGAAACTTTTATCAGTAATAACCACGTATTTGAAGATGATCCTAACGTCGAGATAATTTTCATTTTTTTTTTGATTTTCCCGCCAGGGGGCGTTTTATATGAAAATGTTTAATAAGCAATATCTCAATTATTTGAAGTCCGATTCAAATGCGGTTTTTGCATAATGTTCCTTCTAAATAGCCCAATAAAATATGATAGGTTCCAAAAATTTGCGTATATAAAACTTCCGTGCTACAGGAGGTTGAAAGTTCGAATCTCGCAAAAACTGTGAAATAAGGGTAGGTCTACCAAAAACCTACCCATTTTATTCAGAGATGAGATAGGAGAATTTTGTTTGTTGCATATGATTCGCAAGACATATACGCACAAAATATATAGGGTGGCGAATTCGGGAAATGCATGGTTTGTCCACAGTACGCGGTCAAACTTAACCAATATTTTCGAAAAATCAACATTTTAAAAGCATGACTTTTAAGGTTATTTGCAGCTCCTGACTTTATTTTTTGTTCAATCTTCATCATTATTTCACTGTTTATGCATTTTTATTATACAAATAAAATCATAGAAAAAAAAAAACGGCGAAGATATGCAAAGGTCAAGGTCATATACCAATTATTGTTATTTTATCGGCATAAAATAGCTCTCAATCTACAAATATTTTATAGAAAGTATATGAACAAAAGTTTTAGTTCGTGAAGAGATCTTTCCATTGGCGTTTAGTTTTTGAAGATCGGACTTCATTTGATCAAACTACCACAGTCCAAAGTTTGATCCTTTTATCAAACAAGTGTAAATCTGTATGTTTCCTCTTTTTTGCAGCTCCTAACTTTATTTTTTGTTCAATCTTCATCATTTTTTCACTGTTTATGCATTTAAATAATACAAACAAACTCACAGTAAATAACGATGAAAATATGCAAAGGTCAAGGTCATATACCAATTATTGTTATTTTTATCGGCACAAAATAGCTTCAAATCTAAAAATATTTTATAGAAAGTATATGAACAAAAGTTTTAGTTTGTGAAGAGATCTTTCCATTGGTGTTTAGTTTTTGAAGATCGGACTTCATTTGATCAAATTACCACAGTCCAAAGTTTGATCCTTTTATCAAACAAGTGTAAATCCGTATGTTTCCTCTTTTTTGCAGCTCCTGACCTTAATCTTCATCATTTTTTCACTGTTTATGCATTTAAATAATACAAATAAACTCATAGTAAATAACGATGAAAATATGCAACGGTCAAGGTCATTATACCGATTATTGTTATTTTTATCGGCACGAAATAGCTTCAAATCTAAAAATATTTTATAGAAAGTATATGAACAAAAGATTTAGTTTGTGAAGAGATCTTTCCATTGGTGTTAAGTTTTTGAAGATCGGGGTTGAATTGGTTGAGTTATGACAGAAAGGCGAAAAGTGTACTTTTAACGAAATTGAAACGCTGTAGTTTCATGAACTTTGAGCCAAAAATTATGATTTCTTCAGCAGTAACACACTGAAAAGTGAAGTGATGTATACTGCAAGGAATACTTGTTTGGTCACGTGATTATGATTTCATACATATTTAAGCAGAAATTATTAAAAAATTCATATAAAATCGACAAGTTGATGTTTGAAGTTGAAATTTGCAAGAATGCCGTAGACTACAATGTGCAAAAAGTCCTGAAAAATTCAAGTGATTCCGTCAACAAACATGGCAGATATTCATGTTTTTCGGATAAGGGCTTGTATACGAAAATCTATCAATTTGAAGTAAGGGAAGAAGGCGGTTATTGGGTTGGTTACCCACGATCCGGACGTTCCTACGCAGGAAAGAGTGCCCGTGTTGAAAGGTGAATTGCGATGCGTATTTGAGAGAATGAGGTGCATTTTAGGATGCAATGGTGTACACCAGGACCGATAAGCACATTGCCTTAGTTATAACGGCTTCTTCAAACTTTTATTAGGGCTTTCAGCCTCAAGTAGAATTATTAGGTTTTCGCATCGCAGTGCGAAAACCTATTGTTCTTCTTCTGTTTCTTTTTTTTAGGTTTTCGCATCGCAGTGCGAAAACCTATTGTTCTTCTTCTGTTTTATTAGGTTTTCGCATCGCTTGCGAAAACCTATTGTTCTTCTTCTGTTTTATTTTTATTAGGTTTTCGCCTCTGCTGGGCGAAAACCTATTGTTCTTCTTCTGTTGATTTGTTTTTTTTTTTTTATTTTTATTATTTTTCCAATTCCACCCATTTTTGTGTCCAGCCTAGCGGCCAGATGATAAAAGCTACAGCTATGAAATTTTGGGCATGGAGTCATCTTTATCTGAACATGTGCCTAATTGGTCAAACTTTTCACATTTATTTCTGATTTAGCCACTAGGGGGCGCAATGCATGTAATCACTGTTTTGCTAATAACTCAAAAATTTGAAACCTGATTTAGATGCGGTTTTTTACATAATGTTCCTTGTTGACAGCCCAATCAAATATGATGGATAGCTTATCATCGAGTACTGGAAAAAAATTGTTCTATGAGAGGTTGAATGTTCGAACCTTGGAAAAAAGTGGAAAAATGAGGGTAGGTCTACGAAAAACCTACCCACTTTTGTTAGAGATCAGATAGAAGAATTCTGTTTGCTGCATACGATTTGCAAGACATATACGCACAAAATATATGGGTGGCGAATTTAGGAAATGCGTGGTTAGTCCTCTAGAAACGGTCAAACTTCACTAAATTTTAGGAAAAATTAAAATTTCAAAAACATGTTTTTGTCGCTCTGACTTTATTTTCTGTTCATTCTTCATGAAATTTTCACACAATATGTATTGTTATGTTTGAAAGGGCCTCACAATTCAAAAAATAAAAAAGAATTGAAAAGGTCAAGGTCATATTACGATTATTGTGTTTTTATTCGGCCACAAATAACTCCAAAACTAAAAATATTTCATTGAGAGTATATGAACAAAAGTTTTAGTTCTTAAAGAGCTCTTTCCAGTGATGTTTAGTTTTTGAAGATCGGACTTGTTTTGGTCATTATACAACAGTCCAAAGTTTGATCCTTTTTTGGAATAATTGTAAATCAGGTTTTATGCTTCAAATTCTGATACATAAGAATAAAAAGTTTGACTTGTGCGACTAACGTTAGTATACTTGATTGAACTATTTGTTGCTTTGCTAGGTACCTAGCAGTAAAATTTTAATCAATTTTCTTTCTCATTTTGCCGCTAGGGGGCGCTTTTCTTGAAATCATTCTTTTGCTTATAACTCAAAAAGTTGAAGTCCGATTCGAATGCGGTTTTTTGCATTCTGTTCCCTGTTGATAGCCTAATAATATATGATAGGATTCGAGGGTCCGTGTGGCTGAAAGCTTTTGAGCTACGGAAGGTTGAATGTTCGAACCTTGCAAAAAAACAAAAACAAAAAAAACTGTGCAAATGAGGGTAGGTCTACAAAAAACCTATCCGTTTTTGTTGGAGATCAGATAGAAGAATTCCGTCTCCGGTATACCATTTAAAAGACGTATACGCACAAAATATATTGGATGGCGAATTAAGGAAATGCGTGGTTTGTCCTCTAGAAACGGTCAAACTTCACTAAATGTTAGGAAAAATTAAAATTTCAAAAACATGTTTTTGTCGCTCCTGACTTTATTTTCTGTTCATTCTTCATGAAATTTTCACATGATATGTATTGTTATGTTTGAAAGGGCCTCACAATTCAAAAAATAAAAAAGAATTGAAAAGTTCAAGGCCATATTACGATTATTGTGTTTTTATTCGGCCACAAACAGCTCCAAAACTAAAAATATTTCATTGAGAGTATATGAACAAAAGTTTTAGTTCTTAAAGAGCTCTTTCCAGTAATGTTTAGTTTTTGAAGATCGGACTTGATTTGGTCATTATACGGCAGTCCAAAGTTTGATCCTTTTTTGGAATAATTGTAAATCAGGTTTTATGCTTCAAATTCTGATACATAAGAATAAAAAGTTTGACTTGTGCGACTTATATACTTGTTTGAACTATTTGCTGTTTTTGCAATTTTGTTTCTATTTTGCCGCTAGAGGGCGTTTTGATTAAAATCACTCTTTTGCTTATAACTCAAAATGTTAAAGTCTGATTGAAATGCGGTTTTCAGCATTTTGCTCCTTGTTGACTGCACCACAGAATGTGATGGATTTCAAGGGACAGGGTATGGGAAAATATTTGCGCTAGAAGAGTTTGAATGTTCTAACATTGCAAAAAAAAAAAAAAAAAATGTGCAAATGAGAGTAGGTCTTCAAAAACCTTTTCGTTCTGTTTCATATTGAAAATTGTGACTGAGTTGAAATAAAGTGTTCAAGTTGATTAGGTTAAAAGCGAAAACCGAGATACCGCTTGCGGTTCTAGTGTTCTTCTTTGGTTCCTTTTTTTTTTTTTTTTTTTCTAACCCTTTTTTGTGAACGACATAGCTCCGAGGTGAGAAAAGCCACATCTATGAAACTTTTATCAGTAATAATCACGTATTTGAAGATGATCCTAACGTCGAGAAAATTTTCATCTTTGTTTTGATTTTCCCGCCAGGGGGCGTTTTATATGAAAATGTTTAATAAGCAATATCTCTATTATTTGAGGTCCGATTCAAATGCGGTTTTTGCATAATGTTCCTTGTAAATAGCCCAATAAAATATGACAGGTTCCAAAAATTTGCGTATATAAAACTCGTGCTACAGGAGGTTGAATGTTCGAATCTCGCAAAAACTGTGATATAAGGGTAGGTCTACGAAAAACCTACCCATTTCATTCAGAGATGAGATAGGAGAATTTTGTTTGTTGCATATGATCTGCAAGACATATACGCACAAAATATATGGGGTGGCGAATTCGGCATGGTTTGTCCACAGTACGCGGTCAAACTTAACCAATATTTTCGAAAAATCAACATTTTAAAAGCATGACTTTTAAGGTTATTTGCAGCTCCTGACTTTGTTTTTTGTTCAATCTTCATCATTATTTCACTGTTTATGCATTTTTATAATACAAATAAAATCATAGAAAAAAAAAACAGCGAAGATATACAAAGGTCAAGGTCATATACCAGTTATTGTTATTTTTATCGGCATAAAATAGCTCTCAATCTAAAAATATTTTATAGAAAGTATATGAACAAAAGTTTTAGTTTGTGAAGAGATCTTTCCATTGGTGTTTAGTTTTTGAAGATCGGACTTCATTTGATCAAATTACCACAGTCTAAAGTTTGATCTTTTTATCAAACAAGTGTAAATCCGTATGTTTCCTCTTTTTTTGCAGCTCCTGACCTTATCTTTTGTTGAATCTTCATTATTTTTTCACTGTTTATGCATTTAAATAATACAAATAAACTCATGGTAAATAACGATGAAAATATGCAAAGGTCAAGGTCATAATACCGATTATTGTTATTTTTATCGGCACGAAATAGCTTCAAATCTAAAAATATTTTATAGAAAGTATATGATCAAAAGTTTTAGTCTGTGAAGAGATCTTTCCATTGGTGTTTAGTTTTTGAAGATCGGACTTCATTTGATCAAATTACCACAGTCCAAAGTTTGATCCTTTTATCAAACAAGTGTAAATCCGTATGTTTCCTCTTTTTTGCAGCTCCTGACCTTATTTTTTGTTCAATCTTCATCATTTTTCACTGTTTTTGCATTTAAATAATGCAAATAAACTCATAGTAAATAACGATGAAAATATGCAAAGGTCAAGGTCATAATACCGATTATTGTTATTTTTATCGGCACAAAATAGCTTCAAATCTAAAAAATTTAAAAAAAAATTTTAGTTCGTGAAGAGATCGTTCTTATGATGTTTAGTTTTTGAAGATCGGACTTCATTTGATCAATTTACAACAGTCCAAAATTTGATCCTTTATCGAAAAATCGTAAATCAGTATGTTATCTGAATTATATTTGCATTATTTAATTTGCTAAACATATATACAGAGAATATTTGGGTAAAGCGAGTTAAGGGTATGTATTGTTTGTCAACAGCATGCGGCAAACGTCACTAATTGGATGAATTTCAATTTCAAAAACATAAGTTTTTAGTGTGTGTCTTTTTTTTGTCTCTTTGTTCAAGCGTCATCATTTTCTCCACTGGCTGTATAGTTTTATGATACACAGATTCTCATAAATCAAAAATTTAACGGTATTTTCATTGGTCAAGGTTATATAACGATAATTGCCATTTTCTTCAGCTCAAAATAGATCCAAATTTCTTGCGTGTTCATTCTCTAAGCAATCACTTTTAAACTTAACCACAGTGTTCTTTCCTAAATTCGGGCAAGAAGGTTAACAAATGTTATCAGCCTATTATATATTTAGTTTTTCCCCCTTGAATATTAAAAAAAAAATAAGAAAAAAAATATCGCACTTCATTTCTTATCTTCAAACTTTATATTTTCATTTCTTTTTTACCACACTCTCTCGATCAAATTCAATTAAGGCTGTTATCATCAAATAACGTCAGGAGATATCCCTTTGTAATATAATACACGATTGTTTTGTATTAAGTATCTTCTTTTTTCAAACTTTCTATTTCACTTTTATATGTTAATAATGTTCGAATAAAGTTAATATCAATCAATTATGTCTGCAGTTGAAACCAGTACTCTTACTAGTCAAGTTAAAAGCGAAAACCAAGATGCCGCTTTGCGGTTCTAGTTATCTTTGTTCCCGTATAGGTACAGTTTAGGTCGTAGGTCTATCATCTGCTGACTTAACTATGTGTCGGAAAAAAAACATACATCTGTATTATTGGGAATTATAAATCTCTATAATTATAATAAGTATCATGTAGTGACATTTACAAGAGTATGTACATACAAACATAATAGCACTGAGGACAAAAAAACATAAAAGGTAAATTAAAGTGACTTAATTGTCAATTTAGTTTCAAGTAGTTTAAGTTTCAGTGTTCCTGTCATTTTATCCCAGTGTTTAAAAATAAATTGATTTTCTGTGAAAATTATTCCAACACCTTTTTCTTTTAGCTATCTTTTGAATTTTGATAAACGTCCTGTTGTTTGAGGGCATAACCGGAACAAATGCATGATTATTTCAGGTTGGTAACAAGGACATAGTGTGTTCTCTACATATTTAATTTTATATAGATTCCTTTGTAGTCCTTGGTCAAGTTGTAACGTTTCCGATTACGGATCCGACGGTTGTGGGTTCAAACCCAGTTGGAGGCAAGAATTCTACACGGCCTCCCCAGGCGCAAAATACTGGCCCAACCGTGACCGAGCGGTTACAGTCGTGGACTACAAATCTCTCAGCCTCTCACCGCTGTGGGTTCGAATCCCGGTAGAGACTTCGGATTTTTTCATATGAGGAAGCCTTTCAGCTGGCTTGTGGTAGGTCGGTGGTTCTACCCGGGTACCTCTGTGTACTCGGGGTCTTCTTCCACCTGTAATTAGCTGGACGTTGCTATATGATTGAAATACTATCGCAGCGACGGTAAACCCCAATACAACTACAAAAACGTATATGCTATTTCCAAACTGACGGACACATGCTTCTTAAATATACTCTTCAAAACATTTAATGTGTGTTGTCCCTAATGGATAAACCTTAATATTTCATGATTATTCCTATAGGTTTAAATATTTATGAATAATCAAAGAACACACTCAATTTATACTTTCTAAAGCGCTTACATTACTAAATAGTAAAAACACGGAATTCAAATTACAAGGATATTTGTTTTCTAACTCAGTAATTAAAATTAATTCAGATACTTCAGTCTACGAAAGTAATAAATTATTCAGGGAATATTTCAAGTTTTGCGATTCTTCCAAGATACACAGAATAGTCAATGACGAACACATGTAGAATATTTTATTTGTAGCCGTAGACTTTTAACTATTATAAAGATTTGTTCTTCCTTAAGTCTCTCAGCCCCTCACCACTGTGGGTTCGAATCCCGTTAGGAACTTCGGATTTTTCATGTAAGAAAGCCTTCCAGTTGGCTTGCGGTAGGTCGGTGGTTCTACCCGGGTACCTCTGTGTACTCGGGGTCTTCCTCCACCTGTAATTAGCTGGACGTCGCTATATGATTGAAATACTATCGCAGCGACGGTAAACCCCAATACAACAACAACATAAGTATAACCTCGCAAACGAAGTTTGAGAGGGAGTATATAGGAGTCGGTCTATTGGTTTATCGGTCTGTGCCTCCACCCCAAAAAATTGTGACGCAAACTACTTTTACAATTTTTAACCGGTTCAAATTTTGTGCGTGCATTCATAGTCATGTGGAGAGATTCGTGACATAAATTTCACATGAGTTATCTCAAGGATTACAGAGTTATTGTCCCTGATTCGACTCTAAATATCTTGTGACGCAAACCTCTTCTACATTTCTTAACCGATTCAAAATTTCACTTGTGTTGTCGCCAGGATAGCAGTCCCATTTTTGAATTATCTCCCTTTGTTTAATTTTTTTTTCTTGCCCAGAACGTAACTCGAATATTATACAAGGTATTGACTTGAAACTTAAAATGCAAACAAATTGCGACTAGGAGAGATTCAGTGTCCAAGAAATGTAACTCTACCTTGTCCCACCTTTTTTAATTACCCCCCTCCCTTAAATTGCCCTTTTTCTTGTCCCGAACATAACTCGAATATTATGCATGTTATTAACTTGAAAATTAAAATGTAAACAGATGGCGACTAGGAGAAGTACAGTGTCCAAGAACTGTAACTCTACACGTTTAAACTACTGTACCAAACAACCATAACTGACTCTCTATCCACTTTAAATGATAAAAAAAAAAAAACTTACTTATTACTTACTATCATAACCATTATACTGTGTATACAGGTTCTTATCTATGATCCGCTTGGAGTCTGGCTTCTCCTGTATCAATGCATTTTGCGGGGGTATTAATCACCTTCTGTGATAGCTCTAGTTAAATTTGGAAATGAAGGTATGTTTTCATGATGAAATAATTATGCATTTCTTCATTCGTTTTTTTTTCCCTTTCTTCATTTTGTCAATGTGATGCATTCTTAAATCTATCTGACATTGATACATGCAATACAAACGCCATGGTATTGTGGCAAGTTAGGCGTGTCTGCAACTAATACATAACGCAATTAATCTTAATAGCGTAAAACTGGTCATGTGGTATGTCTGTTCCAAGCCCAAGGTAAAACTGGTCATGTGGTATGTCTGTTCCAAGCCCCGGGTAGAGAAAACATATTTTTACAGCTCAACTAGCAGTGTGATTTACACACTTTACACTCGTATCAGTTATGGACAGTCATCTGCAGAGGTCTCAGTTGCGAACCACCTCAGACAGCCATGTTATGAATTTATTACGTTTAAAGTTCATTTTTATTTTAATATTTATCATAATATGCCGAGTTCCATGCATTACTTTTTAGCTCTCTTGAACAAAAAGTGCTCAAGGTGAGCTACTGTGGTCCGTCGTCCGTCCAAACGTCTGTCCGACATTTTCTTGTGTACACTCTAGCTTCTTAATTTCTTCAGCAATCTTCAAACTTCATGACAATATTTATAGCCATATTCACTCGACCGAGTTCGTTTATCAGACTATTACGTCTGGAGTTATTGTCCTTGAACGATAAAAAATGCCAGACTTTACTTTGTGTACACTCTAGCATCTTTATTTCTTCAGCAAAATTCTTCAAACTATATGACAATATTAATAACCATAATCTTTTGGCCAAGTTCGATTATGCTGATATCTGACTACATGTATAAGGTTTTGGGTTATTGCCCTTGAACGATAAATGCATTTCACTTTGTGTACACTCTAGCACCTTCGTTTCTTCAGCAATCTTCAAACTTTACGACAATGCTCTTGGCCAAGTTCGATTATGGCTGATATTCGACTATTAGGTTTTGAGTTATTGCCTTGAACGATAAAAATGCCAGATTTCAATTTGTGTACACTCTGTCATCTTTATTTTTCAGTCAGTTTTCTTCAAACTTTATGACATTTTCAGCCAAGTTTGAATATGGCTGGTATCTGCCCAGTAGGTTTGGAGTTATGGCCCTTGAATGTTAAACATATGCCAGGTTTCACTTTGTGTACTTTCTAGCATCTTCATTTCTTAACCAATCTTCTTCAATCTTCATGACAATATTTATAGCCATATTCTCTTGTCCAAGTTATGGCTGTTATCGGACAGGAGACAGACAGGAGTTATATAGATTCAAAAAATACTTCTTGAAACAACAAGGCCTAGAGCTTAGATATTTTGTGTGTATCATTGTCTAGTGGTCCTTTACCAAGTTTGTTAAAATCATATGGCCACGAGGTCCAGAGAACACCCTTGTGTTTTTTTAAACCACTTCCTTCAAATTTGGCCCAAAGGTACTGTTTGATGTCTGGAATTGAAATGATTTTGTTGTATTGCTGTATGGATAATGTATTAAGTATGATTATGCTACAATATATTAACTTGTACAGACAAGCAAGGCAATGTTTCTCAGGTAAACGATTCAAGGCCATCATAACCTTCTTGTATACATTTAGGTTGAAAAGCGCGGATCAAAATCATTGTAAAACCAGGGTACAGTCTACCATCAGTCACGTGACTTATTTCTTATAAATTTTGGTATTAAATCAGTATCTGACTGCATAATGGTTGTCCACACTTATCTCTGAAAATTGTATCAAATATAACAGATGATTATAAAAAAAGAACCCAGATCATTATTTGTTATGTATAACCACCCAGTATAACAGTCTAGGTTTGGCCAAATGTGTACCGTTAAAATGGATCTAAGCTGTATCTATATGTTAAAATGAATGTGTTAGTTACCAGTATATTTTGTGAACTTCAAATGGTGGATGTAGTTTTGCACAATTTTAAGGTGAGGTTACAGCTGTGATCGATTTTGCCGTTCAATTATAATATGGTCATTGTAACACCAAGCTTATTCTGAACCACCATTTTCCTTAATTCATTTAAACAAAAAATCGCTACACATTTTCTGGGGATCAGTCAGGTTGTAATATTTTATAAAAATAATAATAAAATGACCTGGGCTTTTTCACAGATGTTTTCTGCCTTGTTGCTAGTTCCTGACAGTAGGAAACGTTCATTGTCATGCTAAAAATGGATAACTTATGAATTTCTGGAGGAGTTAATTTGTGAACATTTTTATAGAAATATTTAACATGTATATCTTCTGACATCTACCTATTGTTAAAAGAAAATTTGAAACTATGAATACATGATACTTTACACATGATTTTCACATTAATTAAACTATATAGATTATGAATATCAGGGTCTGAAATGTAGACCATAATAATACACTGTTTATCAAATGGTTAAAAGTATATCGACATATGACAATATTTCAGATATTTTGGTATCTGTGATTTCAGTAAATGATCGCTCCGCCCTCGAAAAAACAACAACATGAAACACTTTCACTGAACGACTGACAAGAGACGCAATGGAATAATTTCATTAAGCAAGAAAGTAAGCACAAGGTAAACTAAACAGTCGTATATCAGTAATGCACTTTTAGAATTGAATTTTGATAACCTACCTTTTTTATCAATTTATTTTTGTACACATTTACACAGCTTATTTCTAGATTTGATTTACATCTTAATCAACCAGTAAGAAAGGCATGGCCATTTTCTTACATAATACCAGTTCGTAATCAAGAGAATGGTTTGTAAACAGCTATTAAACTTGGGTCAATATCAGGAGGAATGAAACGGGGATGACTTAACAAAAATGTCCCGTAAGATGCTGACAGCTATGTCTGTTGTGTTAATGTCACACTAATCAAGGTGTTAGACATTGACTTAGATTGTTCTGGGTGTAATGCCTAATATGGATACAGAAATGTAACACATGATCTGCCTCTTTTTCTCCGTTGATCCTTTGCTAGGATATTTATCCTAATGCATCCCAAAGTGAAGCGAGCAAAACAATTTGTCAAAAGTCTCTCTTAGGGGATATGTATCAGGAATCAAAGTATTTGTGTTGTTCAAATTCAGTAAAATTGACTTTCCGTTGGGCAATCAAATAACCACCCATCTGAAATCATGGTATTGCCAATACAATATACCTACATCACAAATGGGACAAATCGATACTCTGACGAGCAGGGCTTTGTGTTATCTCTAAGTCAAACGGTTGACAGGTACATAGTATTACTGTGTTTTATTTCTGTCTGTAGACGTGCTTGTGAACAAGTGATCTACGCACATAACCAGAAGTGATTATTGCCCGAACTAGTTTTTGGTTCCTTGTTTACGGTGGTTAATAGTACATCCTTCCCACATCGAACTGTTAAGGATGAACATCTGCAATCAGTTAAAAACGAGAGATCAATCTGCAAGGTTTTACGCTGTTCACTATACTGGATAATCATGGTGACTCAGACTACATTGTAAAATCTTACCCCGTCTGACTGAGGATTTCTATGTTTAATTATATTTTGCGAGTAAAATGGCAAAATTACAAAACCATTCACGACTGTGCTATACATTTGGCCAAAAAATCCCATTCTTTTTCCGAGTCTAGTCGTTAGGGGCTCATTTACTATTGTGAACAGAGAATTGTTAAAGTTTGCAATCATCGCTAAATTGGTACTTTTATAACAGATGAACCAATCAGTTCAGAATGCATCAATCAGGATTGTTTCATTCCTTCCTATTTCCAGATTTCTTCAGAGTGATGGTTTCTCATCCATTTTTTTTTTTATAAATTACTGGCAGTGACTGCTAGTTCGGGAAGATGGAGATGCCGTTTGATTACGGTGAATTCATATAGATTGATCATAAATAAGGTTGACATGACAAACGTACACTGCACATCCAATTTTCTATGATAGAAAAACTATGAAAATCTGGGTTCAAGTATCTTGTTAAAATATGTTTGTTTGCCGTGCTCCTATTGACTCATTATTTAGCCACAGACAGACTTTTTTCTTTTCAATTCGCTGATGTTTGCCCTTTCAATCAATTTTTCTCATTTGTTTCTTTCAGCTAAGAATTTTTTCCCGCAGTTTTCGTTCAAACAGGTAATCAAAACAATGTTTGATGAATGAAATAAAGACTTTAATAAGCTTAATAATATGTTAATCCATTCATTTTGAAGGCCATTCAGCTTTGCCATTGTCAGAGAAAAATAATCCCAACCTACCAACCCATCTAAAACGTTTTAGGTAGGAGTACAACTAACAAACATATTTTAATTATAGTCTAGGGAATTATAATTGCGAGTAAACGTTCTTTAATTGCTACTTTTGGCTGCCAGCATCTTAATTTAAGTAACAGTTTTAATAAGGAATTACTCGTATATAAATTTTCAATCCTTTCTTCTTTTTTAACCATTCATTTTTCATTCTTTTAAAAAATGGCATAAGAATATAATGGGATTCCTTTGTAATTATTTGTTCATACATTAAATATGAGTAACCTTATTGTGTGTCTTCTGAAACATTACACTCTTTAGAGATTACTTAAGCTTTTAAAACCGGGCTCTTGTGACTGCATTTGCGACTAGAGCAGACCAAGATCAGCTCGCACATCAAGATCTGCACTGGTCGCTATTTAGTCAATAAATTCTCAGCAAGCAATCCCATCAAGGATTAATGGAACAAAATGTAGGAAGGGCAATTCAGATGAAGAAGGGCTAATATGTAAACATTAAAAACTTTTCTTTATAAACTTTTCTTCATGTTAGAAAATACTGCAATATGTTTTAATATTGTGTTAAAAACACAAAATATGATTGGATTTACAAAACAAATTACTGCAAAAAAATATTCATACAAAAGTGGAAAACAAAGAAATAGTCATAGAATAGATATAAAACGAAAAACAAGATTATGTACCGACTTACCCTTTACTTATTAATGGACATTAACTTATACTGACAGTGACAATATAACAATTTTGTCAAAATAACTATTTCTGATTTTGCTGTTTTTTACATTTTCATGATTATACAATACCTTGGAATTATATCTGGTTAAAACAGTTTATTTGATATTTTAAAATAATGTTTATTAAATATAAGCCTTTTTTCTTTTGGTTTATTTTTAATATTTCATACAGTGTAGAGTATTCTGTAATATATTTTTAGAAGTTGTTATGTTGCCTGACGTTGGTCATTTGTTACATTATACTGATGTGATAATTGTTTGAATTCTAGATTGTTAGACTATAATTAATTTAAACTATTATCACGCAAATAAATAATCAAGGCATTGTTCTGTCAGTGATTTACAGTTTAATTAATGACTTTTCATGGTATTATCGTAACATTAAACACATTTAAGTTGATTTAATTAAGGCTGAAAATGATTAGTCTAAAACATGTCATATTAGGAAAATCAGCGTAGTTAAAAATTGTAATTAATACCGGAAAACAATCAAGTTAGTTAATTATGCTGGCAATTGGAAACATTTTTCATTGTTGGGACCAATTAGGTGGAATTTTAGTAACAAAGACTAATGTGCCTCCGTTGTTTACTGTTATTGTTCTTACTTTTCACAAATCCATAAGATGTACCAACTACTCGGTGTATTTTCTAGCTGCTTAAAAGGGAGACTATTAATGTTAAACATGAAATTGGCAAAATAAAGTATATATTGATGTAATTGTTTTATTACTCGCACTAGACATTGCCTGTCGTAATAAGGATGTCGTAGGTTCCCGGGCCTTGAATACCTTCGTCTTTAACAATAGGGATTGTATATATTACTTGTACTTAGCGCTTACACATGAGGGTTGTTCCAGAATTTGTTTGGCCTAGTGTCAAGATAATTTGCCTGGGCGTAATTTATATCATGCCACATATCGCAGGAATTGTCTTTTCAGTCATCCAATAGTTATACAGGGAACAGTGTATTGTTTTTGGTCAGTTTGTATGTCGGGCTCTGTATCTCTGGCTAATGGAATAGCACACAATGTCAGAAGTGGCGATACTGCAGTAAGATGTGGCGTTCACACAGCCAACACTTTCTTTAAGCAGACAGTTACCAAAAACATTGAAAATTTGGCAAAAACAGTTTATAATGTTTAATCTTAGTAATTCCCTTTAAACATCAAAGAAGTTACCTTAACATCCTAGAATTATCTTAATTTCACGGTTATATATCATAGAAAGGCTCAATTGTTTTATTACATTATATGCTTATAATATTCATATATATGAATGAAGCGAAAGAACATATCTAAGTTAATATCTCAAACGTTTTATTGAAAATAGGTCACTGTTGGCTGAAAACGAGGAGTGATCAGCAAGTAGTTGATCTTCGGGAGAAACTTCCTTCGAGAGTTAAACAATCAGGATCCAATAAGACAAATGTCCCAGTACTTATTCAACGATTAAATTAAAACCAAAATTGATTTATCTTAAATAGGTTAGTAATATAAATTGATACTTATTTAGAGTAGGATAACTGCGTTAAAATATCGACTAATCTAGATCTATTCTTTTTGAAGTCTGATATTGAAAGCTAGATTAAAAATGCCCCTTGAGTATACTTGTTTTTTACATAGGAAGTTGATAAACATCTTGAAAGACGTGGTTAACTAGGACAATATCAACATTTTAACGCGGGCACTTGTTACTGTCTTTGCGACCAGTGCAGACCAAGATCAGCTTGCACATCCGTGGTCGCCGATCAGTCAATAATTGTTCAGCAAATACCCCCATAAACAATACATTTTTCAACCTAAAATGAAGAGAGGGTAGATCCAATAAAGACATTAAACATGGTGAGGGTTAAAGAACACTTATAGACCTCAGTTAAGAATTGGAAAGCGGATTTGATCAAGACATTGAGAGAATGAGTGAGAGTTTTGTTTCTTTTCTTTAAAAGGCACTGCCTTTAACGGATTATTTTTGTGTACTTCAGGTCTGATGAAGATTTTATCCGTTTGCTCAAAACGGACTGCCCAAGAAAAGTATGAACATGAACGAATTAAACACTCAAGATTTCTTTTTTGAATGTTTTGACAAATTAAATTTGCATGTGTATGTAGAGAATCTGGTATTATATGTAGTGGAATCGAAGATCCACCCCGAGTGAAAAAACACACAACTACACACAAATATTACACGGAAGAACATAAAAAATATTCACCTTATTCCCTTCAACACTTTTGAAAAAATAGTGGATGTGGGAATTTGTACAACAATCATCTTAGTAGTAGTACGGCATCTTATAATCAGTTAAAGGCATTCAAAATGTCCTTCATTGTTGAACCCCGCCCCCATCTATCACCTTCCAAGATAAGAGAAGAATGTCACCCTGCTGGGAGTTCACAGTGGGAACCCCCAATATACCAACTAGTGGAGTCTGTATTTCACGCTTGGTGAACGTTGGCACATTGCCAATATATGGATAGCATTTTAAATCACCCATGAAGAAATTAATAATCAAAGCATATTGTATTTGAGTTCTTATTACCTGCAAAAAAAAAAGATAATTTAATTTGAATGAATAACATCAGTAAAGGTTGACAATGTTTTATCTTATAATGTGAAAATATGTGAACAATAAATTTATCATTTGTCACAGAATTTAGACTTTAGTTACATTCAATGTGTTATTACAATTTTTTAAACCCATAACTCTTTCCTATTTTAACAATAATTAAAACAGGTAAAGAACAGGTACTGATTTTGACTGATATCTTCCAATTCCACACCTAAGGCCATTTCAGCCTCCTGCTGGGTCAAGCCAGATAAAACCGTGAAGTACCCAGCAGGTTGCAACATTCTTTGCATACCAATTTTCAATGCTTAAGACCGCCCTCTCTGGAACCGTCATTAATTGGCGAGGATTTACTATACCATGTAGTTTTACGGACTCAGATATTACAACGATGACTAAAAACTATTTACAACATGACGGACAAATGTTACTTTAATATCTTCTTCAAAACATTTTATGACTGTTGTCCCTATCGATTTCAGGATTATGCATGTTGCTTGGTGTGTTTAAAAATACTCAAAGAACACATTCAATTACCCACAATGTGCTACAAGTCCCAAATTTCTGAATAGATATAAAAAAGCAGGATTCAAATTACAATTATGTTAAATCTCCCTTAATTTAAACCCATTTTTGCAATAATTAACAATAATTCTAAAATAAATTCTATATAACAGTGATTGAGTTAATTCAACTTCCTCAACCAACATAAGTTATGAATTATTCAGATTTTTTCTTCTTCAATATTTTGCGGTTTACTCAAGATTCACAGTACACGACTAGATCTAGCGAGTTTTAGCGCTATGTGTTTCACGGAGACAGAGATTTAAATAACCTTTTGTGACTTAGATATTTAAATATGCGAATGAACATTGAAGGTTTGATATAAATGTTGTTCATGTATTTTTGAAAAAAAGCTTTTTAATTTGACTCTTGTCTACTCTTGACTTTTCTGACAAATTTTACTCACTGACTATAATATACATCAAAATTCATACAGTGATCTCCCTTACACGTTCACTTAGCAAACTCCAGGCAGTGATCTCGCATGCAAGGAATTGCTATTGTCACAAATGTCACGTGATGATGGTAAGCTTACTTAAGGTTTATTATTCTTACATGCACAAAAATGTTATTTAAAAACCGATTTCTTTTAATCACAGGCGATAAATGATGTTTATTTGCGAAAATATACTAAAGGAAATACCACTTGCAGTAAAATAAAAGGGAAATTGAAAAAAAAAAACAAACCAAATACTGGTAAGATTTACTTGTGGTGGTAGTGATTAACTACAACTATAAGGGAAGGTAACTGCTGCGTGGAGTTTGTATATATAAACTTTTAAAGATCTAGATTATATATACCATAGATCTTTAAAAAAACTTCTTGTATTAAACTTCGATAGTTTACGTCATTGTTTTCACGCTGAACCTTCCATTAATCTCGTGTTTTTTTTCAGTGATAAATTGAAAGAGGGACATAAAACATGTATCAATCTTTTGCTGAAATATGGCTCATTTCAAATTAATCTATAAAATACTAAAATACAAGGTGAAGCGTTTTTAGAGTCTCCCTGAAGGTATATGTCAAGAACATGGGACATCCTCTGAACAATTCGATAACAGAACAGAACAACCTTTTATTTAGACTTAAGCATAACAGCTCATCGTCATAAACTATAAATAATTATTTTATGATGATATAAGCTACATTCAATTCATACATCATGGATAAAAAATATCAAACATCTTTAAGAACACATGTAATTATATATCTAAAGCGTTCAGAGCATTCGTTCTATATTGAAAGCCTTTTTACAAAACAGTGCTAATTTATTTAATATATTTTTGTTTTCAGTTTTTAACAGTTCGATATATTTTACACACTGGGATTTTGTGTATAAAACTTTGGAACACAATTTTTTCTTAAATCTAAATATTTTGGACATAAAATAATAAAATGATATTTATCCTCTATTTCATTGTTGTTGATAACACTAAAACGATATGAGTCTAAATTACTTGACTTCATGACACTTCGCATAGTTATAACTTTATTGCTATCATCGGAAATCTGCCCTACCCATATACAAGTTCTAGGCAAGTTTTATAAAAGAAACGCTGAGAAAACTTTCGTGTCGGTTTAAAAGGAATATATAAAACAAAATATAAATCATACTGATGAAGGTGTATATAGTCAGAATAAAAGCTTTGAGATAAATAATTAAAATAAGGCGGGGCTGGTCAATATAACAAGGTTAATATAACATTTTTCTTTTATTCTGTGTTTCTTTTTTTTCACCTCAATATTTCAATATAAATAGTAGTCAATGTTTTTGCCACATTATCATGGTGTCATACATCGACATTAGTTTTTACTAGGTGTAATGTCTAATATGAATACAGAAATGTTACACATGATCTGCCTCGTTTCCCCTGTTGATCCTTCGCTAGGATTTTTATACCAGTGCATATCAAAGTGAAGCGAGCAATGTCTCCCTTGGAGGATATGTATCAGGCTTCAAAGTATTTGTGTTGTTCAAATTCAGCAAAATTAACTTTCCGTGGCGGAAGTTCCTCCAAGCCATCAGATAACCACCCATCTGAAATGGTGTCACACCACTACTTTTTGTCCCTATATAATCTATAGTAACTTGGCCGACTTTCGAGGCCTGTTCCTACTTTCCAAATGTTCGTTGGAATATTTCTGGTCTAGTTTCATGTAGACCATTCTTAAATCAACAGATTTAGGCACAAAAAATATATCATTAAGGAATTGGCGTTTCACAAATTTCACATTTCCCGGCTACCTGTCAAAATTTCCAAAACAAACATGACCTTTGAGCCGCATTACCTCTGCAGCTCTCCCAACATCCTGTAGGAAAGTAATCCCTTAATACAACTATTAAATGCAAGTTGTTGGTCAAAAATACATGTATCTCACCACACAGGCTAAATGTGTTGCAGTTATTCAGTGTTTTCTGGGGAAAATATGACTTTGATGTCCACCCTTTCATTTTTCATTAGGTACTACTTCAGCACCCTACGACCCGGAAGTACTTTGATAGTGGTGTGACACCATATACCTACATCACAAATGGGACAAATCGATACTCTGACTAGCAGGGCTTTGTGTTTTCTCTTTTGTCTGTAGACGTGCTTGTGAACAAGTGATCTACGCACAAAACAAGATGTGATTATTGCCCGAACTAGTTTCTAGTTCCTTGTTTACGGTGGTTAATAGTACACCATTGTCAGGCGTCTCCTTCCCACATCGAACTGTTAAAGATGAAACATCTGCAATCAGTTAAAAAACAGGAGATCAGCCAGCAATGTTTTACGCTGTTCACTATACTGGATGATCATGGTATCTCAGACTACATTGTACAATCTTACCCAGTCTAATTGAGCTTTTTTTCTATGTTTAATGTATTTTGCTAGTAAAATGGCAAAATTACAAAACCATTAACGAGTGTGCTATGCACTTGGCCAAATAAAAAAAAATCCCCGTCTTTTTCGAGTCTAGTCGTTAGGGGCTCATTTACTATTGTCAACAAAGAATTGTTAAAGTTTGCAATCGTCGCCAAATTGGTCCTTTTATAACAGATGAAACAATCAGTTCAGAATGCATCAATCAAGGTTGTTTCATTCCTTCCTATTTCCAGATTTCTTCAGAGTGTCTGGTTTTTCATCCAATTTTTATAATTTATTGGCAGTGACTGCTAGTTTGGGAAGATGGAGATCCTTGTTATATGAAGCCGTTTGATTACGGTTGATTTATAGATTGATCAAATATAGGGTTGACATGACATATGTACACTGCACATCCAATTTTCTATAATAGAAATATTCTACCAGATATACGAGTATCTGTGAGTATATCGATTTATACTTAAATGCATCTATGTAATACTGGGTTCAAATATCTCGTTAAAATATGTTTGTTTGCCGTGCTCCTATTGACTAATTTTTTAGCCACTGACAGACTTTTTTCTTTTCTATTCGCTGATGTTTGCCCTTTTTATCAGTTTCGCTCATTTGTTTCTTTCAGCTAAGAAATATCCTCTTCAGTTTTCGTTCAAACAGGTAATCAAAAGAATGTGTGATGAATCAAATAAAGACTTAGTAAGCTTAATAATATGTTAATCCATTCATTTTGAAGGCCATTCAGCTTTGCCACTGTCAGAAAAAATAATCCCGATCTACCAACCCATCTAAAACGTTTAAGTTAGAAGTACAACTGACAAACATATTTTAATTATGGTCGAGGGAATTATATTTGCAAGTAAATTTTCTTAAACTGCTAATCTTGGCTGAAAGCATTTTAATTTAAGTAACAGTTTTGATAAGGAATAACTCGTATTTAATTATGTTGACATTTGGAAACATTTCATTGTTGGGGCCAATTAGATGGAATTTTAATTACATAGACTAAGGTGCCTCCGTTGTTTACTGTTATTGTTTTCACAAATCCATAAGATGTACTAACTACTCATGCATTTTCTAGCTACTTTAAAGGGAGATTATTTATGTTATAAATGAAATTGGCAAAATAATGTATATATTGATATATTTATTTTTGTTTTGTTTCTCTCACTAGACATTGCCTGTCGTAATTGGGATGTCGTAAGTTCGATTCCCGGGCCATGAATACCTTACTCTTTAACAATAGGGATGGTATATAGTACTTCTATTTTGCGCTTTGCCCATGAAGGTTTGTGTTCCAGAATTTGTTTGGCCCAGTGTCAGGATAATTTGACCGGGCGTAATTTATATCATGCCACATATCGCATGAATTGTCTTTTCAGCCACCCAATAGTTATACAGGGAACCATGTATTGTTTTTGGTCAGTTTGTTTGTCGGGCTCTGTATCTCTGGCTAATGAAACGACACACAATGTCGAAAGTGGCGAAACTGTAGTATCATGTGGCGTTGACACAGCCAACACTTTCATTAAGCTGACAGTCACCAAAAACATGGAAAACTTGGCAAAACAGTTTATAATGTTTAATCTTAGTAATTCCCTTTAAAGATCAAATTTATTCAATGAAATTACCATAACATCTTAGATAATCATCTTAAACGGTATGAATATTTCACTATCATATATTATAGAAAGGCTCAGTTGTATAATTACATTAAATGCTTATAATCTTCATGTGATCTAATAGAAACGAAAGAAAATATCTAAGTCAATATCTCATTTTTTTTTGAAAGTTGGTAACGAGGTATGAACAGCAAGTAGTTTATCTTCGGGAGAAACTTTCTTTGAGAGTTAAACAATCAGGATTCAATAAGACAAATGTCCCAGTATGTATTCAACGATTAAATTAAAACCAATATTATTTTATCTTGAATAGGTTAGAAATATAAATTGTTACTTATTTAGAGTAGAATAACTACGTTACAATATCGACTAATCTAGATCTACTCTTTTTAAAGTCTGATATTGAAAGCTAGATTAAATAATGCCCCTTGGGTATACTTGTAAACAGCATAATTATTTTACGTTGATAAAACATCTTTGAAATAAAAAAAGGGGAAGACGTGGTTAACTAAGACAGTATCAATATTTTATCGTGGGCACTCGTTACTGCATTTGCGACCAGTGCAGACCAATATCAGCCTGCACATCCGTGGTCGCTAATCAGGCAATAATTATTCAGCAAGTACCCCCATAAACAATAAATGTTACAACCCAAAATGAAGAGAGGGTAAAACCAATAAAGACATTGTGCATGGTAAGGGTTAAAGAGCACTTACAGACCTCAGTTAAAGATATGTAAGCGGATTTGATCAAGATATTCAGAGAATGGGTGAGAATTTTATTTCTTTTCTTTAAAAGGCACTGCCATTTAGCGGAATTTTCGCGTACTTCATGTATGATGGAGATTGGTAATATAAATATTTAAACCGTCTCAAAACAGACTGCCCCAGAAAAGTATGAACATGAACGAATTGAACACGTAAGACTTCTTTTGTGGATGTTTTGACCAGTTAAATTTGCATGTTTTTGTAGATAATCTAGTTTTATATGTAATGAAATCCACCCCCTCCCCCGAGTAAAAAAACACACACACACATATTACACGGAAGAATATGAAAAATTAACACATTATTCCTTTTGATACTTTTGAAAAAATAGTGGATGCGGGAATTTGCGCATAAATTTTCTTAGTAATTATATAACAACTTAAAACCACCCTTTCTGGAGCCGTCTCTAATTGGCGAGGTATAACCCTACCTTGTAGTTTTATGGAGTCAAATAATACGACGGACAAAAAGTTACTTGAGTATCATCTTCAAAACATTTTATAAATGTTGTTCCTATTCGATCAAAATAATATTTAATGATTATGCGTGTTGCATGAAGTGTTTATAAATACTCAAAGAATACATTCAATCACCCACGATGTGCTTCAAGTCCCTAAAATACTGAGATAAAAAAAAACCCATTCAAATTACAAGTATGTTAAATCTATCTACCTTAGTTTAAGCCCATTTTTGAAATGATAAACAAAAATGCCAAAATAAATTCTATATAACATAGTAATTGAGTTAATTCAACTTCTTCGGCCAACATAAGTTATGGATTATTTAGATAAGTTTTCAATGTTTTGCGGTTTACTCAAGATACACAATACACGTCTAGTGAGTTTTAGCGCAATGTGTTTCATTTAAAGATATTAATATGTGAATGAACATAAAAGTTTGAATTTAAATGTTGTACATGTATAATTGAAAAACAAAAAGTTATCAATTATTTTTATTTGACTATTGTCTACTCTTGACTTTCCTGACCAACGCAGTGATCTCCCTTGCACGTTCACTTAGCTCCACGTCACTTAGTTCCACGCAGTAATCTCCTACGTACGTCCACTTAGGAAAAGAATCAATGTCACGTGATGATGGTAAGCTTACAAAATGGCGTAGGTTTATTATTTATACATGCACACAAAAGTTATTTTTCAAAACTGATTTCTTTTTAACACAAGGCGATAATAGATGTTTAAAAGAATACCAGTATAAACGTTACTAGAGGAAATACCACATGCGGAAAAGGAATTGAAAAAATACTGACTGGTATTAAAGTTTTACTTATCTATATATATACCCTAGGTCTTTAAGAAACTTCTTGTATTAAGGTCATAGGGACATTAAACATATATCAATTTATTGCTAAAATTCCATTTCTAATTAATCTAAAACATACAAAGTGAAGCCATTTAAAGTCCCCTTAAAGGTATATGTCAATAAAGAACATAGGACAGCCTCTCAATAATTCGATAACACTTAAACAATATGAGTCTAAATTACCAGAATTCATGCCACATCGCCTAGTTAAAACTTTATTGCTATCATCGGGAATCTGCCCTTCCCATACAGTATGACGCAGGCTAGTTTTATAAAAGAAACGCAGAGTAAACTTTCGTGTCGGTTTAAAGGAATATATAAAACAAAATCTAAATCATACTGATGAAGGTGTATATAGTCAGGATAAATGTTTTGAGGCAAGTCATATCTTGAATCAGAGTGCTAATGAGGTTAATATAACATAGTTTTATTCTGCGTTTATCTTTCACCTCAGTATATAAGGAAATATATCTTTTTAAGAAATATCACTTCGCATTTATGCATATCGGAAGACAGCTATGAGAGTTCATTTTTCTTACATCGTATTAATGAGCGTCGACCTAAACACCCAAACCAAACAAAATAATATTTGTATATCTTATTTTGTACATTGAAGTCTATTCGACTGGCCTGAACAATGTCTGGAGATTGTTTTAGACATTACAATGTAAGTCAGCAAAGCCCGTGAATTATGACAAACTTCATGCTGATAGTACATTTCATTTCAGGCATCTAGCCACCTGCAGCAGACAGCGCTGTCAAACACTAAGACAGACTGTATTATATACAGCTCATAGCATTTATATCACAGTCTCTTATGTGCACGGTTCTCCCTTAACAAATAAGAAAGAAATTAGTCTATGTTTTCCGTCACGTCTAAGATATATTCAGTAAATATATATCATTCACTATAGGAGATAAGATTTTGTCAAATTATTTTTAATTATCGTGGCTTTGGCCAGGTTTAGTTCAAAATAGTATTAAATTAAGTTCAGTTAATTAAAAAGACGCCACGTCGTACAATCGAGGCACTATAATGGAATTTCAAAGACACTAGAAAAAGAAAAAAATGTTTTTTGTTTTGAAAATATTTTTTGCTTTTTCGTAATACAAATGGACAAACATTTATTGCAACAATAAAAAAGGGGTTGGGCAACAAGTACTTATTATTTAGTCACGACTCTCCCGTGAAAACTCGAACTCAGAATAGCATGAAATGAATATAACATAGTTATGATTAGTGTGAAGACTATATTGTCTTTCACTTGTGGTTATATGAAAAACATAAATATCATTTACCATTACCATACATTAATGATGATATGATTGTTAAATCAACAAATACTAAAGGGGCATCGGAATTAAAATTTATGAGATTTTAATTTTTGAGAATTCTCATCACATGATTTGCATGGTGACAGTGATTACTGCACAGGAAGGAACGTTGCGTCAAGTTCTGATTACTCGATAAAAATTTTCACTGAGAGGAATTTAGTGTTCGTTCTAGCAGTCTTATGGTTCTTTTTGTTAGAATGAAAATTCGTTTTTCAGGAAATACATGTGCATCATTCATATGTATGTAAAATGGTTTTGAACAGTATTCGAGAAAAGTGGTTCTAGAGGAAGTGAATTTAGTTAAATAAAGATGCTCACTAATTTTTTCTTAATACATTTTATTTTCAGAACATTAAGTACAATGCTTTCGGATACGGGAATCTTAACTTCACTGACCAAGCACTGACCGGTGAACCATTACTCAAAACCTTTGTTTCATTACTTGTTTGGGAGGCTATGGAATAACAGAAAAGGGGGAAAGCAAACAATAACAACTTTTGACCCCTATGTAGTTGTTTGACCTTTCCCCCTTTCTGACAGTATTGGAGGGAGCGTGCTGCTTCTCGACAACATCGCCCTATCTGTACCTACTATTACTACACATAATAGGGAGTAAAAAGTAAAAAGAGTAAAAATAACGAAGATCTATAACTAGTGATCAACCTTTTATTTATTTAGGTACCCTAACAAATGGCGGATATGGGCGTAACCCCGTTAACGGCGATTGAAAAGAATTTCACAATTTCTTATTAAAATTTTATTTGTAAATAAACAGCACTTGGTTGGCTCAAACATTAATAAACTAGTAAACCATTTAAATAAATTCCTAAGCTAATGAAGTTCTGTAAACAGCAATAAATGTATTCTGTGTAACCTAACTGTAATGCAGGTACTACAAAATAGCAATATGGCACCTACAAAGCAAACACAAACAAAACGTCCCCCACGGTACCCGGACGTATACAATAAGTATAGACATAGCATCCCGTTTGTAATAAACCTTAATGTAATCTTAAACTTGATATATCGCTTTAAATAAAAATAGAAAATACTAATAATCATAGCGTACCATAGCAAGAAAAAAATATGTGATGGCAGTAGTTTGGACGCAGCTGATGGCCAAATGGAAGCGAAATGGATGAAAGGCCGACTGAAACCCCTCTCTCCCATTAATTTTCAAGGGATATACTTCATATTGAGGTAATTATCATTTATGTATCATCTCCATTATCACAATTAACGTTTCTTAATCTAAATGATGCAAAAGAAACAAAATTCGATGTGTATAATTCCTGTCGTATATTCTATGTTCTACAAAGTTAATGTATTCTGTATGTCATTCAAATAGATTGACTGAGGTATTTAGTTCATAGTTTTTGGCTGCTATTATTTGTTCTATACTGAGACCGTCGACATGATTCCTGTAACGTACATGTATATACAATGTTGATGAGACTGGACAATTTTGCGCAGGGATCATTTATGATATGGAAATGTGCCAAACCCCAGTGATTTAAGCACGCGGATGAAACCATTTTTCCTGAAACGTGGACACAACATGAAGGCATGGATGACATCGGAAATCTTCACTGGCTGAACCAGATCAGTCGACAAGAGCACGGGGATCTATCATGGGTAAATATGTTACCCTGTTGATGGACAACGTGTCGTCACACCGTGAAAATTGTATTCCTCTCAGCCAACTCAACTCGGCACCACAGCCCTTTGTAAAGGAAACAACAGCCGTGTCGCAAGAGAGTGGTGGAGCTTGTTGTATTAAGGATGGCTTTGAAAGTGTCACTATTCAGTCTGTTGGTAACATCACCGTCTTTGAGCAGGTGGATTCAGCAAGAAGATTCACTTAACCAGTGCCGTGACTGTGGGAAAGTATTAGCGATAGACCCTGATGTGCAACAGGCTTCAAAGAATTTGCAAAACACCACCGTGGAATTGCATCTATTGAGCACGAAGAACCACGTGCTGTAAGTTCAGTAGATTGTCAAGCAGTTCACCATTCAGAGTTTCAGAGATATACTAAAATGCTTGAAGTGCTTAGCTTTGTGGTTGTGTAATAAGATAGTGTTTATACAATTTGTATTTTACGTGTTTTTATTTTTCATTTGATTGAACTATTGATGTTTTTAGGTTTTATTTGAAAAATTATAAATAACATTACGTGAAACATCATAAAATAAAGTGTTTCAAAGAAAGTAATATAATTATGCTTTTTCTCTGTTTTTTTATTTTAAATGTGAGCTCCACTAAATCTATAAATGGAAGCTATTGATTGTAAAGTCGTGGGTTCCATCCGAATGTTCTGATAATATCATAGAAATCAAATCATTTCTGGCATCCTTGTTCACGTCCTTCAATTCGTTTAACTATCCCTTCTAAAACAGGTAATAACACTAGTAACATACTTAATGTCACAAAATACATATTGCAATAACAGACTTAGTGATATATGTGATGCGTATAAAAAACCGTGGTTGCAGATTATTATTACGAGACGAAAATTACCGACGGTTATTATATCAAAAGTCAACAGTTATTTTCTGAACTTACAGATATGTAATATCTTAATGAAATATTTCATCTACGTATTCATAAAATTCGTATATAATATATAACCACTAATTTTATATCATTTATATACATAAGTATAATAACATTACGTGAACGGTGACACAGTTTTTTCAGTTATTTCCAAAAGCAATTTACAGTTGTAAGACATAGTATTCTTATTCTGACGAACATAAGGGTCAAGTGATGACATTTACATCAAACTTTTTTCAGTATCATGACCACTTCATTGATCACAAGGTCTTCGCCGGTTTGCCTCTTGGATATGATTTTATGTTTTAACTGCTTGTAGAAAATCGCCATGATAGCAGATACATCTTCTTCGCTCCAGTTCTTTTCAAGACTTCCGTGTATCGCGAAGTTTAACCAGGTTTTTATGTGGTCCATCATTTTGTCGACAAACACGTTCAACTCTTCATCTTGTTGAACAGAAATAAACAATCAAAGTTTTAAAGTATATAATTTTGCACATAAACAACATACATACAAATGATGAGTGTTACAAAGACCATGTCAGACTCAAATTTTTATTAAAATGTTATAAATTTTTGCTCAAATTTGCTGTTAACTAAAATCTCTCAGTTAACCATATGAGAACGAAAACGCGGTCTCTATATTTAGCTATGACAGCAAAATAAAGATAGTTGGAGCAGATACTGTTATCTGTTGTGGACGTTTCGGGAAAAGCTGAGAAGTAAGTTTCGCCTATTTTTTCTAGACTGTAGATGCAAGCTCTTGTAGCTTTTTTCATGGAAAACATATCATGTAATCATCATAAGAAAGATAGTTAATCGGATGCGTTGTGCTTTTGAACTCTGCCTCTAATTTTAAAGAGACACAAATGTACACCAGACCGCTTTTTTATGTTAGGTGTCTTTAGCGGTCATAGCAGCCCCGTTGCATCTAAACCTAGTGCGCCTTGGGATTTTGGCATTTTTTCCCTCTGTATTCAAGTTTTGTTGGGTCTTGCCAAGTTTTCTCAAGGTCTAGCACGATATATTTGTGGAATACCATGGGAAAAAAAGGGGGCTGAGACCTAGGTACTCTAAGGAACACTACGGATCTGTCTGCTGCCAGTATGTTACATTCCGGGTACGTTCTGATGTGGTCCCACTAGGTCAGACACGTTTCTTATGTTCTTTCAGTACTTTCTACGAATGTAACGTAGGCGCCGGGCAACATTGAGGCATGTTTGTGCCCACGGTATAAATGGTCGATATCGCTGAGAGAACAGGGTTTTAAATAAAAGAGGTCGCATTTAATTTGTATATTATAGAAAAACAAAGTGTTCAAGAGATGCAAATAACCTAATGCTTTAAATCAGTTTTGACATGCGAAAACACTTTCGCAACAAGAAATTGTATGAAACCGTTCACCGAAAAAATAAAATTTGCATATCATCTCACGTAATCGTATCACTGACTTTTGTATTTTTTTGGTTGTTGTAAAATTACATACTTACTTCGGATATCAGATGATTATGGAACAGGTGTTTCAGAGTGTCACTTATCAGCTTCATTAGTGGTAAGCTCGTGTCTTCTGACTTCAAAGTACATGTACATGGTATAGAAACAAGTAAAAATCCCCCCCCCCCCTGGAATTTAAGTAGAAGCTGTCCATGTTCAGAATGTCAAGGAAAACATAATTCTGCTATATTATTCTGATATCAGGTTTTAATTTTTCATTACATAAGTATATTTCTCATTTTTTTCCATGCAATTACACTTTAATATTTACTCTGATACATTGTTTCTGGAAATGCAAAACATTTGATCCAATTCATCATTATCTTACTGACACCAATGAAAATAAAACAAAATATTTTACCGGTCTTGACAACCGAGTAGTAGAGAATTCACCCCGTATAAGAATGTATGTGGGTTCGATCCCCGTCCGAGACATACTAAAGTCGCTAAAATAGAAATGGTATATTTCCCTTGGGAAATAAGTGTGACTGTTTGCAAGTGGTCTACGGTTTGATATTGTTTTGATTTAGAATAATATGTGTTCAGATAAAAGTCCCTAATGACTGGAATGTTGTAGTTATTGGTAGTTAAATCCAAGGAAACAAACAATTATGTCGATGTCGATAAAATAAGTTATCTGCAATAGATAAAGACAAGTATTAGTTGAGCAGTTATTTAATCGTATAATTAGTTTGAAATTATGCAGCATTCAACTGCAATATCTTATAATGTATTTTCATCTTAGTCGTTATTAAATAAATACTCAATGGAAAGGATATTTTTAACTTGATGTTCACGACATCTTTGATACCTTCGTGTACTGCTATGCCATATGCACTTTAAATTTTCAAGAGTATAGCATTTCACTTTGTTTATTCCTGATCTCAACATACGATGCTGACGACACAGTGAAAACGGTTATAAGTTTTCGTACCTGTTCTTAGTTCTTCGTTTCAAGCATCTAAATAATCACGCTAATCCTGCAAACTCTGTGCACGTGCCAAATGGTGTTCCTCAGGACTAACGTTTATGCAGAACGCGAACAGCTCATTCGCAACTTTTGGACTTTCATATAAAATAATAAAACAACAAAAGTAAATATTTTCTTTGATGTTTCTTGTTCTTGATCTGCCTGACTTTAATTCAGGACTGTAATGAAAAACAAATAGGTGCACAATTTACGAGTATGGAAATTAAGATAATTAAATTGTCATTCCATCGGCACCACACAGGATTTTCAATTCGAATTTTTGAAAATGACAGGTGTGTAAGTATGAAACAGACTTTTTTGGTGGTTTCCTTATTGCTCAATGGCCAAATTGTTTTGGACTTCAGAATATGCGACTAGTGAGACACATTACATGCAACGGCGACATAGAGGTAGCGTTCTGTCATACAGAATCCTATCTCCTATCTTCGATAATTTTGTCAGAACACGATCGATATCCAATAACCCGGTAACAAGAAACATGTCGAATGATGCGAAACCAGGTCTTCAAGTGTCACTCCAGGCAAGCAAAATTACTTTGTGACCTTGTCCCTTGGCCTGAAAATCAATCCTTATCTTCCTCTTTCCATAAGGTATCTATCTACTAAATTTGATCACCATACCTCACATCCAAAAGAAATTATTTGATGGAATCTGAAAAATCTATTTTTGATAACTGTGTTATTTACAGTGAACTTGGCATTTACCCTGTCAACCTGAAAATCAATCCTAACCTTTCTCTTTCCATAAGGTAATTACCTACCAAGTATGAAAACTGTATCTCTATTCTAACAGGAGATATTCGACGGAAACGAAATATTGACATATCGCCCGCCCATCCGCCGAACCGCTAACGACGTAACCATTTCTGATAACCAGGATTGCCGTTGAAAACCTAATTACAAACACACGATTATATCTTTAATTTAAACTTATTTATTTTACGTCGATTTTGAAACAAGTTCTTAGAAATTATACTTATCCCTTTCAACGGTTCCTGGTTGGACCAGTATGTTGCGCCTGTGAATTGCATGAAAAAACAGGGTTCGTTCCCACAACCGTCGGATCCGCATTTGGGTATGTTTCTACTGGACCACGGAGCCCTTAAATTGCTATGTCTTTAACTTACGATATACTTGAAAAATGTAATGCAGCCTGTGATAATGCTACATCCACACTTCCATTCACCAAACACCTCTCGTACATGTTCTTCCCATTCATCAGGATGGTCACTTCGTTCATTTCCAGCAAATGTGAATCTATGGCAAAATAAAACAAGGCAACAAGATATATCGATGAAAAAGTCTGTGTAATGTGCCGAGAGATCCGATAATGTACGGGCTGACCAAAGGCAGAATTGTTGAAACATCAGCACAGCGGACATTAAGTTTGTATCTGGCCCGTGTTTAATGAAAAAAATTTCCAGGACCGCCAATAATCTGCTTAAAATTCACTTATTTGGATATTCCATACTGATTTTATCATATGATAATATGCATAAACAGCTGTTTATAGTTTCATATAATCATCACGTATTGTCTTTTATCACATGGCGTTCCTAGTTTTCCCGTGTAATATAACCAAAACTTCATAACATTATTATTCCGTTTAATCTCAGTATTAAATAGAATCTCACAGTTGTCATGTGATATAAGATTTTTTATTAAACTCATCCAAGGAAACAGTAAAATTCTCATCATCGAGGCTGTTTTTTTTGTGTTTTTTTTTTTGTGTGTGTGTGTCACCTGCTGTACGCAGAAGTGAAACATAGGGATAACTTTTCCGTCGTCTGACTGTCCGTCCGTCTGTTTGTCACACTTTTTTCCATCACGCTTCAGCAGGTGACACATGTGTTCCAGAGAAAACTCTTGTTACCATTTTCTTCAACTCATTTAATAAAAGATGATATGAAATGACAACTTACGTCAGATTCTATATCTATATGCAGTGAATTTAATTAATTTCCTTAAAAATAAAAGTTTCTTGAATGTGACTTAAAATTTCTAATTTCAAAAAAATCTGGCGACCGGGTGTTTGAACACATTTTGTGTAAAAATAAATTCGAGTATTGTCGCGAGGTAGTCCTGGGGAATTAGAGGACTCCTCGGACCTCTATTAATTTCAGGGATTCATCTGAAAACTATAAGACGAAATACCTTTTCAGCATCTTTTTTTTATTTTTTATTATATAATATAAATAATATAACACTTAAAAAAAAAATATATAAAAAAAAAAATTTAAAAAATTATCAATAAAATATTCAGCATACAAAATACAATTAATAACAATATTTCCCTGCAAAAACACAATCTTAATTAGTAAAAAAAGAGACAATAATAATCTTTTGAATAACCTTAAATATTCCTATAAATAATATAACCAGTCAGTTAAATATAAGCTAACATAAATACGCTAAAACCCAAAAGTTAATTTAGAAAGTGCGGCAATAAATAATTAAAGTTAGCTTACCTATAAGACGAAATACCTTTTCAGCATCTTTGAACTGAAAATATTTTCGCCTTTGTTTATATACTGACCGCTCGCACCGCGGCAATGAATTAGGTTCATGGGCTCAGCGAACTGGTCTGTGGTTCTAAGAATTGCCTCCCAAAAATGGTTTGCCGCCTGCAGAATCACTTTCCACAAATGGCCAGCTCGTATTGTTTGTTATTTTTGTATCATGCAAACCCAGCATGGTCCGGACAGTGGAGTATTCTTATGCTTGCTGCCCCGGCCAGCCAGGAATGTGACCTTTATCTCTCTCTACCCTGTGTCTACGGGGTCAGTTTCCCCCTGATCTAGTTTCATTTTCATTCACCTATTTCCAGGGTTGAGACTACACGCATACATACTTTTTGTATGTTGCTATTGGATGTCTATTGTGTGTTACTGTAGGCAGAGTATATATATATATCCTATTGTGTATAATTTTCCGTGCTACGCTTTATATATTGGCTCTTTATTGTATTTGTATATAAATGAAGTATTATAAGACCTATCAGTATATTTAACGCAAAATCGAATCAGTTAAAAAACTAAGGTAACTATTTGGGACTGGAATTTGAGTCATAAGATACGTGTAAAATACTATTCAATAGCGTGTCATAAAAATAATAACAATAGTTATTGTGTTATAATGATAAAAATAATGAACTAATAATAATTACAAATCACGGATAACCTGCAATATTTTTCAACATAAAGTTGGAATCATTGATTGGCAGATCATAAAATATAAATGTAAACAGTTGCTGTCCTGATGTTCCACGCTTCTTTATATGTTCTGAAAATGTAATACACACAGAAAATAGCAACCAAATAGGCATTTCGATACATCAAGGCATTAAATATCATGCTAATATTTAGATAATAACACATACTAGCTGTTATATGTATTTATATATTGTTATTTCAAGAATTAACCGGTCCCAATGACCTATAAGTAAGAGCATCCTCCCCGGAATCGAGAGGTCGTGGGTGCGATCCCCAGACTGGTTGGCCCGGTGTCTTGGTGTGGTATAATGCCACATGTCTACGCCATGATGTTACGGTGTGGCAGTATTATATCTTCCTTAAGTAGACATAGTCTCCAAATGATTAAAATATTGTTGGTTGGACGTTAAACCCAATAAACAAACAAACAAATAATAATTAAACATAGGTCAAAACATCACCTTAGTTCTAGAACAACATCACGTTGTAAACGTCATGGCAATGAATTTACAAATTGTCGATGTATATACATGTGTAACGTACATATTTTGATATATAAACATGTTGATTTAATCGTTCTATCAGGAATGTTCAAAGATTTATATTACTTGCATTTCAAATCACAATTGGAACAAAATTCTTTACACGTTATCCAGTTCAATCAGCTTAGTTGCTAAAATTACCAATAATGCTGTGGCATATCTTAATCGCCAGACCACCGTCCGCGGTACCGAAGTCTGCACACACAAGTGGAAGAGTTCGTCCCTTTTCATTCAATATGTGGTCTGTGGGGAGAAAGTGGAAAGCTATCACAATTAGCAGTTGTTAGATGACACATCAGTAACTATTAGAGATATACGGTGTATTATACAATCATACGATGGTAGTAAAATTGTGGTGACAACAGTCCAGTACTAATGTGGTTAAGCGGCTAGACATGCAGTACTTACACATCGATGCATATATGGAGGGGAAGGGTGGTGGCATATAAAACGTATCATACACATGGATTGAGAACAACGTCTTTATGAGAGAATCGTTTGGAATTATGAACGGCTTCAACTACGTGTATAACTGCATATTCTTCTAAAGTAAGTTGTTCCCCTCAAAATAGTAAACTAGAGGATGGAATCCAATTATATTTTTTCCACCTACTGAGTAGGACTTTTTCCTAATGCTACCCCAAAGATTTCCTATCCATAGAAGCAGTTGTTTGGAAGTTGGCCAAGATCTTTTTTCTGGATGCCATGTTTTCTTTGCTCGACCACGTAGATTACGATCTTGGGCTGTCCACTGACCATCCATCCCATATCTTCTTGATTAAGCCATCTTTGTCAGCCCTGAACACGTGTCCGAACCATCTCAAGCTTCTTCTCATTACGTCGGCAGCAATGGCGGAAGCTCTTAGAACTTTTTCAATCCACTGCGTATCCGGGTTCTGACAGCACTACCGGCACCTCCACAATCAGTCATGTCACCCAGATAACAAAACTTCTCATACTTAACATCATTTAGCTCGCATTTCCACATCCAGCTGAGGACAACATGATTTTATTTGTTGCAGTGTTGACCCTGATTCTATTGTTTTCAAGAGATGCTATCCATGCACTCTGCCATTAATGCAAGACCAATACAGAATCTTTCAAGGAAGGCCCTCTCTTCACGAGTGTGACCGAACGTCCATGATGAGAACATGAGTAGATTGAATACTGAGTACTGATGGACATCAACATGTATAGGAAAGTAGTCAGACAGGCCGGTGCATGTTCCAGCTACAATTCTAGCATCGTTTAATACGGACAGGACAGTGCGTGTCAACAAGGCATGTCTGAGTGCCCATCTTCTCTTGGAACTCTGTCAAAGGCTTTCTCTGACTGAACAAAAGCAATTGATACATCTGTCTTTATTGCTAGATGTTTTTCGCGAAGTTGTTTGACTAAATGATTACAGCTGTCGATCCTTTTCCAGACATGAAGCCAAACTGTATATGAATGCCCACAGCACATATGGACAGGGAAGTCTTACTCCTTCATAGGCAGAATGGGTCTTGGACCACAGATTTACAATCTGTCTGTGGTGCCATCCAATACGCTTTCTTAATTTATTAGCCTCGCAGTGTATCTTTGTCCAATATTCCCTCTCTCATTATCATGCCAACTAGCTAGGAGACAACACTGTAGATTGAAATATTTAAACTCTGTGGGTAGAAAGGTTTTCGACATGTAAAAAAAATATGAATAAAAGATAAACATGAATACATACATAATAAATAAGCAAGTCTTCGAATATTACCACTTTAACGTCGATGGGGAACTTTTTTATATAAACAATCTTATGATTATATCTGTACCATATAAATCCGTCCTCCATTAATGATATGAAAAAGGGCACATGTCAAGCTTTTATGCTAATTTTTAAAAATTTTAGAAGCACTATTTTAATCAGTCCTATTTAAGCGATATGAATACTACATAAGAATGGTATATTTTAAACCAGTGCTAAATTAATGGCTGATAAAACACCACTTGTGATAATCTTTTGAAACAGATCACTTTTCGTGTCTTAAAGGTCCTTTATTCTTCCAAAAGCAGTTAATAACGGAAGTAGTTCTTCGGAGAGAAAGTAAAGTGTTTGTTACAGATTTGTTAGTAGATGCACTCTGTAGATACTCATGGACGACAACTTTACTACAAGGCATATATAAAAAGACTCGTTAACTTATGATCATTCAATTGTTTGCAAAAATAACTATTTTGCATATTCCACATATCTTCGTCAATTTTCTGGCGTTTTCCATATACCTTCCGTAAGTCTCCGTTTAATGAACCACGAGTGCATAAATTGATGACGTAGCAGATAAACAAATTGTGATTTGACGACGGTTTTACATTTTTTTTCCCCGATAACTTCGGGAAAACTCGCCAATGCAAAATATAAACAATCAGAGAATTATGACATCCATCCAAGATACTAAATTGCGTAATTTGATCAATATTTTCAATGCGTTGAACTGTTATTTTACAGCAGATATTTGCAAATTATGTACAATTTTGCATTAGTCTACAATATGTAAATGCCAATTTATATTTTCTTTTTCATGAAAACTGAATGATTATGAAATAAAATGGGCCTTTAAATAATCCTTCACTTACCAATACATGCTTCAAGTCCCGTTGTTTCCATAAAGCTGTGGTGGTGAAGAGCGTGAGGGGAGTACGACAGGGCTCCATCCTTGGAGTGGTACATTTTGATTCTAGAAATAAATAGGATATTGTTTTTAAATAACATTTAGAACGTGTGCACGTGGTCTTTCCCACTGTCATGAATGGCAACAGGCAGTTGTGTGTTCGATCCCAGACGCAACATATCAAAGTCGTTAAAATGGCATTGGTAGCGCCCTGCTTGGCGCTCAGAATATATACAGGGTAGTTCCACGACTCAGGTTTAGAATCACCGGTGGCAGGATAATGTGACTGGTTGTGATACAATGTATCAAGTCTACGACGTGTTATTGCAGTTTGATATCACTTTATCTGTCTCACGTAAACACAGTCTCCAAATGACTGAAACAGTATCTATCGGACGTTAAACCCAACAAACACAAACAAACATTTTCTTGAGCGGAGGTTTAAAAACATATATATAGCTTTTTAGGAATTCGCTATTGGTGCTGACAAAGTACATTTAACAATAAATGTTTTTATGTGTTTTCATGTGAAAAGATTCATGCACATGTTTATAACGGATATGAGATAACACATTAAACACGAACACGCTTACGTCATCACGTCAACTGGTATTTCAGAATTAAGTAGCCCATCTCAATTGAGATCATCACTTATGGGTTAAAAATACAATACTTACATATATTCAGCATCAGTTTTTGAAGATGCAGAGTTACGTATATGTTATTTGTCACAAAAATAGCTTAAGTATTTGCCTCGACATAAAGCCTGATGCGTTCCACTGATATGGACATTCTATTTTATGCTAACTGATGAAATACTGTTACACAGTTATCCCACAGTGTGATGATATAGACATGCCGGGACTACTTTTTAACGTACAAAGGAAATGTAGCAGTAGTTAGCATAAAATAAAAAAATGTGTTTCTCGAATTGAAGCTACACGCTCTTGAAAATATGAAAATTGTATCACTACTCGATGAGATATAACCCATATCCACTATCAACAAAAAAGCCTCTTTATATCAGAGTAGGACGTGGCTGATACATTCGGCGTTTTTAAACCCATGGTCGACAGGCCAGATATCGTCACGGATCATTTCATCGGAATTTATACGAATGTTTGCATTTCATGGTCCAAATATTGAACTCGCTGTCATTCAAATTTAATTTTTAACCCTTATATGATTATCAATCATTTTCTATCAGAACTTTTGAAATATTCCAGGAAGAAGATTTGTGGGTTGAACATTTTGGCAGAAATTATCAGTTGCCGTCGTTTCAGTCGAACGTTCCCTTTGTCTCATTAACTCAACGATGTCTGCGCCCGAGACATTAGCATACGTTTTTGTGACTTCAGTACAACACCACGTTGCATATTTATGGAAAAGAGTCCATCATGTCTTGAACTAGGGAGATCGTTTCTGCCACCGCTGATGTTGCTACAGTAGCAACCGCGATGGGTTCTTCTCGACGGTCGTCGAATATGCAAAAGTATGCAAAAACTACTGCTACACAAAGAATCCTTTTGGACCTCCGTGGCCGAGAGGGTAAAGTCGCTGAATTTAACACTCACTCAGCCCCTCACCACGTGAGTTCGAATCCCGACAGGGTCATTCGGATTTTCATGTGAGGATGCCTTCCAGCTGGCGGGCGGTAGGTCGGTGGTTCTACCCGTATGCCTCCGTGCATTCGGGGTCTTCCTCCTCCTGTAATTAGCTGGACGTCGCTATATGACTGAAATACTGTCGAAGCGACGGTAAACTCAAATAGTCGAGTCTAGTCAAAGAATCTTTTTCGGTGCAATACTCTTTTATGTTGACTTACGACAATATTGCGCCTAAGATTTTTCAAGTAGTGCGATACACCATTTTAGTAACTCTAGATTTTTCATATAATTCTTGGAAATATTTTCTATTATTTCATTCTGATCTAAAAATAAAAAAGGCAATTTGGAAAAAAAAAATGTAGTTACGACAATGTTAAACATGACATTTTCGAAAACAAGAACAGAAACAGTATTGTATGTCGTTTCCCCGAATAATCTGCAGTGCACGTATACCAGACAAATATTTACAACCATGGTTTCATCCAGTAAATAACTGATTATGAAATATCACGCAACATATGTTTATGAATATCAGTGTGATTCAAATGTGTCTGGGTCATTGCGATCAAGGCTGTAATACGTGCATTTCTAATGACACAGTTCGTATCAGAGAAATACCCCAGGAAGTGCGAGGTTGGGGCGCCTTCAAACCTGGCTTAAGCGCCTCAGTCGGTCCTTTGGCCGACTAACCGTCTTAAGGCGGTAATTGTTTCTATTTCTCTATTTTATGTAATGTCATGTCTCCGTGTTTTTGTCCATTTACATGCACCTCCTTATGGAATTAGTTCATTTTAGATCACTTGAGAACGAAGTGCTCGGATGGCCCTTGTCCGTCATCCGGCGTCCATCATGCGTCGACAACATTTGCTTTAAACCGCTGAGCAGATTTTGATAAAACTTGACAGGAATGATCCTTGGGTACTACTGAACAAAAATAGCTAAAAATCATTCCTGTCAGCCAACCAAGATGGCCGCCAGAGCTAAAAATAGAAAAAATATTTAAACAACATCGCCTCCTAAACCGCAGAGCAGATTTTGATGGATCGCAATAGAACATGATTAATCAATATCAAATCCATTTGTCCATATCAACACATTTTTACAGAGATTTTACCCTTTGCTTCTACTATACAATAGTATACTATAAATGATGTGCAATTTTATCCTTACTTAAGAATTTCCCCCTTAGCAGTTGAATTCAGGTGAACGACTTAGGGTCATCTTGGCCTTCTTGTTAATATATATGACCTTTTCGTCCTTCCTTATTCTAGCACATCCATGGCCCGGTCAGTAAATTCAGTTATCCGTTTAGTCACCTATAGGTACATTCGCTGTTGAAATAACTGAATGACTCCATTGCAAAGTATTGCTTTATTTTACGTTGTGGCATAACGCTTGTGAAGAAAGAAACATCTTTGAATTATATATGCAGATTCTCATGCAGGACTCAAATCAGCCCGTTCACAGATGGTCAGTGACTAAGCATTTGATTAAAAACTATATATGTATATCATCGTCCACTACCCATCTCTAGATACATGTTCACCCAATGCAAAAGTCGGTGATTGTAAACTACAATTTGTTATTCATTTTGTATTTTGTTTATTCAAAAAAGCGTATCATGTTCGAAATAAATCTTTCATGCAACGTACGTTCAAACATAAACAAATGATATAATTGCTCTAGCAGTGAAGATGTCAACCCGTCAATATGACAGATCAGATTATGGTAAATTATATATGACATCATTTTGTACAACAACAACAACAACAAAAAAACAACAACAAACAAACAAGCAAAAAAGCAACACTTGTTTGTTATCATGTAATTGCCAGTTATTGTGTTCAGTAGAGTTTTTTTCTACCAGTTTATGGTCCTTGGAAAACAAAATGACGTGTAAATTCACCAAATTTTGTTCGTTCAATTTTGTTCTTGGTTATAAGAATGTTATCATATTTATATCAATTCATTTCCCTCTTTTGCACAATAAGAATTAATCCATTTCAATGTATTATAAACACCCGTAACCTTTTGCGAAGAAAGAATCATCACAAAAATAATAAAAAAAAATATACGAAGATTTTTCATTCGAAGTTTAGACGAACTTCCGGTACGCCTCTGTCACATGTTTGTCTTGATCATCCATTTTGATTATCTACATAATGCCTCATCTTGAGGGTAAAATAATTCAGGGCCGTATTCGTAATTTTAAGTTTTTAAGGAAAATAATTCCTTATCTGGAATAAATATCCTGAGGTGTTTTACATAGAAGACTAAATGAAAGCCTTAATAACTAAGGGAAATCTATGTGATTTTAAGGAAAATCTTAGAGACTAAGGGATTTTTTCCTAAAGAGTGTTATGAATACGGCCCCAGTACAATTACAAAAGTGTTCTCTTTCATTTTTTTTAATAAAAATAGTTTGCTATTGTTTACATTACTAAATAATATATAATACATGTGTATTTGAATTTATGTGTAAAAAGGTGTGAAAGTATATGTGTTATTCAGTTTTTTTTACTTGCCTTGGTCTCAAAAATGTTTACTATAAACTTTTTTTTGCGAAATATCTGGAGAATGTATGCTTTTGATTACATGAAGTATATATGTTAAGTCAGTTATGGAAATGGTTCTCATCCGTTCAATATTTTCGATAAAATGAAATAATGAATCTTTAATCTCTTATTATGTACAGAATATCGTATGCTAGTTTCTTATCCCTCTAAAATGAGGTAGGGCTGATAATATTTAGTTACAGCGGGAAAAATGGCAAGCTCTTTAGTTTCTGCTGATATATATATATATATATATATATACTTTTTGTTATTCTGCGTTTCTTTTTCATAAATATTAGAATACAAAATTATATAATAAAAAAATACACTTGGAAGACATTTATGAAGATTATATTCACCTACATCGTATTATTGAATGTCGATCTAATCACAAAAACGACATACAATATACAGTGTAATACAATATTCAGTGTAATACAGTGTTTTCTCGCACATCTTATATTGCACATCTGCTCAAAATACAATGTTTTTTACAGCTTGAAATATATTTGATTTATCCAGACATCTAGGCACCTGCACAGTCAACACTGTCAAACACGTCTAAGGCAGACTGATTTATATACAGCCCATACTGTTTATACCGCACTCTCTCCCTGTACAAATAAGAGAGACTTCCCCTCACATCTCAGATATAGTCAGTAAATAAAATATAAATCATATCATACACTATAAGAGATACGATTGTATCATTTTTATTGTGATTAAGTCTCCTGCATACCTATTATTAAGTAACACCACTTTGGCCAAGCTTAGTTCAAAACCACAGTATATGTTTGTTTGTTTGTTAAGTTTAACGTCCCACCGACAGTATTTCAGTCATTTGGAGACGATTCAAAACCACAGTGTATGACCACCAGTCTTTAAAAAGACGCCACGTGGTACAACCGAAGCTCTACATGGGAACTTCAAAGACATTAGAGAAAGACAAGTAAAAAATGAACGTAACACATGCTAATCATTTTGAAGATCGTATTTTCTTTCACTTGTGTTTATATGAAATACATAAATTTTATTTTTCATTAACATACATGAATGATAGTATGATTAATGATAGTATGATTAATGATAGAATGATTAATGATAGTATGATTAATGATAGTATGATTAATGATAGTATGATTAATGATAGAATGATTAATGATAGAATGATTAATGATAGAATGATTAATGATAGTATGATTAATGATAGTATGATTAATGATAGTATGATTAATGATAGTATGATTGTACCAAAAACGAATGATAATGATAAATCAACAAATACTCTATAGTTTCTGCAACGACGTAGTGAAAGTAACAGTAAACAATGTATGATATCTATTGAAACACAATTTATATGACATTCAGCATATTCAGTACTATGTTTTCGGACATCATTACATGTAAACCATATTTTTGTATTGAGGTAATTACCAATTACCTATCACCTTTATCATTCATGTGCTTCACTCTTTGTCTTTCGTTTTCTAAATAAATGATGTATGGCTACAATTATTGAATGTGCTAGGTAAGCACCATTGTGGTATGTTCGATCTTACAATAAAAAAGTACATGTACTCGTATATTTAAAATTTCATTTTTTTTAAACTTTTTAATACCTTGGCTTATTGAACTGTATGCGATACTTAGTCGTCGATATATGATTCCTGTAACGTATACAAATGTTGGTGACACTAGACAATTTTACAGGGATCACTTTTCCGTCGTCTGTCTGTCCGTCCGTCTGTCCGTCTGTCACACCTTTTCCGCCACGATTCAGCAAGTGCCACACGTGTTCCAGAGAACACTCTTGTTCACTGGGATCAGTCACTGTTACGGGGAAGGGGCAGGAAATCCAAGGAAAGATTTACAGTGTCACTCTTTGTCAAAATGGCTGCGGATTTTTGAATGCCTTTTGTAACCGGGAAATTAGCCAAGTCCCGGTGATTAAAGGACGTTGATGTAACAATCTTCCTGTGACACACAAGATGAAGGTATGGATGACATCAGAAATCTGCCACATTTGACTTAACTATGATCCACTATCTTAAGGTAAAGTCCCTGTAATGGTTCGGCTATATTTCGGACCTCATGGCCTTTCACGGAGAAAACCAAGATTTCCTAACGTTTCATTAGAGTAACTTGGTTATCTTGTTGTAGGTTAAGTGGTCCAAGACGTAGCGGAACCATTACAGGGACTTTACCTGAAACCATATGTGAGGCAATCAAGATATTTCAATAACCAAGCACACAAATTCGCCCCTCACACTGTATCTCATTCAAATAGTCTTCCTTCCCACGAACATACACTGAAAATATCTTTTCTAATCGAAAACGTAAGATTTTGTAAATTTTGTACAAATCAAAATCATACAAAATCATGTTCTTTTCATATTTCTTTGAGTATAAAAAACAAACATACATCATAGTTTATGTTTCAAAGAAAACAACAACATTTAAGGCGCAATATAATTATATTCATATGTACAAATGTAGGGCTAGGCCCAATGCCCAGTCCTCCCCCCAAAAAATGAAGAGAAAATCAGTTTCTCAAGAAGAGGGACGAGAAGATAATTTACTTGCATCAGCTATGATATATTTTTACAGGATTGATTAATTGAAACAATGTTGATAGAGATTCTCCATCTATGCCAAACTGTTTCTAAAAGCGTATAAAACATTCGCAATAGTTTATCGGTCCTCGCGCATAAAATTCCAAAATGTTAACCACGTATCGGTGACATAGTGCAGTCATTAAAATTTGATCCAGCCCGCTGTATATTTGAACATCACCTTCAAGACAGTATACCTTAAAACACAAATATTTTACATTGCCTTTTAAGTTGGGTCTTAACCATAATTCATCATTCAATTGATGTAAAAAAATATCATATCAGTTATTAAGTATATATAAGTAGAAAAATGATCGTATTTTAAGTCATGAAAAAGAACAAAATATGAGAAAAATCTTAAACCGAAACACGACACGTTATATATATGTAGTGAAACATTACAATTTACCGCAACATTGGGGGTTTATATGTAATACGATGAGCATGCCATATATAGGATCTGATATGAATTGTTATTTCATATTAAATTTTACTAAACGTTTTCATGGAAATGTTATTAAGCGAGGCCCTGGCGAGCTTAATAACATTTTCATGAACTTGTTTAGTGAAATTTGATATGAAATGACAATTCATGTCAGATTTTATTATCATATGACCTATAGTGACAGTAAAACGCGATTATAACAAGTTATAAACAAACAAATGAAG
>CM037780.1:43971195-44021195 GCA_021229015.1 Solen grandis | reverse complement strand
TAGTATTACATTGAATTTGTATATCATATTAATCTAAAAATATTATAAAAAAACGTATAGATAAGGCATATGGCGGCACTTGTACTTCTTTGAAGTGGAGCTAGCTTTTGTGGCGACGTGGTAAATTGCCTGATTTGCATACCGAAATTCCGGCTTACATAAAAGTAATATGGCAAAGGGTAATTTTCTTTGGTGTATTTAAATCGGTGTTTGTTGTACTTAGATAACAAATTGGTGTTTGTTGTACTTAGATGACAAATCGGTGTTTGTTGTACTTAGATAACAAATCGGTGTTTGTTGTACTTAGAATGGAGCGGACCCGCATCAATGCAAACTGATAACATTTTTTTTATTTATTATACTGCCGAAAAATGCTCTATACAACCACGAGGCAAATTTCATTTGCGGTGGACCCCATATTGCCCGGCTATTCGCAGAAGTGTCTTCCTGAGAAATCAATCTGCAGTCAAATGTAAACAATATTGGGGAGATATTGGTCTGATGGGCTGGAAATTTAAGAAAAAAAATCATCATTGCAATTCACAAAGGTTAACACCAATTGATACAGCAGATACAGATACAGCATCAGTTACACGATTACAGGTTACAAGAACTCTACATTTACCTTAGGCAAGATTTAGCCGAGATATTATCGCTATTTATTGTGTTTCCAACTGAATTTAGAATATTTTTAGATGCGCATGTAAGTGTGTTAACAAAATGACACACTGTCGACGGGATGTTAAACCCATTTATCAAAGTGAAGACCTGTCTGGTTTGATAATTCAAGAGACATTCTATTTAAATGACGGGTCTAAATATTGTAAATATTAGAGTGTCAACATGTTCATTTGTATTTTATTATGTCATTCCATGCCTATCAGTTATAATGAACTTGGTTGAGATTTAATGGTTATAACATTGTCTCAATGATACTGTATTTAAGTTTAATTACATGCTAGTGTATAAACAAACAAGTTTTTAAGAACGATGGACATACTGGTGTGACTATTCCAATATTCACAATTTCGTGATTAGATAAGCTAACAAACAAAGCTTATGACGTTGTTTATGTCAATAAGAAATAGCGTCACAAATCGTATCACGTCAACTATTTTCTTTATTTCTTACCGATTGGATTCGCAAGAAAGGTTTGCCGGGAACTCGGACAAATGCTACATTAAGTTGTCAATGAAATTAAGAAAGACTGAAAGCGAGAAGTGTTTACTCCTCAATATGCTATGACCAATGACGTGTTATAAGCTGGGACTGAAATCCTTGGGTGTTTTTATCGTAGATATTGACCTTTTGTCAGAGCGAAACACTTTCCTTACAAGAAAATTAACCGAGAAGTACTCAAAGTGTTGACATATACCATAAAGATTTTACGGATATGCCTTCAAGTAGTTACAATGAGAAAATCGTGATAAAAATGAGTCTGTGTTTTCTACCTATAAGCAACTGGAGGTTTTTTGTTCGAAGATAAACAATATATCAATTCGACATCTTGATTTTAGCAGACACAATATAAAAATCAAAATGCCTTTTTTCCTTATATTTTGAATAAAATCGAAAAAAATGCATTGGCTTACTTCTGGGTCAGTTCAGTATTGATTGTATATCTCTGCATTAACATGCAATGATATAGGATAAACATTCAATATTTACAACTGGCCATAGACTAATTGTACTTATTTCGTATTGAATAAACAATTCAATCTGTTATTGAAATGATTTTAGGGAATACTTACGCTCTCGCTGAATGGTTTTTCCTTACTTCTGCATGCATGTGATATAGATTTATTTTGTTGTTGTTGTTGTTAATGTTTCAAAATGTAGATATCCTATGTGAAAACTGTAATAATGGTGGTTAAATTTATAAGATAAAACTTAAATTTTAATATTTATTGCAGGTACCTAGATATCGTTGTGAAAACGCACTTCGCTCCTCACCAATGCGTCTCGTGTTCTATTCCGGGAGACGTTGGTTAGAGGGTACAGTGGTCACCCGTCTAGACACGTTGGTTTTCTCCGGGTTCTCAGGTTCCCTCCCACAATAATGACCACACACGTTGCCATCAGAGCCATTGAGAGTGACTAATATATAAGTTGTGAGAACTTTTTTTTTGTTGTAATTTTTAATTTTACTAATATGTACATAACATACATAATGCTCACAAAAACAATTGTGAATTACCATTTAGGGATGTCAAAGATTAAAATAAATTCATATCGATATATCGAAATATAAGAATCAACGATGTATTGAAACTATTGATATATCTATTCACCTGTCATCTAGGTAGAGAGATGTTTATTTCCATGAACTCATTTTCCGGTTAAGTTTGGCAGGTATGAAACCTCAAGTAATTTGGCAGGTAAAAACATTTTTGGTATTCGATATTTCAGAACGGAATCTACTTAAAATCAAAATGGATATTCGTTGATATTTCGATATCTTAATAATTACATCCCTAATCAACACAATATAACATATATAAAGTACAATAGAGGTCTTTATATTTTACATTTCCATAAATATTAGTATTCATATTCAATTACCAGTCAGTTATACAATATTAAAGCTTATAGTACTTTGTAATAAAGAAGGAAAGGTAGATATAAAATCTGTAGAAAACATGCCTGTACATATAGTATATTATTTGGGGAAAGAAAAAGAGAAAAATGTTGGTCAACGTCAATATTGATGTTGATGATAAGTTGTGAGAACTTACTTGTTTCGTTGTTATTGTAAAAAAATAATAATAAAGTTAAAACTTAATATTGAACAAATTGATATATCGCCTAGTGGATTATTATTCAGTAAAATTGTTCAAATATACCCGTAATATCGATAGACTTCTGTATTATTTTGCTATTGTGAAAATTGTTGGTGACAATCTCGATATAATTTTAACTCTGAAACAAGCATTTTAAACTATTTACATGTGTTATAAAAAAAATATTACAAAATTTACCTTATTTCTTACAGCCTTACCCTGATGTTGGTGTTAAATAAAGTTTCCTTGAATTTTGGGTATTAAATGTATTTTATCATAATGTGTAAAAAAGGAATGTATTGTTTATACTTCAAAATAAATAATGTATTGACTGGAATGATATAAATAATTAAGCAGAATCGTATCATATACAACCTTATCGACATTGCACGATTATAACTTTCTATAATCTAACTCATAATACGTAAGACTTTAGTAAAACCATTATTTTCATATACATGTATGCATCAATCATTTACCAATATAGGGGGCTTCCTTTTATTGACGGCGAAGAGTTAATTGTTTATACCGATGACCTTTATTAGTCAACGTCGAACTAAATCGACACAAATGAATTACATACTGTTACAATACACCCGTAAATGAATATGACAGTCTGAAATTCTGTAAATAACATTATGCATATTAGTTCTAATAGACTGATCCATTAACAGATGAATAAAAATAATGCGGATAAATCCCTACAATACAGTTTGCAGACCGGGTCCAAAACGTACATGTCCGACACGTCCTATCCTTTTTTACAATGGCACAACTCTTCAACAAGGAAGACTACTCCTTCGACCTCCGCACTTTCGTACTTGCGCCGTTTCGAACTATCCCTATTCGGCCACAGTAACAACCATTCTGTTGTTAAAATTATCAAATTAGTTTTAATATTTATTGTCCCTGTCATACAAATGGCAGTAGGTTGTAGAACCACCCCACTGACTACCATGCAATATATTAATTTCATTATAAACAAAATATAAAAAGGAGAAGTAAATATGAATGTTTTTTATCATAAACAATTGAAATCTCTCTTTTTCACTATTTCGGAAAAAAATGCCTTTCCCAAGAAAAGAAACAACAACATGATATCAAAAACAATATGGCGATTGCACAAACGTCTATTATGCAGCTGCTCAAAAATTCTAGTTTTTTTCTTGAAATAGGCAAATGTTTTACCGAAATATTGAAAATGAGTGAATTTAATTATTTATTATATTTTTCCCTCTGGAAACCAACGTTTTCATCATAATTTGGAATTGAAATCAATTAGAAATGTTAGAGCACATGAATGAAAGTCGATTTAGAAAAAGAGAGAGACATTGAATTTACATGTATAAGTAATAACATGACTCCTTCAATGTATAAGTAATAACATGACTCATTCAATGTATATGTAATAACATGACTCCTTCAATGTATAAGTAATAACATGACTCCTTCAATGTATAAGTAATAACATGACTCCTTCAATGTATAAGTAATAACATGACTCCTTCAATGTATAAGTAATAACATGACTCCTTCAATGTATAAGTAATAACATGACTCCTTCAATGTATAAGTAATAGCATCACTTCTTCAATGTATAAGTATAACAGACTCTTCAATGTATAAGTAATAAATGATCTTCAATGTATAAATATAGCATGACTCCTTCAATGTATAAGTAATAACATGACTCCTTCAATGTATAAGTAATAACATGACTCCTTCAATGTATAAGTAATAGCATCACTTCTTCAATGAATAAGTAATAACATGACGCCTTCAATGTATAAGAAATAGCATCACTTCTTCAATGTATAAGAAATAGCATCACTTCTTCAATGTATAAGTAATAGCATCACTTCTTCAATGTATAAGTAATAGCATGACTCCTTCAATGTATAAGTAATAACATGACTTCTTCAATGTATAAGTAATAACATGACTCCTTCAATGTATAAGTAATAGCATCACTTCTTCAATGTATAAGTAATAACATGACTCCTTCAATGTATAAGTAATAACATGACTCCTTCAATGTATAAGTAATAACATGACTCCTTCAATGTATAAGTAATAGCATCACTCCTTCAATGTATAAGTAATAACATGACTCCTTCAATGTATAAGTAATAGCATCACTCCTTCAATGTATAAGTAATAACATGACTCCTTCAATGTATAAGTAATAGCATCACTCCTTCAATGTATAAGTAATTACATGACTCCTTCAATGTATAAGTAATAACATGACTCCTTCAATGTATAAGTAATAGCATCACTCTTCAATGTATAAGTAATATCATAACTCTTTCAATGTATAAAAATAAAGAATAAATAGTGATGTATGTATGTATGTATGTATGAATAGCCTTCTCTTGTTTTTTTATTTCTACTATGCTGGTCCAGAAACATAATATTCTGCTCGCTGGTTGAATTATGTAATACATTTTATTAAATGGACCTGATTACAATAAAACAAAGCTTAAAATTGTCAATCCTATACTTTGAGTAAGTGTATTTGGTATTCTTAAAGATATGTATTGCTAGTTTAAAGCTTTTTTATTACTTATTATATTATTTTGAATTTAGTATCACCTTTACGTCTTGCTTAAATAAGTGATCTTTTTATCATTTGATTAAGTCCCAAATCACGTCTTTTTCTCCTAATATCACAAAATAATTATAAATGCTTATGAATGGTTCGCGTGATAGTGTCATATTAACCAAATATTCTTTTTTTTTTTTTTTTGGCTTATTTCCGAAATAGATTTATTGATGTCTCCTCTTTATTGTGACAAAAGCACAAGGATCGTTTAATTTTATTTTCATTTTATCATGAAGAGAATTAGAAGCTAATATTCTTTTGTAATATTCTTGCTCGCAATCACTAAATAAAAGAACACTAGTGCATATAAAGGTGTAAGTAAAATAGCCTCCAAGTTTATTTTAAGCTAAACTAACTGTTCATTTCATTTACGTTTCAGTGTTTTTTGTTGTTGATGTTGATGATGATAATAATACCTTGTAAACATACTTGTTCATATCATATCTTGCAAGAAATGAAGGAAAGAAAAGAAAATAAGAACAGCATTCTAAAAGCATTACAACTGAAACACATGATTTCCTCTCCTCTGTAACGCGAATTGTAGGGAACATTCCTGTGAAATCTGAAAGAAAGACGAATTCCAATCAATTAAGTCCGAAGAAATACGTCTGCAAACAATTTTGTTGCATAATAGCATTCAAATGAAACGTTATACTGTATATGTATAGCTGACTTAACACATCAAACAAGGAAGAGCATGATTTTGAACTGTGAAGAAAATAAAAATATTCATAGAGCAATCAGACGAAGGCTGAGGTTGAATTTGCGTGACAAAGAGTTGTCCGTTCGTTTTCTAGTGTTTTGCTGTCTCGGTAACGGAGAAGTTTTTATAAGTCCAGACGCGATGAAAGGAATTTGTCACTCTATAGATAGCTGCGAGCACAAGACCAGATGAAATTTTCCCGAACAAAGACTAATAGTCTAACAGTCGGAAATAGTCATTTTTTAATATTTTATTTAAAAAAGGGGGACTCCTTAAGAGTATCTGACGAAAAACAATTGCAGACACGTAACGAAAAAGGTAATACAGAACAACACATACAAAATTATTTGAATGGCAAAATTAAAAGAGACACAGCTTGTAAGGCTTAGATTTACTGAACTGGAGAATGGAGTTATCAACAAAAATTCACAAGAATAAAAGTAATTGTCAAAAACAGTTTTAAAGAAATTGATTTGAGTTTAGAAATTTTTGTTTAAGTAATATATTGTAATGTGTTTTCTTATAAATCTGTAAAATACACAAACATGTACATATATGTGGACATTATATGGCAGTAAAGGTATCACTTTAATTCATTTCCTCACTTAGAAACATGAGCAAACAGGATAGACCAACATTAATCAGCTCCTTTTTACGCCATTAGTTTAATAATTGCATTTTGAAGATAGAGATATTGCTGTAACGCCAAGTCCACCATACATGTATATCATAAAGCTTGGAGTACATTGTTCTAAATTTGAAATTAATTATACAAATATATATATTATAATAAGTGTAAATGTTACAAATTCATCAAAATTCATTCGAAACATGAAATTATCACAAATTGACTTCAGTGACTCTTTAAGCAAATAGAAAGTGATAATAATATATGATTATGAAGGGCCCGTTGAGAATTGTCAATAGTATGTTTGAATGAACAAACAATTTAGCAGACATTGTTGAAGCCGTTCCTCGTTATACCAAATATATCAGGCTTCCGATTGCAATAGAATGCGGTTAATAAACGATCTGGTATATTACCCACGACTTTAATCAGAGCCCTGTTACATATGTCAATCGAGCCTAAAATATAGTTTAGCAGAACTGACCATTGTATGTTTGGAATTCGCAAGCATCGGACCCATTTTGTCTAAAAAACTGATGCTTCGGCGCGCAAATAACAAGCGTTAAATCTTTATAGCAATGTGGAATTTAACAATGAAATACATATATGAAGTTCCCGTCAAGATCTGGTAATTTCATGTTTGTATTAAGAATCATTTAAGAAGACGCTATATTTTTTTGTTATTTATTGTTGTTGTTTTTATGTAGTTTGTTTCTAAATTGTTGGCTCATTAAGCCTGTTTAAGGGAATGTCCGTATCACAGAGGGAACTGAATTCTACTGTTCTATAGACAGATAGCATGCTTTCTGATTGAAATAGAAATGATGTTGCCAAATGTCAAGATTCTTTATAATATCCTGGTGCCTCCGTCCAAATGTGAAAAATCAGATATCTAAATATATCATTTTAAATTACTTTGCCATTTGTGTGAAAACAACTTAATAGCTGAGTAGACTGGTGAAAATAAATCATGAACTCACGGTACATCTGATGTGATTGTCATTTTTATTCCGTGGTGGTCTTGTTGCTTTGGCATCTGCTTGCTTATTTCATAGAGTTCTGAAATACTTTGCAATATGCTATATAAGCAATCAGTCAGACTGGAAATGAGTGATGTGACCCATTCTTATAAGTTAATCAAGCCTAAAATGTAGTCGTCTAGACTTGGAGAAGACATAGTTTTTGGCTTTATATGTTTTCAATTGATAATCGTTGGACGCCGTATGTCTACCGTGGTTAGATATGTTTTTGATGTAAATAATTTTATGTATTAAAATGAAAAAGTATCGCCCTAGTTTTATTGACAATGCATGAGATGTTCATTGTGTAACATAGTTTAGCATATATTGAATCTGAATGAATATTGTTCTACAATCATTAAGGAAAATAAAACTATACTACTCAGAGTTTGCTAAGGATCACTTTTTGACATTATGTATTTGGTTTATATTATCAATATATAAAATCAGATTGCTAACAAAGATAAACATATATTCGGGCCTCATAAACGTGTAGTGCAATTATTGATTGACATGTACACTTCGCAGGAGAAGCATGAGGAAAGACATACCCGTGAAAATTGTCTATTTATGACCATTTTCCTTCATGGATATTTGTAAATGCTGCAAGATTGATTGTGTTTACGTCATACGTTGATTGAATTTTAGACATCATCTAAGCGAGTCAATGGAATGCTTGAGGCTTGTTTTTCACAGCGGCAGATTGCGCATGTTCTTGGGATGTCCCAGACCTTTGTGTCAAAAATGTGGAGTCGATTCCAAATGACTGAAAATGTATTGCATCTGCACGCCGGAGAACGTTCAACGACTCAAGCTAAAGACCGATTCATCGTCCTTCAAGCTCGACGCTACCGATTCAGCGACGCAACAACGTTACGTAGCGAACGCTGCTCTGGTGTGCGTATAAGTACACAAAACAAAAAATCGGTTGCATGAAGCTAGACCGAGGTCACGACGGCCTAAATTACTCTTCCTATTGACACGACACCATTTTCAAAAGCGTTTGGAATTGGCACGATATGTTGGGTGAACCCAGAATGACTGGACCCCTGTTCTATTCACAGATCAAGGTTCTGTGTGGACTTCACGGACAGGCGGACTAGGGTTTGGAATATTAATTCCAAATGAACGTCTCTATCCAAAGCATGCAAAGCATGATCATTATGGCGGGGGTTCAGTCATGGTGTGGGCTGGAATTAGCGTTCCGGGAAATTAAAACGTCATACTGACGGCGGCAGAGAGATACGTCAATAAAGTTTTGTATGTTCATGTTGGCCCGTATGCAGGTGCTATTGGTCCTGATTTCATTTTGTTGGATGATAATGCCCGTGCACACAAGGTCCGAATCACCAACCAGTGACTTTAGCGAGCTACAAGTGTGCAATTGTATTTGCCAGCGAGATCCCCAGACTTAAATCCCATAGAACACGCATGGGATATGCAACAGAAAGCTTATCTTGGGGCTCAGACAAGCTTTCATTGAGGGGGCGAAGCTTCCCCATCATAAAATCAGTAGACTTATCAGCAGAATGCGGCGGCGATGTCAGGCCTTAATTAATGCACGCTATTTAAGTACTTAAAACTCACAAACTTTTGATTTTTTCCGATTTTCCGATGTCAAGCTGCCACATCAAAAATGTTGATATTCGCCCCTTACGTTCTTTCGGCCATATTCACGTATAAATAAACTACATGATAATAATTAATTCCTATCTAAATAACGTTTCCAAAAAAGAATCAATTTTTTCGTGTCGCCACAACTTAATGGAAGTAGTACACGTTATAATTGTGATCCTTAGAAAATTTTAAGTTATATATGTAGATATATATAGATGATGCGAAATGCATAACGCGGCATTTGTAGTTCTTTGCAATGGAGCTAGCTTTTGTGGCGACTTGTAGAGTGTCTGATTTGCATACCATATTCGAGTCCAGCTTACATACATTAATATGGTAAAAAGTAATTTCTATAGTAATTTTTAAACAGCGTGCTTAGATTACCTTTCTATTCACTTATTACTAGATATTAGAGTAATTTAAGAAAATGGCAAGCGTTGGGTGCCTTTTGTGAAAACTAAATATGAGGTGCAAATAAAAAGTGTGTTAATGTACTACTCTTACAATGACCAAAAAAAAACATGTATTGTCAGCTTAATTTGAAGTTTTTTCTGGTGCAGGTTTGAGACGATCACTACAAAAAAACATTGAAATTATTGACGACGCGCCAATAGGTTTTAATTTTGGCCATGAAGCCGCATAATCGAAAAAAGGAACCAACCACCGTTACTATTTCCCTAAAAAAAGTCAATGTGATTGTTTACATCAGGTTAAAAAGGTCATGACCTCCTTACGTAGGCATTTTAGGAATGGAACCACACTCATGATTGTTATGAAATAAATCAAAGTGTTCGCACTAGGAGACGACCTGCGGATTTAACATGAAACATTATGCCGACCTAGCTTCGATTGTTGCCCTTACATAGCACAACACAATATTTATTAATTGGTAATACACAATGGGAATGGTTTTAAAACACTTACAGGGATTTTTTTTAAGTTCACTTGTGTGTAACATATGATAAATGTCACCAGTAAATTATACAATGTATTTAAACCAATCTGTGTGCCGCTTTTGTATCGATTCCAGGTCATGGTGAACAACTTTTATGTGCGGACGTCTTCCACAAGATCTACAGCACGTCAGTGGTTTTACGCTGGTATTTGTTTGTAGTCTTTCTTCAACAATAAAATATGTCAGTCTTCTGCAATGATAATACCATCGTCGCAAGCGATGTATGACTTAAACAGAATTAATTAAGCCTTAAATTTCGAAGAGTGCCAAACTTAACACAGACATTCCGCGGGCAGGTTTGTTTGTTTACATTCAATGAGATTGGAAAACATCATCTTAAGACACATTTGCTATGCCACAGGTACTTAGACACTAAACGAAGGTAAACAAACTTTTCTCATCGATATCATCATCACAAGCAGTCATTGTTTTAGATCAAATTTATTACAAATATCAATTTCAAAAAAGGCCTCGGGTTATGAATGACACACCGATGATACCATATTACAGGAGAGCTGAACATTTTGATACCCATAATGTCATCTTATATTATGTATACTTTAGTGATGGTAAGTTTCAGGAAAACAAAAAAAATTCTTTCTCGCCGTGGGACTGAAATATACACTTTGAACAAAGCGCAATTGGCAACGGCTACTATGGAAGCCATGAAGGGCAATTTTGACTTATGACTGATTTTGACAAATGACTTTTGAGTTACGGCTGGTAATCTTCTTGTCTTCTAAAAATATTAGAGCTGAGTATTTGGTATGTAATATACTTTATCAACTTTAAAAATCATAGCAGTTAATAGCAGTTTTCTCAGGTGAGCGACTAAGGGACAATGATCGCAAAAATTGTATGTCACAAACTGCATGTAAGTCACTAGTCACAAGTGTTAAGTCACAAGTTGTAAATCACTAGTCACAAGTTGCAAGTCACTAGTTACAAGTTGTATGTCATTAGTCATAGGTTGCAAGTAAAATATTTTTTGCTTATTATTAAACATGTCTTGACCATTTTTGGAAACCAGTATATAATTCATTGGCTGTACTTTCTTACTATGTATTAACAAAACAATGCTATACAATCTCTTTAAAAGATTACCAAAGATAATAAAATGTAAAATCCGGCCAAGTTACAAAGATGGATTACATGTTATAAGTAAATTCTTGAAAGATAATGTATGTAAAGACAGTTATGTCTCCCCTATATTTATATGGGGGAGACATTTTGTTTTGTATTGTTTGTATAAGTCGAGATGTCATTTCTGAAACAAGAAAGTGAAGGGGACAAGAAATCTTATCTGAAATCATACCTTGTTTCATGCCGGAATATCCAGGTTTGTTGAATTTGAAATAAATTAACAGTGGTAGGTAATAAAATAAATTACATAATAAGCAAGGAGAAAAATGAAACTAAATCCTCCTTTGAGACTTTGAGAAATAGGTTTTTTAGCCACAGCTGGATTTATTTATTTATTTAAAATGAACATACTCTATATCAATTAATATGTGATCGGGTGTGTTTATCAAAATCATTGCATGATGATTTATTAATCGCCAGTAGAAACCGGCGAATATATTTGTTTCTATGTAAGGTTTGGTCTATGCGGGAAAAGTAAGTGAAATGTTAATATGTAAGCTAATGGATAAGACACAAAACAGTTTAATTCTTTCCTCACCACAAAAATGCCTAAATGTGACTCCTATTGTTTAATGAAAACTATTATTGCATATTTAGTCCCTATCAAACAAAATAATCTTAAAAATTACGTTAAGAAGGGATCCTTTGGACACGCCATAATTAAAAAGAAAAAAGTAACTGCTAAATCCATTTCCATTGTCAACTAGTGCTGTATTATGAAATTATAGATATAAAATAAAATAAGGTAATGAGTATTGCACTAGCAATTACGTTTTTAAATTATTATCATTTTTAAATATTTCTCGGAAGTGATTTACAAAATTCCCCATCAAGCATTAAATTACTATCATTTTTAAATATTTCTCGGAAATGCTGTAACAAAATCTCCCCATCACGCAATCTACGAATGTGAAATTGCACTGGAACGTTGAATCAAAGCGCACAATGCGGTGAAACAAAGCTGTAACTATAATTACTAGTAGTAAGTCATGAACTTGCTCTTTGTTTTATGATAAACCCGGCGGCAGTCTCTCATTGCCTTAACTGAGCACTTTGCTTTGTTTCATTACGATCTTGAGTGTGGTTCCAGTTATAAAAATGCATACATATGGAGGTCGTGATTTTACTAACCTGATGTAAACAAATTTGAATTGATACGTTACTGAGCGCGGTGGGATGCAAAACGGTGAAAATGGCTATGGTAATTATGTAAACAATGCCTGCTTTTGATTTACGGCCACAGCTAGTCTAAAAGTCGCGGAAAAACGATACCGCTTTGCCGTTTTGACATTTCCATAATTCGTTTTTTTTTTAGTTCTGACCTAAATAATGCATTTGCCTTCTGTTTTTGAATAGGGATGCTTGCAAAGCTGTTCTATGGTAGCACACATTTCTGCAATTAATTAAACTTGGTTTATTTGCATCGCTCGAAAAATTGATCCTCGTTTATTTATTTTACTTAATAAACAAAGAAATGCGACATCATCATATTAAAAAATCTGTTCTCTCAGTGCTATTAGCATTTTCATTATATTGCTCATCAAATGTTGGAATGACTGGGGTTGAATTAATAACAGAACATATCTAAGTCTTATCTCAACACCTATGTGCAAAATAAAGGTTCTTTATATCTTAATATATATAGATTTATAGCTCGTCTGTTTTTCCAGAAAAAAAGGCGAGATTTTGTCATCACTCTGGTGACGTCGTCGGCAGCGTAGTCGTCGTGAAGAACTTTAACCTTGGCTAAAACTTCTAAACTATTTAATCTTCATCAAAGGGCCATGACTCTCAGGTCCATTTTGACCAAATTTATCTCCCTTTAAAATTACAGTAAAAACCTTAAGCTATGGCCTCATTAATATTTTGTTCGAACAAGAAACCCGTCCGTCGTCAATTGGTAGGAAATAGACTCATTTCATACCGCGTTTTCCTTATTGTAATTACTTGAACGTGTACTTGTTGAACTTGAAGACATGTACGTATAATCTGTTTAGTATATGTCTGCATTCTGAGTAGTTCTAAATTAATTTTCTTATAAGACAAGGAAACTTTATTGAAAGCGAAGGGTTATATGGATATAGACTTTGTACGATTTCCTGGCAAAAGTTTCCTAAAAATTCGATCGGCAAGAAATGCCGAAAACATAGCATGAAGGTAGTACGAATTATGGCATAAACGACATTAACTACTTTTTCAGCTTTCCTTCCTAGCTAATCTGACCCTCAGGGGCTCGTAGTCAAATGGGTCGAATTATATCGTATTAATGGTAACATTGAAAATAGGAAGGGAGGACACTGTTTTCGGCATTTTTAATATCGCATTTTCGTGGAAATTTCGCCCAGTAATGTGGTTCATTTACTTTTAAAATGAATTAAAATAAAGAATATGGACTGTTCCCGTGATGTTTTTTTTCTCTTAAACATAATGCCATGTGTTTTTAATGCTCTAATTGAGATTGATTATACCGGGACCGGCTACTTCCGGAATAAAAGTTTCATTTGTCAACGGCTATTTATATTGATTTTTTTTAATTGCAGCAGAAAATTCAAAACCTGGATAGAATGGCAGGTCAAGTGTCATGGTAAATATTTCCTTTATTATATTTGTTGTAAATCCCTTTTCCCGGAGAAGAATGAGTTTTGTTTCTGTATTCTGATTGACCAATGAAAACTTACATTTATATTCATTGCGAATGAAACCTGTTGCAGCCAGTCTCGGCAGTTGTCAAACTCGATTGGAACATTAAAACTACGAAATTATCACTTTAAGAGAAAACTCATCACAATAACGTTTAGGATTTTTCATTTCTTTTCATTTTAAACACAAATTGCTCCCTTTGCAATGTCATGGTTGTGTTAAAACGCGATTTTCCAACGTTTGGTCTCAAAACAGTGTCCCCGCTTCCTTTTATAATTGTACTAATATACGATATGATTCGACCCATTCGTCTTCAAGCCCCTATCATCTGCACACGAAGATGTAAGAGTGAGCTATTAGGATCTCCGTTATCCGTAAAGAAATAATATGTAATCATTCCAGCAAAATAAAGATCAAACTTGGAAACAGTATCATTTAAAACACTATTAATTTTCATAATACCTTACCCAATATGGAATTATATACGACAATACAAAAGAAAACGTTTCTTTCTCTAATATTTACTTTATCAAAAACTATTAAACTGTCTTATCGCGTCATTAGAAAATTATGGTCGTCGAATCACCTAACAAGATTTTTTAAACTACCTAACTGAAACTTGTAAAGAAATTAATATACATTTATTATTTTATCATAAAGGCTTTATTTATATCTAATTTATAAAACATGTTTGCCAGTCTAAGAGATCAAAACACTGTGATTTGCAAAATGCGTGAGTGATAATTGCACCCGTGTACATAATGCTATAATCTGTTGTAGCTATTCGTCAATCCGTATGTAAAACATCAATGTTAATTTTACATATTCAGTCGGTCTGACCAGTGTTTCCCCAATGCCGTCTACATTTGACCGCAGATTTCAAAGATGTATACAAGAATAAAGACAAGGCAAAATCATTTGCAGTTAACCTAATATTGCCCGCAGCTTTCGGCAGTATTCTTAATAAAGAAGATTATCAGGATGTATTGAAGCTGGCCCGTTAGGTGTAGTAATTGTATGAAATCATCCCGAGTAACGTTAGGATGACATCTAATTATGATTAAAACATCTCTGCAAATAACTTACGTGACTGTTATTGTATCGACCATTTATCGAATAAATCTAAAAGATAAACATATCAATCAATATCACGGTCGATATGATATTTCGACCGTGATATAGAAAGCATTTATTACAAACTATATTGGGTTAATCCTTTCATGTTTAACTCCGATTTGAGTCTACCAAAGAAAAAATACTTTACTGTATACATGTTGATTATCATTAAGTCGGACAAGTCTCAACATTTGCACCAGAAGAAAAAATATTATGAAAGCTTGACTCGAATACGTGACGTGAATCAAACACTCTACTAGTCGACACAAAGGCTAGCTGCCTTGCAAGGAAGTACAAGTGCCGCATTATGCTTTACCTACATATTTGTATTTTCTAAAATGATTGATTGTAAATATTATGCTCAAGTTTAAAGTATGTTAAAATAAGCTACACAATGAACGTCTAATATATTGTGAATAAAACTAGAACTCATTGCTATCAGAATGATTTATTTTTGAAATTTATACTATAATTTATATCAAAGTCATATCTAACCACAGTTGACATAAGGCGTCTAACGCTTTCCAATTCCATACATATAAAGGCAAAGAATATGTCCTTTCCAAGTCAAGACTACAGTTTAGGCTCGATTGACTTATAAGAATGGGTAACATCACTCATGTCCGGTCCGACTGATTGCTTATATAGGATATTGCAAAGTCGTTCAGATCACTGATAAAACCGTTCGTCTCATTATTGACTTCCAGGCTTTACACTGTTATCTGACACCTTTCTCTCTCCGAGAAGTAAACTAACAGACGCCAAAGCGACAAGGCCATGATGAAACAAAAATTCCAATCACATCAGATGTATCTTTTTTTTTCAGCCACACAGTTGTTTTCAAACTTTAAATAATATGTTTTAATATCATTTGAATAGAGTAATCGGAGTTAATGGATAAAGTTTCAGAACTGTTGACTATCGCAATCTATTTAGAGCCGGAAAGTACGCTATCTGACATAAAAATCAACTTTTAGTTTGAAAGATATGATTGTCAGTTTATCACTAGCCGGTATAACCAAAGCATATGTTTCGAAACCACCAACTGATTTTGTTTAATTACTTGTCCCGGTATAAGAAATTCAAAGATTAACAATTATTGACAAGATTTCATATTTTTGTTTCATACTTAAATTCTACGGAGCTTTAAAGATATATATATATATGGTGGCATACTTCTGCCAGCCACTTATCTACTTAGCTATGTTGAAACTTTTCAGAAAAATTGTCACGTATTCAGTTATTATCTGGCAAGTAGTAAATTTTCATATATCCACTTAGGTATCTTCACCCAAGCATATATTCCTTGGAATTTAAGTGACTAACTTGAAAAAAGGCGAGATATAAGTTAATATATGGCTGGCTTTTGTGGGTATATAAATTTCAATACATATTTTGTATGAAAGATTCCAGTTCTATTTCTAAGATATGACTTTCTGGTCTGTTAAAATTATTATTGCTTTGAAGAAATCATATCCATCTCTTCCGCTCGTATTAGGTATGTCTTTATTTTGAGATGCCCTGTCTCTCTTTATATAATGATTCTTTTTGTATCTAAAAAAACTTCAATGTTTCTATGGATGTTCTGTAAAGAACATTTGGTAAACTGGGTAATCAGTAGTAGCAGTAGTATTAGAGAGAGAGAGAAACAGTGAATATCACCATTACAGAAGATTGTGTAATTTCTTTTTGAACACCATCTTAATTAGAAAACACTTATCAATATAAACCATCATATCATACTTATTTTTAAATATTTGTAATTATTTATTATTTATTTATGCTTTTCTACTGTTGTAGGTGCTTTCTTTCAGTTGTCAGATTTTAACTGGATATTATTTATTTAAACATTTCGTATCAGAGAAATACCTACAAGAAATGCGAGGTTGGGGCCCTTGACACCTGATTTAATCACCCCAGTTGGGTTAGTCCATTTGCCTACTGATCTTTCTAAGGCAGTATTTGTTGATGTTCCCTATTTTTTGTAATGGCTTTTCTCCGGGTTTTATTGTTTTATTTACTTATTTACCTCAGGATTTAGCAGCTCATTTTTAAGATATGTTGGATTTTTCCCCCCAATCTACCATCTTTTCAAGTATTTACACTTAAGTTTTATTTTTAATGTCATAAATTTAGCTTTCATTTTTTATGGAGTATTCATATAGCATATCTACATATCTACATTTAGTTGGAACTGTTCATCATAGTCACCAAAATAAGTATATCATATGCATACATAAGCAGGAAAGAAAAGAAAACAATTTCGACGAATGCGATTTTGTTTGTCTTAAGCGTGGTTAACTTTTGAAAACATTTTTTTCATACTTTAAATTCTAAAATGGTTTATTTAATATGAAAATAATACGTTCATTCTGTGACAAGATGGAAGAGTTGTTTGATAACCTATTGATATTGCATATATTTAAAACATATAGTTATTAACACTACTGGACTGACCCTAAGTTACACGAATAAATGTCTATCGTTTTTATTTCTATATTAGTCGATACACAAATCATCTTGCAAATTGTATTGTGGCAAATTAAAAAAATATTTTATTAATCTTCAACAAAAATAAAAAGAAAGAATCACAATTATAATTATTATAATCATAATTACAAAGCCTGGATGCCTATATAGAATAGTGGTAACGCGCTTCGCTTCTCACCAATGCGTCCCGGGTTCGATTCCTGGTCTCGTACGTGAGATGGATCAGTTGTCGCCTGTCAAAACACGTGGGTTTTCTCCGGGTTCTCCGGTTTCCTCCCATAATTTTGACCACATACGCCGCCATCAGAGCCATAGAGAGTGGTTCATTTAAGTTGTGATACCTTGTTTCGTAAATCGATGTAAATTAAATAATGTTTTAACTTAAATACAAAGTCTCCTTTCATAACGCGATTTATTTATTGTAATTACTTTAAGACCTATATGCAAAATATGTCTGAGAAGTGCTCAGTTAATTTTCTTGTAAGGAAAGTGTTTCTCTCTGATAAAAGGTCAGTATCCCCAAGGAAATGCCACAGACTGTAGACAAACAATCTCAATCTCAGCGTATAAAACCGTTACTGGACGCCGTATATTTGAGAGTAAAAACGTTTCAATCTTTCTTAATTGCATTGACAACGAAGGCCTATGTAGCATTTGTCCGAGTTCCTGGTAAACGTTTCTTGCGAATCCAATCGACAAGAAATACGGAAAACAGATAATGTAGGTGGTACGATTAATGATATAAACGACATTAACAACTTTTACAGTTTTCCATCCTAGCTATCTGACAAGGAAGATGTAAGAGTGAGCTTATTCGTAAATAATCAGTTTGTTATCACTCTTAAATAAAACAAACTTGGATACGGTATTAATGAAAGAATATTAATCACCATATACATGTATACTAATAGAAGATCGATAAGAGCTGAAAAGAAAGGATTTATTTAAGACAAGTTTACTCTTTAATAATTAATTATCAAACACTATTGATTTCGCTTCCCGGGTGGTTTATATCGTGCTCTTAATCATTCCAACAAGAAAAGATTTTTCTTGATTTACACATTAACTGAAAACTTAAAAGAACTTGATATATATCATAAAATAAGCTTGCCAGTGGTATAAATGTAGAATCCAAACACTTTGAGTTGCGTGGTTGTTAGAGTAAAAACTTCAATCGTGTAAATAATGCTATTTCATCACTGTTGAATATGTTGGCCAACTCTTATATATTTCTTTTGTTTCATTTCACAATCGAAATAACCAGAAATCTATAGATAGGATACAATTTATATATATTTATATATAATTTCTATCTGTAATCAAGATTGTCCAAAAAATATATTTAAATTGAATCAATCTATATAAATTATAGAGCATTATACTGCTTCTTCCTTAATTTTTTTTTAGAAATACATGTGTAGGAATGTTCCTCTTTCACTGTAGAGATATGGGTATGTTATATATTTATACATTTTTGTATATCATTGAAGGTTCTTTTCCTATGTCTGTTTCAGGAGAAGCACATAAAGATGTACTATAGTTTGTATTATTAAAAAAAAGTTCAACTCAGAGATTGTTTTTGAATTTCTGTTTGTTTTATTCATTGGCATTCAGTTTCATTGAATATCATTTCTAAATTGTTTTTTCGTTTAATACAATATATTACATTTTAACCCTTTCCCTCATAGAGGATACCATGAAAAGACCTATGCGAACAGCATAAAACCAGATCAGCCTGCGAGTAACTCGCAGGCTGATCAGGTTTTATGCTGTTCGCTGCTCCTCAGTGGTCTGGTAATGAGGATTTAATTAAATTTGGTAAGGTTTGAGTTTGGCTTTCTGCAGATCAGGCTTTATGTGGTACCTATTGAGTGCGTCAAAATGAGTCTATATGAGGGAAAGGGTTAAACGAAATATGATAAGTAGCTATAACTGTTTTTAATTTACTACAACTGAATATGATTACTGTACCAAAATAAGTGTCATCATAGATTATTCTCTTCTCATGAAGGAAACAAATGACTTATTGAAGTATTTCTCTTACAATTGTCTTGGTCTGAATAGAGGCAAAAGAGAAGGGTATATTTAAGTCATTTAAAGTTTAAAGAAAAAAGTGGAAAAACTCTGTCAGCAAGAAACACATTTTACACAAGAAATGGAGAAAATGATTGGATTATACTTGATTTTATAAAACATTTTTATGTCGGAATAGTTCATCTGAAATGTAATCTAATTTATATTTAGTCACTAAAACAAAATCATAGAGTAATATTTCAAAAGTTTTATCCTTAAAATATAAGGTATCAGAAACTATTTTAAGGTAATCCGTCCATCAATAAATTGCTTTAATATGTAAGCATTTATAGACTTTGACCAAAAAGAGCCTATAACTTCAGATCCTTGAATGCTTCATGGGCATTGAAATCATCTTAGCATGTCCTATAACGATCTGAAAGCAAATCGAATTCCTAAGAAACAAAGACATAATCTCTTATGAATCCACAAAAGTCAATATATCTTTATATTTTATTATTTATAACCTCTTTTTGGATATTTTCCTTTTTCTCCATTGTTAAATGACACAGCGTATGTTGAAAAGATATCCTTTTAAATTCAAGTAAATTTTGATGGTGTTAATATTTAATGCACTGGGTTAATATTTAATGCACTGGGGGATACTGTATTTAAGAATAAAATAATTGCTGACACGGTATTACTAAATTAGAAATATAAAATGTATATACTCGTACAGTTAATATTTTTCTCTTGTTAGAAACACTAAAATTTTAATATTCCAAAAAAAAAAAAGCTCTGCTTAGTCTCTGACATTGAAATCAAAATCATCTGTAATTACTTACGTGATTTCTTTACTTGATTACTTTATTTTTTAAGCCTCCACAAGGGAGATAATACAGCAATATTTACAATACATGTGCATATTTACAAGGGAGATAATATAGCAATATTTACAATACATTTGCATATTTACAAAGCAATGTATAACAATCGTGCAACGTGAAAAAAAGATATAAATAAGAAGTGTGTGAATCATTGAAGAGAAATGATAATAATGATAGTATAGCTGTGGATATCAGTGGGTTGAGCTATTCAATATTTGCTGTGGATATCAGTGGGTTGAGCTATTCAATTTTGCTGGGATATCAGTGGGTTGAGCTATTCAATATTTGCTGTGGATATCAGTGGGTTGAGCTATTCAATATTTGCTGTGGATATCAGTGGGTTGAGCTATTCAATATTTGCTGTGGATATCAGTGGGTTGAGCTATTCAATACTTGCTGTGGATATCAGTGGGTTGAGCTATTCAATATTTGCTGAGGATATCAGTGGGTTGAGCTATTCAATACTTGCTGTGGATATCAGTGGGTTGAGCTATTCAATATTTGCTGTGGATATCAGTGGGTTGAGCTATTCAATATTGCTGTGGATATCAGTGGGTTGAGCTATTCAATATTTTGTTGTCAAGACATGTTCTTCTCTCTCTTCTCCTCTCTCTTTGCTATCTCTCTCTCTCTCTCTCTGTTATCTCTCTCTCTCTCTCTCTCTTTCTCTCTCATTCTCTCTCTCTTGCATGCACACGTGAACACGCTAAAGAAATCATATGAAATTTGAGCAGCGCTTTATAGGTCGTTTGTGAACATCGTTGTACACCCGCAGAATCTTGGTGATTTATGGTACGGTTTATATCTGCTCGGCAGACTTAGTTGGTGTGTTTCTAAATGACATGGTGTAGTTAAGAAATCTTCTAGTGAATAGGTCACTGCTTAGTGTGTCCTGTGGTAATGAAAGAAGTTTCCATAGGAACATTAGTTTCCGACGGTCTACTTGACTTATCAACGGAGATAACCCAAGCATAGTCTCGCACTCGCACATGTCAGATCAAGTATGTTTTCTGAAGCCTTGAATAGTTTTGGTTCTGTTGTGCTGGATTGAGTTCATTCGGAACACCTCGCCCATTGTTTCGAAATACCCTCGGAGAAATAGAACTAAGACCACAGTTACCTGCCCTTGGTTACCCTGCATCCGGATGCGCCTACACAGAAAATAGTGACCCTATTTAATGTTGAATTATGGTGAAATTTTAACTGAAAGACATGCAATAAAAGATTAAATCCTATAGAACACAGTTAAAATAGTCAGAAAATGCCCAATTTGGAGGCCTTATTGCACAACAACCTTAAAAGTTGAGCATTGCTGAGAGGGGAATATTTGAGAAAATTGGTGTGAAATGGCCGACCGGTGCACTAAAATTTGGCCTTTAATAGGTCAGAAAGTAGTCGGGTGACCCCATGTTTAAAATGTACAGAATTATTGTACAGAAATTGTCATTTGTATATATGCCTATATAGAACATATAGTAAAATTAATTGTGGTCTTAGTCCTGATATAGACTGCTTTTTGAGAGGGGGGAGACCTACTTTCATTATTAATAACTATTTTTATTATGCATGTTTTGACTTGAAATTTGGCACAGCTATGGCTTATAAAGGTATACATGTGTTACTATGTTTGTTTAAGAAAATATATAATATTCTTTATATTATATAATAAAATATATATAAAATATATAATTTTTTCCCATCTTACTAAAATTTTACCGGAATCTATTTTCGGTTTGAAAGATACATGTTTATAATAGTCATGACAACAGCAGGGTTCAAAATAATTTTTAAAAAAATCATGCCTCAATTTGGTATTAAACAGCAGAATTGGGCAAATGGGGGTTAAATATTCCATTCTACTGGCAGAAAAAAAATGTCCAAAATGAGAAAAACCGCCATTGGTAGCCAGGTTCCACAAACTAGAGACTCCTCAGGGACCATTTTTGAGATGCAGTTTAGCATACTATCCAAGTTGATATATTGCGACACATTATGAATCATAGAATTCTGCTTGAAAAGCATGATTATGATGTTCCGCATCTGTGTCATGTGTTACTCTGCATAAATATGGAACACTTTAGACTTGAGCCCAATGATATGAACACGAGACAGCAGATTTGTATTAATAAGGGGAGATGTTTGGCCCATGATGACTATCATGAATGCCGTGACAGATAGTGTAAGTATTTGGCAAATTTTCTTTCTTCTTATTTATTTATTATTCATTTATTTATTTTATCTTATTTTTTGGTTATGTGATTCTTTGTTTAAGGGATTGTGTTGTCTTTGGGGGACCATGTGTTTGTAGTGTTTTCATGCTTACATGTATGTACTCCTCTCTCTCTCTTTATCCCCCCCCCCCTCCCTCTCTCTATCTCTGAAAAAGAATCAAAACAAAAAACTCAAATACATTATATTTTTAAAAAAGGACATTGCCGCTTTAATTAAAGTGGTTAGTTTTCATGGTGTAGACAAATGTGTACATATTATTTCTTCATCATGTGAACTGGTAACTGCAATTAAAAGGCTCTTCACTGCAATAATGAAAAACCCAGTGATACATTCCAGCATCTTATTTACAGGCACTTATGAAAACAATAACATTCAAATAAAGGGCAAGCAAGAGCTTCCATTTATTAAAAAGCATTTATTTTTACTCTAGAAATGCAGTTCAGCAGAATTCATCACATTACTATGTTGTTAAGCTTAATTATTAGCAAACGGGAGATAACTCATAAAGTTATTTTTAGGACATAGGAATGGTTATCTCCCCTTGATGATGTTTTTTGGATTTAGTTTTCTTGTTTTTTTTCTGTTGTCTCCTTAAATGATTCATATTTTATTATACTCTGTGTACTGGGTTGGCAGCCATTTCTCATGCAGGTCCTGGATAGCATTTCCTAGCTGCTTTCTGTTTGCTGCTCTTAGTTGGAGGTCAAATGTCCAGTATAGCTAATATGTACCAGCATCGCCTGTCACCCATTTAGGCATCATTTGACCCTTCTGCCAGTCCATTATCATGCTGGGGTGTTTGACTCATGGTTAGGAGTTTGAACCTTATGATACAGCTTGTATGGGTGTGATTTAATGTGATATGTAATTGCAGTTAGTGCATTTCAAGGCAGGAGATGCTTTTTTCTCCTTCCCATCCATAAATTAGGCTGATCACAGCTGATTGACTCTTGATTATGACCTTAATAAACATCATCATAGCCCATGGAAGTCATCTCACCTTCCACAAGATCTATGCCCAAAGTTAATGCTGCATTCTGCTGTTCCTGATGAGAGGCCTAGATGTGGGTCCATGTTAGCCCAAGACGCCTGTGCTGTTTTAGGAGTGGACTTTCTTCGCCTTACGGATTGGTCCTCAGTCTCAAAAGCCTCTCTGCTGCAGTCAGTATGTATCATGTAGGTGTCCATAGATGAAGAGTCAGTCAGTTTTAAGCCTTTCCTCTGTGGAATATGGCCAGTTTTTAAGTGGGCAGCCATATCACCTCTCATTGTGTTTATGAAAGTTTGTTTTGCTTAAATGTTGATATTTTTATTAGGATTTTGGTGAAAATCAGACCTATATTATACTGAGAATGGTCTCCAGAGAATGCAGACATCTTTCAGGGATGCTGACAATGGCACATGAAAGATACAATGACAACTGCATGTCACCCTTTGTATTTTGTTTTACCCCGGTGTGATGGGGCCATCTGGCATTTGGCCATCCAGACCCCCTGAAGTGCCTGCAGTGGCCTGTTTCATAATAAGATATCTCCACAGTCTTTTATAGTAGAATGGTAAACTATGTCTCATTTTAAAGACAAAAGTGTATTCTTTCAGAAGAACAATTTTGACAGGGTGAGACTTTTATTTTTTATATTGTTGTTGTTGTTTTTTTTTATAATTTAAAAAATTCAAAAATGTTACTAAAAATAGTAACAATTTTATTGAGTAAAGAATAAGGTTTTATTTTCAGTTGTTTTACATTTTCTAATGCAGATTAAGTGATAGAACACACAATTTTTTATTCCATTGAACTATTCCCATAAATAAAGAAGTTTCAGAGTTAGCCATATATGCTAGACTGCATTTGTAACTGCAGTTATTTTGGGTATACACCTATCTTACATAAAATGCTGTATATCATGTGTGGTCAACCCAATAGGGATATGTCGAATGTAGATGGATTTCGATTTGCGTCCTTGACAAACGCTATTGAAACAATTTTCTCCAGGCAAATGGACAGAATTCAGCGCGTATGGCGTAATTGCTGGGCACGTGTCAGATATTAATCTGATTTCAGCTGTTTTTTCCGGGTTGGCATAAAACACACAATTTAAATTTACGGTGCAATGAACGCAATGGAAATATTATTTTCAGAAAACCAGTATTAAATTCCATAAAACTACTTTTAACTCCCTGTAACTGTATGCCTGTCTGACCTGCCTATCTATCTACGTGTTATATATCTATTTGATTATCTATCTGTCTGTCTCTATATCTGTACGCCAACCTGTCAGATACATCTGTCATTCTACTTATTCTTCTTACCTTTTTTTCTTCTTTTTTTGCAGAAGAAATATGTTGTATATACATGTACTACTTGGGAAACCTACTGATAAAATTTCTCTTTCTAAACTTTAATATATTGATTAAATCTAACAAAAACAATGAAAACTCATTTGTAAAATGCCGTAGTGTTAAAATAAAATAAGTAAATTTCGCCATTCTCTGTCCATTTTGTGTTTTCCGTGAACTGCGAAATGGAAATCATTTTTATGGATATGCTATCGTCCAAGTCAATAAATATCACAAATGTAAAATGTTCTCAAGCTTAACGTTAAAGTATTGATATAATCATACATTTATAGTAAAATCACAACTATGTAATGCCGTAGTATGAAAATCCAAAAGTCCAATCCGCTATTCTTGGTCCATTTCGTCGGTGTGGGTTCATATGCTGAGTAACAAGCAAGGGAGCTACACAGCAGTACAATTTTTAACAACTTTGGTGTGTCATAGCCGGGCATTAAAGCCAGGCGGACAATGCAACCATTTGTTCATTTAGGGACGGTCACCTATGCTTAAGCTTGTTTTGATAAAAAAAAAAAAAAAAAAAAAGATGTGGACGTGTGCAAGTATTCATGTTATATATATGTTTGTGTGTACACGCATGCATTTATGAGATGTCGAATTGGCATTTAGAAATGCAGAAAGAAATTGATTTACAAGTGAGCATTTTTCAAGGCTTGATCCATTACCTTCAAGTTTCAGTATATATATATTATCTAACTTTAATGGAGTCACACCCGAATGGTCACTATGAAAAATATTTAAATATTTTGTTGTATGCCTATACGTACACCTCTATGCAAAATCTAAAACAAAATTTACTGTCCTGTGTCATTTTTTTTATCTAAAAGTATCATTTTTAGAAAAAAATAAATATTACGAAAATATTTTGCTACTGATTATTGATAAGTTGTTTCAACTAAAAATACGCGTAAACGTGTAATAAATTCTTACCAAACCAAACCCATTTTACACACTGGCCTATTTTTTTTTTCTTTTTATTATGATTATTATTATTATTCAAAATACGCCCTATATCGCTTTACTCTTCATAACTGACAGACATACTTCAAAGTTTACCTGAATTTTCCACGAAGTAGATCTATTTTGGTTGATCTTGTCAAATTAAAGACTATTACCGAATGGTTTTGATTTTTTTAGTCCTTCAATATACCAGGTACCATTTTTGTTATTAAATTTTGCATAATTTATCCAAATTAAATTCCTATACAAATTACAAAATAAAATAAAATATTTTTTTCTAAACTTGATCCGAGTAATACAGATACATGGGCAAGTTCAGGAATTTTCTTGATTTTCTGATTGCCAGATTACTTCTTATTCGATATAAAACTATATAAACAAGAAATGCTAAAAGCAAGATTTTCATGTGTTTATTTTTAAACCTCCTATTTTTACTCATGCAGATATAATGACCACAAGTAGACTAGAAAGAAAAAGTTTGATTCAAACCCACAACCACAAGTTTGAAAGCACTTGATATTAATTTTTGTCTATCTATGAATTTGTGTGACTACCATAAAAAGAACTCAATTTTCCTCCCCAGATACCCTTCAGAATATTTCTCCATTACATAAGAAACATTTTTTTTGGTGGGGGGGGGGGGGGGGGGGGGGGGAGCAGCATCCAGAATGTTTGAGAGAAATAAGGATATTTATGCTACATATCATATTTTTTCTTTAAACTTGTCTTCATTATTTCTATTACATAGTAATATCATCCAGGTATCGGGTTCATTCGCCCCAAGAATAGATTATTAAATTTTATACATATACATGTATCTTTATACATATTGGGTCACGTGTAACTCATATATCTTTATACATATTGGGTCACGTGCAACTCATATATCTTTATAAATATTGGGTCACGTGCAACTCATATATCTTTATACATATTGGGTCACGTGCAACTCATATATCTTTATACATATTGGGTTACGTGCAACTGAATACATTTAAATACTTAATACCGGCTAAAGATAGTTTAAAGGAACGTTTTAGGCGAGTATATATATATATAAATTTGTATTCATGTGTGTTACTTTCAGCTTAACACGGACTTCCTCAGATGCAAGGATTTCTTGATTGCCGACTGCGCGTGGACGACCAACGTCATCTAGTGTTTGCAACGAAGTATCAGCTGGAGCTGTTGAGCAATGCGTCCAGGTGGTTTATAGACGGAACTTTTAAGGTATTTATAGTATTAAAATAAAAATTTAAATAACAAAAACAAATGATGCAAAAAAATACACCATCATATAAATATCAAGATGACTTCCAAAAAATTAGATTTCAATTAAGGTTTTTTTTTTTAAAACAAATATTAATAATTATAATGCATTCACGCATTGTCACGCATTTGACAATCTGAATACTTATGATTTGCATATTTGCGCATAAATGACAATATCTTTTCAGGTGGTCCGGGACCCTTTCAAGAAAACCGGGCAGCTGCTGAGTATCCATGCTGCCGTGGTGAAGGAAGGTCAGCGCATACAGGTCCCGCTTGTCTTTGCCCTGATGTCCCGGAAGACGGAGGAGGATTGCGTATCTGTGCTGGACGCTGTCAGGGAGAAGGTCAGGACGGAATCTTTGACGGAATTCGTCCTTGACTTCGAGATAGGTAAGTGGCGAAAATGAAATATAGTGGAACAATTAGATATTGGTTCAGTTTTCACGTTTATAAAAATCTTTAAAATTGTGAAAAATATTTCAAATACTCGCATCGCATCATCTCCAATTATTTATTCTGAAAAACATTGTTATTTGTATGTTTGCATATACACTATATATTTACAGCTGCATGGTTGGCGATCAGGAGAGTATTCAGTGGCGTCGCAATCAAGGGGTGTGTATTCCACTGGAGTCAAGCCGTTTGGAGGAAGGTGCAACATCATTGTTAAGCCTCAGCTTACAAGCACCAGCCCGCCGTCGGCGTCTACATTAGACAGCTAATGGCCCTGCCGTTCCTGCCTGTCAGCCACATCGCAGAGACATTCAACTCACTAAAGGAGCGAGCCAACACCCCGCCGCTGCTGGAGCTGGTCAATTACATGGAGAGGCAGTGGTTTCAGAACAGCGTCATCGATGTCCAGGACTGGTGTGTCTTCCGCCAGTCTGTCAGGACCAACAATGACGTTGAGGGTACGTATTTTGAAATACGAAATTATGAAAATAGTATACTATTGATGACTTACTTATGTGATAAGATAAAATTATACATCAATAAATATACAAATAAATAATTACAAACATAAATAAAATTTCATCTAAAAATCAGTAATCATACAGTTCTTAATTTCAGAACAACACACAAATTCTTTTTTTTTTTTTATTCTTCAGGATGGCACAACAAACTTAACACCGCTGCTGGGCATGCCGGACTTCCGTTTTATGTGCTTGTTCAGCATCTCATCACTGAGGCCGACATGGTGGATATGACCATCCAGTCCAGTGATCTTCACCGGGAAACCTCCTCCGTATACACGACCCTGGACAAAGGAATCCACAAAGCATGGGACGGCTACATAGACGGAAGTCTGTCAAGTCTGTCGGATTCCTGAAGGAAGTGTCCAGATTGTACAGACCCAACATGGACTTAGTATAAATGTATCTTAAATGTTGTTATTGTATTGGTGTTTACCGTCGCTGCGATAGTGTATAATAAATGTAAATAACGTGTAAATAATGTACTTTTTTACGCCATGAAAGATATGTACAACATGTAAATAAAATATTAACTTTATCCTAATTTTGTTTTATCTTGATACTAGAGACAGAAAGAGTGAGACAGGGTCAGAAAGAGGCTACCTATCTATTTGATAAATTTAATAACAAATAGCGTAAGTCTTAATAACCAACAAAAATGACTAAATATGATAAATGTTATATGAATACATACTCATTCAAACATACATGCATAACATAATACAACCGAAAACACAAACATTTATATATTATTTCATTCAAATCCACCAAAATAACAATAGGGCGAACAGACTCACATTTTAGGGCGAAAGGGTATAGGGCGAAAGGGAATAGGGTCGAAACGACCCATAACCAAACATGTGATAACATTAAAAAACAAGAAATATCTTTAAAAAAGATATTCGGCGTAGGTTTTGGCGAATTAATTTTCAATGAGAGCATCTCGGCAGGCTGGAAGAATTCAATATACATAGTAATTAAGGGGTTTCATGTCATAACACGGTGGATTCTTTTTTGTTGTTTTAAATCATTTTCACAAAGTAGCATTCCTCAGTTGATGGAAAAGGATTGTATTTAACTTACTGAAATCACTTTCATGTTTACATCAAAAAGAAAAGTAATAACACCAAGCTGAATGATATATACAAGCTGCACCCCTTATTTACAGTAATTTTATAGTCCATAACGATGCGTTAACCAATAACGGGAGTCCTTTTATTCAGCTTAGAATTATTTACCGCTGTTAGCGTACATTTGATTGGTTTAAGATGCGAGTTGAAATCGAAATTATACAGCTACGCCGAATAAAATTAAATTGCAAACAGCTGAAAATTTAACTCATTATGGCAGTGATTGATGCGACGCCAAGGGGAGACAAGCCACCGCGTTGGCCAAAGGGGGATAAATTTCTTTTTTAAGAGCTACTTATCCCTCTAGGTATTTACATCTCTGATATTCATGTAAATCTTACAAATTATAGGAGAGAGAGAATCATTATTCACTCTTTTTGTGGAGCAGGAGGTATTCTATAAACATAATACTAGAACTAGGTAACAGTGGAACTAGACCCACTGTAGAAGATATAGATATAGGAAGTTATATTGAATTGGGGAAGTATGTCACGGTACCAATAACTCACAAAAGATGCGAATCATGTGTAAGCTGCCACCACTGGTAGCTCAGTTGGTAAGTGAAGGCTCCGTGTTTGAGCCTCAGCCAGGCTGCACATTTTTCACCCTGTGACAAGTAGGTTTCATTCTTGACAAGTTCTAGTAAACAATCAGCAAAAGAAATCTATAGATAAGAAATGGACTCAAAAGCATAAGAGTCATCTAAATCGGAATTTGGTAACACTTGTAGACTAAAATATGGAGAGTAAGATAAATAAATAAGTAGATGTAGATCTAGACAACTAAATTACAAAAGAAACAATGACATTACTGTTTTGAATCTAACAAAAATAACTGATGTATTTATGGAAAAATTCCGCAAATATGCTCTTGCAGAGAGAGAGAGGAAGAGAAAGAGAGAAACAAGACTGGACTTCAAGAGATAGATAGAAAGAAAGAAAAAAGTGCGAATATTTTCATAACAAAACAGAGAGAGAGAGAGATGCATTAAGTAACGTCTCGCATATGAAAAATAACATCAGTTAAAGGTCTACTGAGAAAAAAACAATCGATTTTCCTACTTTATATATACATTATTTTATATGCAACAAAACAGAGAAAGAGAGAAAGTGGGGAGAGAAAGTGGGGAGAGAGAAGAGAAGAGGCAGTGAGATACATTAAAAAGTAAAAATAGGTTACTGTTTAAGTCAAAACTAAGAAAATGTTTAGTTATTTTCCGTTAAAAACAGTATGTTACTTCAGTATCGGTAGACGCTCTACCTCTGTTTTTGTTTTTACCCCGATTACACTATAACGTCAATGTTTTCAAAATACTCGCCGTCGCAAGCAATGCGGCACTGATAACCATCTTCTCTCGCGGTCTCGCGTTCCTCCTTAAACTGTTTATGCCATTTAAACACCAGAACGCGGATTACAGTACTTTTCAGGTTTGATATCTGCAACATTTTAAATGTTTCTAATAGTGTATGGACCGCATTTTGACAAACTTATTTACCGTACGCAATTTAGCATATTCCGACGTTGCCATTTAGACGTTAAATCGTAACTACCCCTGTACATATTGTGTTGTTGTTACGCCAATCAACGGTCAAATGACGTCAAAATCCGGGATAATGTCAAGTTGTCACACGGCTACATTGTGACGCGATTTCAATCAGATGTCACCGTGTTAAGATGTTATTTTTGAAAAATATTAGTATTTTTAGGGCTGCCCCGCGAAGCCGTTGCTATGGTAATCAAAATGTGCGTATCATTGACACGTGTAAAAGCAGACAGAAAAATACTTTATTTTCTTATTATGAATAAATTGAGGAAGATCTTATGTTAAAATTGTTATGATAGTTCAATCAATACATTTCTTGTAATAAAAGTCTACGTTATTTCCAATCAACCCCCATACATGTATGCATTGGAGCTTCAGGAAATATGTTAACTTTGTACGCAAGAAATGCGATTAATTTGGGTAACAGTGACAAAGATTTATCTATGCATATATAGTTATAAACAATAGTTGCATGTTAATATACCACCTGATTATAGTTCAGGTGATGGCTTTAGTACCAGTGAACAATTATCCGATCAAGGTGTATATTGACACAAAAATCAATAGAGACCTATTCATCATTTTCATAATAAATAAACTTATGACATTTGAGTAATAGGGTCAGTTATCACTTGGACAAGGCTTGAACATAATACATATATACATGTGACCTTGACCTTTGAGGTATGGACACCAAAATCAACAAGAAATGTTTGTAAAATATAATATTTCCCCTTACATGCCAAACCCCCATTTTCTAATGCCACCGATTTATGTACAGACTACATGAATTCACCTTGACTACTGGTCAAAATAAAACTATTTATGAAGATCCCAAGTTGCCATACAACTTGTGACCTTGGACTTTGCGGTATTGACACCAAACTCAATAGAGGTCATCTACACATCACAAGTAACACTCACACAACATTTGAAAGTTGGGGTCAAATACTAAACTTAAATTATCACTTGGACAAGGTCAGGTCATAATTATACATTATATAGAAACTACAACATGTGACTTTGTGCCCCATGACCTTTGAGGTATTGACACCAAAATACATAGGAATGTATACTTATCACAAGGAACAAACATACATAGTTTGAAACTTGCGGGTCAAATATAACTTTAACTAGGTCAAGTTCTGACTAAAATACATTATCTAGGAATACAACATGTGATTTTTTTGTGATCTTGACCAAACTCATTAAGGATTATGTACTCAACATAAGTAACAACTTTATTACATTTGAGACCTAAATATGCAAAAAAACTTAAGTTATCATTCGGACAAGGTTTGACCATAACAAGATTAAGATTAATCAGTTAGTTGTTGTTAAGATTATTAACAAGATTGTTAACAACTGTAGTTAATTTTAAAACATCTTTAAAAATATAAGGATTCCTATGTCATAATGCTTCAGTGTCTTATACTTGTATTATCAAATGAACGTGTGCACAAATCAAGTTCGCCTCTGCATTATCATATGTCCAGTGTGTTTCTGAGCAAAGTTACTCCTCAGTACCACATCCATCCGAAACTGTTGACAGTTCTGAGTCTGAACTATCAACAGTTTCAGGTATGTCAGTTGCATCTTGCAGAAAAAGACCCCAGTCTTTTATACCAAAGTCGGCATGCTCCTCGTGCCTTGACATGCCTAAATACCACAACAGCGAGGCCACATGTGAACATGCACCAACTGTACGGGCCCCAGCCCTACATTTACAGTACCAGGCTTCAATGTCAGTGTTACTGTATTTTATCAACACAGTGTAAGCTTTTGATGAAATGTGTCGACTCTGTAATTTAACCCTTAAAAGTTGGTTGATTTCTTTGTGAACAGAAATAACACAGTCAGAGTCAATGTACTCCTGTATGTAACTTGGACTTAGTTTTATTTGATAAGTGCCCAAAGTTAATGCACGCAACTGTATCTCACTCAACTTAGGAAAACACAGACTGTTCTCATCAATTGGCATCCATTTTGATGTTCCTCTATCCAGTTTGTTTTCCTCAGCAAATACTTTAAGAGAGTTAGTTTTCTCTGATAGACTTAACATTTTCTGGGCAAGAGCTAAATCTTCTGATGAATCCCTTGTAGGGTTTAAGTCATCAAAATATTTGTTTGTGATGGCACAAACAATTTTCACAAAATCACCTATGAATGGTATTTGGCTGGATGGAAGGATGTGGTCTAAATACTTCCACCTTTTGATTCTGGAGTTGACAGCTTCAACCACCCATCTCACCTGAAAAATGTTCAGACAGTGTGAGTGTGTGTACAAACACACATGTGCACGCATACATAATAATGTATGTACATGTGTATAAACATAAATACATCTATATGCATCCATATGAAGAGCGCCGTGTTCCAGTGGTAGTGTTCATTGCTACGGATCCGAAGGTTGTGAGTTCGATCCCCATGTGAGATAGGGTATATCAAAACCTTCCCTGGTGCTGAGTACTGGTTAATTTGTATGTGTGTGCGCACATTCACGCACATAAGTACACACCAGCAACAGATTTAGATATCAATATTTAATGTGGTCAGTATCTTTGCAATTCATAATTAAATGTTAATGATCATATAGGTAATTACAGCATCCAGGTAATTAAAGGTGGAGGAAGACAAAGCACCTGGGTAGAACCACTGACCCATCCTACCGTATCAGTGTTAACACTGCATTATCATTGATACAATTACAAATTATAAATAAAGGCTGTACTGTTTTTACAAACAATGTACATATGACTTACTTTAGTGACAAGTCTGCTTGTATTTGCTTCCTCTGCAGACATCTGTCTCTGGCCTTTTTTCATAAAGGCTGGCATTTCTGCCTTGATTCCAAGCTGTTCAAGTAGATCTATAGAATCCCTGAATCCCCGGTCAACAATGAAAATATCTGTATCTTTGACCCAGTTTCTGATGTCTTGTACATTGTTTAACATGATGTGATTAAGTATAGAGGCATCATTGTTTTTCCGATCAGCGAAGTATGGGCCTAAAACACTGATTATATATCCGGTTGTTGACACAATCACCATTGGTTTAACTAGGGGCTTTCCTTTATGTAAAATATATGAACGTCTTTGAAATTGAAAGTTTCCACTTTTTTGTATGTATATATATGTTCCATCAAGAACCAAAATGACTTGATCTTCACTGTCTGCGAACAGGGACTTTGCAAGGACTCTAGTATGATGGTCAATAACATCTTGTCTAGATATATGAGAAAACCCCAAATTCAAATCCACAAAATGTGTTACAAGAGCCTGTCTGACAGCGTTCACTGCTTCACCATTTTTTTTCTAAATATCATTTACTCAATGAGATGAGATTAATTACATACAATTTGTTTAAATGTAGAAAAAAACTGGGTTACAAGCATACACTTAATAAAATCTTATCGTGTTTACACCTGTCAGTTGCTTTCTATCTCCCGTCTAACTGACATTTTTTAGAAAACACATTATTTACCGAAATACATTTATAAAACATTCTCAATATGTATGCAATGATGTTCAAAAAGATGTCTTACCTCAACTTAAACAGTAGTCCATCCGAAACCAGCATAAACATTATATTAATCCATGTTTACATACCAGCAAACAGCGTATGTAATCACATACGGTAAAGGAAAGCGTCCTTAGTGACGTGTATATTTCGGATATCACTAGTAACCGGATATGCGAATATTGAGTGTTGAAAAATAACTTACTTGCATTGTTTTGATATTGATATCCTTTTAAAATATTTTGATATGTATTCTTTTAAAGATAAATGGTTAGTGTTATCTTTTATGTGTCATGTTTGCTCAAGTAAGCATCTTAATGCATAACTATACAGCAGAATACTCTTTGTTTATTCTACGGAATCTTCATGTTATGAAATTATATTTTTTAACACTGATGGCACTTTTGCGACACTTTGATATTTTCACATATTGTATTGTACTCAAAATGAAATATATATGTAAAATATTGAAGTGTCGCAAGCATGCCATCATATTTTTTTAAAAGGTTTTCATCAACAAAATGTCCAAAAATCGATTATTTTTGTAAACCAGTATACACTTAACGACGTTTTAAAATGCTTTACAGTATGAAAATTAACAAAGTATGACTGAAATATAAAACACATATGTTCACTTATTAGGAAAATAGTACTTATTTCTAAAATCATACATTTTCATTTTATACTGATTTATAGGGCCAAAATTAGCCTTCGTGAACTTTGTCCTTTCTCTGCATGATTTCCGGGTCTCACTATGCTTAAAAAATATTACTCCCAATTCAGTAGCATTTTCCATACATGTATGCATCTTGTGGATGCATTGAAATTTAAACTTTGAATCCTGACAGCGAATACATTACATCTAAGATGAGGAATGCATGGGTAAAAAAAATCACTAGATTGGTCGATTTTTTTTTTAAGCTAATAATTATATTTTTAAAAGTCGATCTCTCCATATATTATTTATACATAGAGAGGTTGATTTTTTAAGTTTTTATTTATTTATTTTTGGTTTTTTATTGTCTATGTTTATATTTATATCAAAAGAAAGCAAATACAAATTAACAATAGCAAAATATTGGATGTATAAAACTAGTACTTAAAACAAACTATAAAAATATAACAATGAAAATTAAGAAAAAAAAAGTCCCAGCTGGTATAGAACTCATGACCTCATGATGGAGAAAAAGTACTGATTGTAGCTCTTACCGATTGAGCTAATTCCATATGCGTGTAACGAAGGTGCACATAAGGCTATTTATAGGTAATTACTGTATCAAAACAGCAGCGCTACACAGACAAAAAAAACTGGCAACCAAACCAGTAGCAAAGCGATAAGTAGGTTACACTGAAAACTATTTAAAACAAACACAAATCAAATACTTGATCACAGCTTTAAATTTGACTGCAATACCAATTTGCACATGCGCTAATGGAAGTGATAACCCATTTTAATTGGACATACTTACATATATATATATACAGTACTTAATAACAGTAATGTATAAACAGAGCTGAATACCATCCAGAAAAAAAAATATGTTTGGAAGAAATAAATGTATTGAACTAGTCTATACATGTACTGATTGTTAATGTATGTAATGATATGTAAGTATCCATGAACTTCCATGACCTGATTGTGTATGCAGACTGGGTTTCTCAGTTGGTATTAAAACACTCAGTTGGCCTTTTGCATGAATTTTGCCTGCGACTTAGAGAAAACAGAGCTGCACATGTGGTCGTGTGCGATTTTTAGCTCGATTATTTGAAGAATATGAGAGCTATTGTAGTCGCCCTTGTGTTGGCGTTACAGCTTTTGGTTAAAGTTTTTCATGCAAGTTACTATCAACTTTGTATCTCAATAACCATATATGGTATTGACTTGAAAGTTTATGAATATTTTCAGGGGCATCAGACAACCAAGGTAGATAACTCTTGATGGAATTTGATATAAATTATGGCCCTTTTATAACTTAGAAATTTTGGTAAAAGTTTTGCATGCAAGGTACTTTCATGTTTATATTTCAGTATCCAGGCATAGGATTGATTTGAAACATCTTCGATATTCAGGGGTATCATGCTATCAAGATAGATAACTCTTGATGGAATATCTTACAAATTATGGCCCCTTTTTAACTAAGAAATTTTGGTTAAAGTTTTGCATGCAAGAAATTTCATGCTTATATCTCAGTAACCAGGCATAGGATTGATTTGAAACTTCTTTGTTATTATCAATTGTATCATACTAGAGAGACAGATAGTTCTTGACTGAATATAATGCAGATTATGGCCACTTCTACACTTAAACCTTTAAACTTGGTTAAAGTTTTGAATGCAATAGAAAATTTGGTTAAAAGTTTTGCGTGCAAGCAACTATCCAGCTTATATCTCAAAAATTGTTCATGGTATTGAGTTGAAAGTTTATGAGCGTGTTCAAGGACATCAGAAAACCAAGGAGGATAACTCTTTGACTAAGTTTATTACGAATTATGTCCCTTTTCTAATTTGGATATTTTGGTTAAAGTTTTGCATGCAAAGTATCAAGCTATTAAGGGATATTATTTTTGACTATCATTATATACAGTGAAGGGCAAGAATTGATATAGATTTTATTTGAATTACCAACAAGCATTTTAAATAGTTGAGCATGCTGTCCTCTGACAGCGCTTGTTCCACTTGTTGTGTCACTAATGTAACCCAGCCTCAAGAAGATAGTCTTAGATAAAACCCAACTAGCATATGTTTACAAGTGTAATTATAAGGCACCATAGTTTGCTTGTATCTGTCACACAGAGGATTGCGAGTTTGACCCTGTTGTGGGGGATCTTTCAAGACCATTGCAGAGATTTTGTCTAACCCAGGAGACACTGTGAGAAATGAATGCAATTTGCCAAAAAGTTGTTTCTTAAATGTTGTAGAAGAAATAAATTTAAATTTGTGAAAAAGTACATAAAAGAAATAGTCATCAAAATTAAGATATTTTATGAACAAGCAGCATACAGTAGAATAAGATCAGATGCCTTAATGGTTGTTATATCATTTTAAAACATCTGCTATATATCATTGTAAAATCACTTCCAGCAGATGTATCCTCTCTTTTAGTATTCCTTGAGTGTTGCATGTATTTTCAGGCCTTATACTGAGTGCCCAGATGGTGTCCTATGCCATCAGCAAGTTGGTCAGTGGGGTGATGATAGACTCTGTCAGCCCAAAGTTGGCACTCTCCACAGGATTGTTCTTTGCCGCCCTTACAACATTCTTGTTTGCAAGTTTGTACATAAATTATGTTGCATTATTTGACATTCATTTGAATTAAATGTACTCATTTTTGAATTTATTTATATGAAATAATTTTTTTTTGAGTGAAAAGAGGAATAGAATGAAGTGGTAAAATAAAAATAATAATATTTGATATGTAACAGACTCTGGAAAACGTAAGTGTGGTCCTAGATCCTTGATCCAGAGGAGTGGACAGACAGGTCCAAACCTGTACAATTTGGTAAAACAGGGTTCTCTCAGCTGAAATTTTCACCCAGTGAGGTATCTGTTTTTTATACGCCGCGGTCGTACGTAGGCGGTCGTATATTTGCGTCATCTTCTCCGTCTGTCCGTCCATACGTCCGTTCTTGTTAATTTGTTTTCAATTATTTTTTTTCTAATTTTACTTAATGGTAGATTACTGTCATTTTTTATCCAGGTGTGTTGAAAACAGTAGAGACATTGTCAGAGAGCGACATGTATTATTCTCCAGCCGAGCAGGGAGGAGCACACGAAAAAGAGCTGAAGGTAAAAATCATCATTGGACAATGACAGCAGTATGTCTAAGTGACAAAAATAGTTTTAAAGTCCCAACAGCTGATGTAAAGGAGATGTTGTTAAAGGCAGGGCTTGGTTGTAAAAAAATACAATTTAAGTCTGAAGACAATCTTATTGAAAAGATGTGTTCAGATGAAATAGATGAAAACAATGAGTTTATTGGATTTCCTCAGCTTAAACATTGTGGTGGTTTTGAGTTGCTACGATGCCAAGCAAACAGCCGTGGCTTGACTGTTATAGACTGCCCATGGACAGTTAAAAGCTTGAAAAAAATTCTTGGTACACAAGCAAAAGTTTACATTCGCCCAATTCAACAGAATTTGTCTACAGAACCTGTCAGAGCAGAAACTGTTGATGCTGAAATCAAAGAAGTCTGTAGGAACTGTGGTAAGATGATCCCAGTTCAAAATCTTAGGTCTCACTGCCAAGAGTCATGTGAAGAGATGCAGCAACAGCATGACACCAGTGTTGTGGAAGCACCAGGAGTGACTGAAGTAACTGTTACATCTGCTCTAGACTCAGCTTCAGAAACAAACCTGGTTGTTGAAACTGACAGTATTTTCTATGTCACAAATGACATCACTGATAGTGAAGCAATAAATCATGCAGATGAACATCCATTAGATTTGCAATCTGCTGATGTAGAAACAGTTGTTGCATTTGCCATTGAGCACATCATTAGTCAGAACATTGACAATCCAGCGGAAATGCTTAGATATCTTCAATCCGTTCTTGTAACTGGTAGAAAACTGGATATTGAATCAGCAGATCACATTATTGAAGGCGAAACAAATTTCATCAATGTTGACAGAGATAACATTTTGGAGACTGCTTTTGATGAAATAAAAACAATAAAAAAAACCCAGACTGACATTGAAGGTACAGTTTTATGATGAGGTTTGTTGAACTTAAAAGTCTTTGTTATATAAGTAAGAAAGTTCTAAAAATTAGGGATCAGGGCAGATACTCTAGAAGCATCTTAGGAATAACCCTAAAAACTGATTTTAGTGCACAATTTATCTGCAGTTCAAAAAGGAATAGATATTTTTTAAGGTTAAAGCTTTTTGGGTTGCAACATGTAATGGAGTTTTAATTCTTTGACTATAGAAGTAATTAAGAATATTATTCAAACTTCAATCTTACTAAATATTAGCTGTAGGGCAAATGTTTCGACAAAATACTTTCACAAAAAAAATGCATGTCATGCACATATCTATATTAAATGACATGTATTATAGACTCATTTCTTACCTAACTTCAGATGGCTGTTGACTATGGTGGTCCCAGAAAAGAATTTTTCAGCTTGTTCTTGGAGCAATAAAGGAAAAGTACTTCAATCATGGACTCCGTGAACACATGAAAGAGGACTACATCACAACTGGAAGGATCTTTGGTAAGTGGCGGAAGATGCAAATCATTACTTGAAGGCAAAAGAAATAGTTGTCTTTGTAGTATATTGAAACACAGCCATTGTTTTATTCCACTACGAAGATGTAAGGAAATAGATTATCTGTAAGACTGTCATGCTTTAAACTGCTCTTTTTATACCCCCTACACAACCGACATCAGACAGTAAAAGTAGATAACTCTGACTGAATTTATCACAAATTATGAGGACTTTTAAATTAGAAATTTTGTAAGGTACTTTCATGCTTATATCTCAGTAACTTAGAATGGATTAATTTTATACTTCATAAACATTTAAATTGGTATCAGAGTAGATCATTTTTGACTGGATTTGGTACTTATTATAGCCTTTTTTAAGACTTTATTTTATGTTATCAACACTCATTTTGAATCTAGTCAGGAAGCAGTTTTACTTAAAAGTTTCTCATAATTGTGGTAGACCTTGATATTATCATATTCATGGGTGTCCTGCAGGCATCTCGGCAAAAACTGATGAACCATGTGGTATATCATTTTCAGGTATTTTGGTCAGATAAAGTAAATAATAACTGGTGTATTTTTGGGTAGTAGGTCATAGGTCAAGATTACAGGGAAACTGTTCCTACACAATAACTGGAAAATGATTAGGTATATTCCCTTGAAAATTGATTGATATTTGGAGTCCGTAGGTATGTGTCAAAATCATCAGGGCCAGTAATCTGAAATTGTTTCTGCCTGACAACTGGTTAAATATTTGGTTTATGTTTTGGGTATTTTGTTAAGGTCAAATAGATAACCCCACCCTTTCTGGGGTAGGAAAAAGGTACCAAATTGTTGCAAGGTATTTACATTGTTCAAAATTTCTGTTTAGTAACTGGTGAACCAGTGGTTTAGTCACATTGTTGACTAAGAAGCTTTGCATGCAAGTCACTATTTCAAAAAGAAGTAAATATATTTGTTGAAAACTTCACACAAATATTTGTGATCAAAATTTTAGGTGAAACAGTTCGAGGGCTGAACGCAATACAGGTCTAACTACATTTTTACAAATTTTACAGGAGACAATAAAAACTGCTTTATACGAATATGCTTAATATTACTCAGCCTATTTTTTGAAATTTTATAACATTATATTAGATTTAAACATTGGGTAAATTTCAATTTAAATAAATAATTTAAAAAAGAGATATTTAAAGATTTGTGAGTTAGACCAGTTTTCCACTTAAAAATTTGCTGATTATGGCAAATATGTTATACTTCAAATCTCAGACTTACACCTTGTTGAAATTATTTCTCTTTGCAATTAAGTAAATTTCCTTCAGTTGCTATCACAAATATGTTGAGCAGGGTTTTTTTTCTCTTAAGTATATTTAAATATTTAAAATTTAGAATGTTCATGTCCCATAAGTTTGATTTGATTAAGCATTGCCCCTTTGTCAGCATTCCCATTTACCCTCATATGAAGGTTTTTAACCACAAAATTGGCTGTATAACCCCAATATTATATGATTTCACAATATGTAGGGCTACAAAGTTAAGGAGAAAAATGTACCCCCAATCTTAATAACTCATTGGTATTCATTTTTTATGGACCTAGAAATGCCTGTCATTGGGTTTACATGCAGAGATTATGCATTCACCTCTTCACCTAAGCAGTTGGGTTAAAACGTCAATGCTAAATGACTAGATATCATGACTAATCTGCACAGTTGTTTGTGCATTCTTAATCATATCTCTGTCTGGAGTAAAAGCTCCAACATATTGGCAGTAGTTCCAATAAACATACACTCAGGTTATTTATAGAATGCATAAGTTATGAAGTTATTAAATAAAATGTTATTTTACGCAAAGCGTAAAAAAAGTTACTCATACATCCTTTATTTTCAGGCTTGAGCATCTTACAGAATGGGAAAATCCTAACTTTCATAAATGACGAGCAGATCTTTTGCATGACAGTGACATCAGAGTGCATCAGAAATCTACAGACTGGTTTAGACTGGCTTGAACTAATTAAAGTAGGTAACTTCTAAAAAATAGGATAGAGTCCACTGTTAATTACACCCCCACAACAGAGTTGTGGGTGGGGGTGGGGTGGGGGTATACTGGAATCAGATTGTTCGTCCATCTGTCTGGACTATCGTTTCCACTCCATAACTCTGACGTTCCTTGGTGGATTTTGAAAGTACTTGGCAGAAATGTTCACCACAATGAACAATAATGATGTTGTTATTTTGAATACCTGAGTTTAGAAATGAACTCCAAAAGTATCCAGTTTAATAACAAAATTGTACAAAGGGTATTTTACTTTACATATTTTTTTTAATTAAAGGAAGTAAGGGTTGGCTGTAAGGGATGGAGGAGGCCAGCATTATAAAGTTTTCTTTTATAATATATAGCTATAGCAAATAATTATCTGCTACATGAACTCTGGTTCAATTATGCATATGATTCTTAGCTATTCAGTATTGTGTATTGCATACATGCACATGCATAATGCAGTAGTAATTTCACTGGAAAAATTGTCAGGGAAATTTTTCGCATTACCATGAATATGCCTATCGGGGTCATTTGTCACATCCTGTGACATATCATGTTATACATATAATATAGTTGAATAGTTATTATGACATATGAGGGGTTATATATTTTTCACAAACATCTCTTGTCTCAGCTTGCTTTCTTTCTTTCTTTTTTTCTCTCTTTAGCAACCTGTGTTGTGAATAGGTCCCCTGACTTTGCTGTCAAGAGTAAATAAAGCTGGAAATAGCAATGCCTTGTCCAGGCTGTTATGCTTGTATATATAATTTTCAAGAAACTTGAAGAAAGGCACTTGAAAGTGAAGCATTGAAGTGTGCCACACTGTTATCAAAGTCAATGTCTCCTATGATCTAAAAATAGATATTTACTGTCTACACATTTTCTCTCTGATGCCATTTAGTGTGTTCAACTTCACTCACATGTTTATCTCTGCTTTGCTAATTTGGCATGGATTAAATCTAGCTTTAAGTTCAAAGTCACATGGCTGAAACGAAAACTTTGTCAACTGTCCCTCTTCCCTTCCACATTCCTTGTCTGACTGCATTTTTTTCATCACTTTTTCTCCACCTTATTCAGAATAAACATGGTTTTGTATAGAGCAAAAACATTGAAAAAATAGAAAATAGTAGACTCAGTATTATTGAGCCTGTTCATGGGCATGAATGAAATATACTAAACTGCCAACACCCCTGAAAGTTGTAATTACTTGTGAGAGGGTATAATGATTTCCTTTTTATATAGACTGGAGTAACCCTACCAATGTTCAGACATATGCTGAGACCAACCAGCAAAACTCTGACAGTCAGACTTCTCACCCACTTGCTGCATCCTGCATTTTCTGAGACTGGTTCCAATAGTACTTTGAAAATAAAGTGTATGCTGCATTTACCCGATACATGAGGGAAGCTGCTGGTAAATAAAATTTAATTGCTAGAATAAAAAGGAACATTGCTTATTTGTGTTGGTCTGTTATTTCTTTACATATTTTATTTTCCTAGTAAAGAAAGAAAACAAATGTTGCTGAACCATTTTAGATTAAAGCTTTATCCTGTCATTGGTTTTACTTATCAAAACCATACTGTCACATGCAGGTACAACACACAATTTCATAGAAACTTGGATTGATATTTAGCAAAACATGTATGTATTTGGTGCATGTTAAGTGATCAAACAACTCTTATTTTGAGGTCAAGAGTTGTTAAAATCCCTTCCATATAGCTAGATTAACAGACACAAAACATATGAATAGGTCATTTTTGCCAGTAGGATAATTTCTTTTTAAATCAAGAGCAAAAAACAAGGTAACAGAGTTCACCAATTCAGGAAAATTGTATGAATTGTATAATCCACAAAAAAGCTTCCAGGGTAAGTGGTCAAAGGCATGGAATCATCTGTTGTTTTAACAGTTTGGCAGACAATGCCAGGTGTTTCAACAATGAATGTCATGCATATTCCATTTGGAGTCTTTTGATGTATTGGTTTGTTTATACTTAAAATACTTAAAATTATTTTTTTTTTATTTTAAATACGGCCAATTTTATATGATACAGAATATATTTAGCTTGAGAAAAATATTTTATCAATGATCTCATTTATTCAGGTGGTAGACGAGAGCTAGTCACCTTGCGTCACATCCTTATGTTTGCCACAGGAGCAGAGGAGGAACCTATGCTAGGATTCAGTCTTCATCCCACCATCCAGTTTGTAGAGGTGTCCAGCAGCTTTGTACCAACAGCCAACACATGCGCTAATACACTGAATCTACCAAGACCTACTACAGACATACCTTTACCACCAGACCAGACCCTGTTCTATTTATATGACTTAGCCTTCACAAACACATTTTTGGTTTGATTTAACTGTGTACTGATGAAAAAAGACTGAACACAGAAGGCTTGTAGCATAAGTTTAGAGCATTATCTAGTTAAATACTCAGGTGTTTGTTTACAACATTCCTGTCCATATTTGACATAATGATTTTGTTTGTGCTATGTGCTTAATTCAAGGATGAGCATAATTAGTTTGGAAATAATTATTTTCAATTATATTTGAGGTATTTTTAAACATTAATGAGCATGTATTTGGCTTAAATATGACCTTGTATAGACATATCAAAATTATAGATAAGACAGTGTTTTGTCTCAAAATTTCAAATATTGATGACACCAAAATTAATATAAATAAATCTTAAATGCAAATATATTAATATATTGACTAGTAAATTTTTTTTTTCAGTGACAGTGATGTCTGTTAATAGAAACCATCACACTTAAAAAAAAAAAAAAAAAAAAAAAACTTTGAAAATAAAATTACTGTGTTATACCAATAATCAAACACTTAAAACTTGGTTTTCATTGAATATATGAGGATATATTTGGCAATTGTAGTCCATATCTTGGGTAACACCTTGATCAGTATTACTATAACATTCCATGATCTAGTTTTGTACTTAAACAGGCTAAAACAGTAATTCATAATACATCTTTTGCAGACAATCGTGCATTATTATTGGATGTTCATCTTGACTTTAAATTTATTTTCTAATAATATAGTATTTAAGTTATCTTTTTTAGGCATCATTTAATGTTTTTTATTCTTCGTAATGTCTAAAGGTATCAGCATTTCTGCAAAAAAAGAGTGTTGTACATGAATTCCTACTTTTTTATAAGCTTGTTGAAGACTGGACATATTATGGGAACAACCATGGGGGGCAGGTGCATGGCACCAGGTGGCGTTCAGAAATGATGTCCGCTCTCTAAGTAAAGTAGTTTTAATCTGATCTTCATCAAACATGTTGACAGCATTTATGGGTATCATATCTCAACCCAAGTTTGATAACCAACTAAAATTGCCCCAGGCACTTCTGGATTATTTCCCTTGATTTAACAACAGCCTTTTCAATTCTATAAGTAAAACAGTTATAATGACGTTTCGGCGGGTTACATCAAATTTTAATTTTGGTCAAAATTAGTGTTTTTAGGTTAATTCCGCTTAGGTTTTTTAAAAAAGTAAAAAAAAGAAAAATCAGTTTGAGTTAAAAAATAAATATGGAGAGGTGTGCATTTCCATGCACCCATCGGTGGGGGGGTAGATTTGCCTTTGTCTGTCCGTCCGTTCTGTTACTTTGTGACATGCACAGCTTCGAAAAGTATTTGTACTACAGACTTGAAACTTCATGGATATATTATTAATGACATGAACTTGTGCACCTGAGTAGTTTCATTGAATCAACGTTGACAGAGTTATGGGCCTTCGTTTTGGAAAAATATGGATTTTAATTTTATGGTGGTAAATCAAAAATGATTTATATTACAAACTTGTTGATGGTGTTTATGGGCATGATATCTGGGCCATGTTTGATAACAAGTCATATTGCCCCAGGCCCTTCTTGATTATGGGCCCTGATTAAATGAAAATGGGCTAAATTTGCCTTGACGGCTGTTTTTAAGATATAAGATTTTAGACATTTCTTGAAGGCAAAGCAGACTAGTGTTCTAACAGTGTAATTCTCAGACAACAAGGCCATCTGGATCTAGATGTAAAGTGTATGGTGAGATAACCCATAGTGTAAACATGATTGTATTCTTCTTAGTTTACTGCTAAAATAGTCCTTTATCATCACTCAGTCTATTCTAGACCTTTCTATGGGCATATTTGTGGCAGTTTGGCACTCCTGTCTTTCATGACAAAGTACAAGGTATTGCCATGAGAATTATGTCCGTATACAAGGTTTCATCAGGTGATTTTTAGATCATTTGTATACAAGTATGCATTTTTTTCAAGAATCTGTGCCATGGTGCCATCATTTCTGCCATAAGGAGATACTGACCTTTTTATGAAAATTTGCATTAAAAAGGTTTTTATATAGAAGCAGTGATATTTTTTCCTTAGAGTGGCCATTGACTTTGGATAAAGGTGAAAAAAAGAGACTTGAAAACAAATTTAAAGTGAAATATCCTTTAGAACATGACCAGAAGTTTCTTAATTCTGAGGTCAAAGGTCACAGAAGCCTGACCTTAAGTTAAGCTAATGTTTTTGTTATATTGTTTCAGGTTTAAATAGAGTTGGTTTGTTATACTGTTAAAGCTTTATTTTATTGTTAATGTCTCGAAGTAGAGAATATTGTTCACAGTTTTATAGCATCCCAGTGACCTACTTCCACCCATTCTTAAATCATAAATTGCTATAAACTGAAATTTTAAGTTTGGATGTTTGCGAAGAAAATGTCAAGGCATTGCAAAGATTGTGTGCGCCATCGTCTGTGTGCAAAAACTTTGAAATTTTCAAATGTAATTACATGTACTTTACATATTCCCTGCTAACGCTAACTACAACATCAAAATAAAACCCCACATAATAATACAATTTACATTTCTTTTTAATATTGATTTTAAAAAGTATGCTTCTTTTTTACCTCGAAAAAAAAAAAAAATCATTACTAAAATAATTACAATTTGCCATGCCTTTGTATTTACTGAACATATCTTTTTCTTAATTTGCTCTTTTGATGGTGACAGACTACAGGAGTTGAACTGTCTGTAATCTTTATTTTCATAATTATTCATATTTTTAGTTCATATGAGTACATAGTGCTCATGCTGAGTTTTAGGGTCACTGGATGTTTGTTGTTGTAAGTCGTCTGTGAACTTATGTTCCTCTCTAACCATTTTCATCATATTTTATAGAAATGCTAAATTTGTTCCCCTCTTTCAACCCTTCCTACACTAATTTTGAATTTATTTTAAGTAAAAGGTTCCTTAGAATTGATGAAATAATTCCTCTACAAAATAGTAGTTTGTTGCATGGGCTAAAACAAAAATAATTTTTTATAACACGTTTTCCAGGCAGTTTCTCACAAGGTGAGTGACATAGGGCCATGTTTTAATGTTTTTTTGTTTGTTTTGTTTTTAACATAAAACATTGTAAAAATAACTCGATATTTTGTGGTTTATTCCATAAAAACTGTTTGTGAAGGTGTACTAACGTTTACACCTGTCTAAATGTTCTGTTAATATTGCTTCTGAAATCACAGTCAAGCATACCTGCTTTCCTGTTTAAAATAATAATCTTTGAAATAACTGGTCCTGTATTTTTGAAAGAAACATGAATAGTTGTGTAGGCCAATTGATATTACCTTCATGTGACCGGAGAGACCTTTGTTTACATTGTGTCACATTTTTTGTTTATAACTTCTTTAAGTGACCAACTTCATCCTGAAAAGTTAGGCAGTATCAACATGAATATTCCAGAAGTTGTGTTTTTTGTATTGTTTTTATCCACTCGCTTCTGTATTGACTATGATAAACAACTACCGAAAGATGTATCATTTTCGGACAATTTCATTTCGGATACCGTTTCGTTTTTACCAGTCAGTTTCGGACAACATGTGTTTTACAGTACCTATGTGAACATTTCTAGTTGTTCCACACGTAAAGAGTCTAGACTGTATTCTTTTTGTCAACATAAACATTTTCTGCTCATATCTTTATTATTATGTGGAGACATTCATCCATGTCCAGGCCCTGTGACCTGTGACCCAAGAGATTCCAACTACAGTAGAACCTCGTTTATCCGAAGTCATAGGGACCGGGCTGAAAACTTCGAAATAATGATAATTCGGTTTAAAAATCAAATGATTAATTTCGGTTTGTGTGCATGTATGTTTGCGTTATCATTACCGGTGAGTATCGTGAAAACCGCTACGTCGAAAAAACAACTACTGGTACGTATGAAATGAAAAACGGATACTGTACGTAAGTGGGTCTTCACGGAAATACAAACACATACAATTATTGATATTGAAATTGCTTTAATACTTGTATGCAAATACGTATAGAAATAATAAGAAAACAAAATAGTTCAACAGTTACAAATATTATGTTTATATTATATTTTTGCGCGCTGGTTCAACATCGCCTGACAGAAATTTTGCCTTAATTTTGTCTTTCTATTTTAACCAAGTTGATAGCGTATTTGGTGGTTCCCCAAACTCTTCGGCAATTTGCTTTTTTGATTTTATCCATTCTCGACTTCCTATATGGCCGAAAACTTCTCTTGATAGATTTTGGACTTGTGTCTACATTTAACCCCCTTCCGTCCTAATGCCGATCCAGATATCCTCCCGGTTTGGTTACTGGGCCTTTCTCTAGATTGCTCGACAGCGGATAGGCTTGAGACAAACCCGGTTATTCCCCCGGACACACCGGGTATTTCACTGGATTGTTCTGATATTGACATTGTGAGGAATCATCTTTGGAGACAATAATTCTTTCGGATGTAAGTGTGTAGAGACGACAGAGATACAATTAATGATTAATCTCTGCTGACTAAATTTAATTTCACATAAAAAACTAAAAACATAAAGTACTCAAGATCTGACATCTGGGTTTATCTGCGAAGCGTGTCTGTTACTCAACCTGTCGGATATCGATTAGAAGTAATCAATAATTTCCGGTCAGACATGTGCTGATAATCCCTACCTGGAAAAAGGTGCGAAAACTTACTTACTCCAGTGACGCCGCAAAATAAACTGACCCTTGTACGATTGAAGTTAAGGATGATATGTCTTCGAAAATGTACGAAAATTGAATTCGAAATAAAAATTGAAAAATAGGTATAAATAGTGAACTCGGGACCGGGATTTAACTTCGAAATAGCGAAAAAATCGAAAAAGCGAAATTCGGATTAAACATTTTATTATTAGTTAATAAGAAGGGGAAAAATCGGGACCGAAAAAAAACTTCGAAAGGTGAGGAATTCGGTTTAACGATGTTCGGTTTAACGAGATTCTACTGTACAACCCTAGTGATTACAAAGCTTTTCAGAAGCGTGGCCTACATTTTATACACGTCAATGCAAGAAGTGTACTTCCTAAACTACATAAAATTAAATCTTAAGCTCAAATTTCAAAAGCAGCATGCATTTGTATTTCTGAAAGCTGGCTGGATGACTCAGTGACTGAAGCTGAAATTAACATAGATAATTACTGTGTAGTGCGAAATGATCGAAATAGACATGGCGGCGGAGTGTGTTTATACATACAAAGTGACCTGTCATTCAACACTCGTAGCGACCTACTTCACAAAGACCTTGAAGCTATCTGGGTTGACATTTTTCTACCGAAGTCCAAACCTATTCTTTGTGCAGCTGTATACAGACCCCCAACTCAACAGAACTTTTATTCTTTACTTGATGAAGTTTGCTCCAGAAGCAGTGACTTTTTATCACATGAGACTCTTTTACTAGGTGATTTTAATACAGATGTTACTTGTAAACATGCACTTTCTATTTTACAGAATTTTGAATCTTTTATCCAAATGTTTCATTTTAGTCAGCTTATATGTAATCCAACTAGAATCAGTGCTACATCTTCTTCAACCATTGATTTGATACTTGTATCTGAGAAAGGTAAAATTTCACAGTCTGGTGTAATACATACATCTTTTAGTGATCATTGTCTAATATTTTGCACCAGGAATAGTTGTAAAAGCTATTTTGGTTGTCACAATAATGTAACATACAGATCCACTAAAAGATACAATAAAGAAAACCTTTTAAACACAGATTGGAGCCAAGTACTGTTAAGTGATGATGTTAACATTGCATGGGATTGTTTTAAAAGTTTATTTTTAACAGTTTTAGATGGCATTGCTCCTGTCAGGCAGATAAGACTCAAACCA
>CM037780.1:43937617-43971095 GCA_021229015.1 Solen grandis | reverse complement strand
TGACTACATGTATTTTTATATTCCGTGTATGTGAAGGGCAAGAACTGAAATAGATTTCATTTGATAAACCAACAAGCATTTCGAATGGTCGAGCGTGCTGTCCTCTTACATCTCTTGTTTACCTTTGAACTCTAAGTACCTTAGAAGTGCTTTGCGCACAACACATCATCTCAAATTGGTGAACATTTCTACCAAAATATTTCAAAGTATATCAAGAACAGACCAAAGATATGGAAAGGGAAAGGAAAATATACCCCTTTTAACTCTAGGTGTGACCTTGACCGTTAAGCTTCGAATCTGGGTTTTGTGCGCAAGACATCTACTCATGGTGGTGAACATTTGTACAGTTATTTTGTTTTTAAAATCCATCAAGGAATGGCCAGGACCTTGTGAGTTTGTCAGTTAAACGAGAGACGGCCCCATAATGTGAGGTCAAAGGAAAAGCAGCATAGCCATGGTGTGCGTTACAAACTGTATCGTTTATATTTGCGATATTTTCCATAAAATTTTAAATATAAAAATGTATATAAGAAATATAAAAAAATGATATCTTAAACATACATATAATCAATTGTCATCATAATGAAAAGACCAATGTGTCAACTTGTGACGTCACATTCTCTTTCTAAAAATTGAAAAAAAAAAAAAAAAAAAAAAAAAAAAAAAAAACGTACCACTTCCACTACTCAACTCAAAACATATAATGGAGTTAAAACGTACCCACTTGTAGGCCAAAAAGTACTAAACTATTGGTCAAACGAACAAAACAACGAACAAAATAAACTTTTTAAAAAATATGTTAAGAATGGATCCTGGGGACTACCCTTTATCCAATAGAGAACAATAAATAACTGCTAGATCCATTTCCATTGTACCGTTATGCTGTATATTATTAAATTACAGTTATAAAATAAGGTAATGCGTTTTGCACTTACAATGTCGTTTTTAAATTATAAACATTTTGGAATTCTCGGAAATGCTGGAACAAATTATCCCCATTTTTCCCCCTAAAGAATCCGTTTTGACAAGATCAGGCTATATATAATTCCCTCGTGATGTCAGAGGCACTGATAAAACACCTTTTGGCAGCCATCTTAAGAGGCAAAATTTAATGCAGGCAAAAAGTTGAGAAAACTTGCTGTTTCTAAATCACCACTGTGTTTTTCATAAGAGTATGATGATATAATAGAGAGAAAACTGTAACAAGGCGACACATAAGTCGCTGTTATTTTACTCTGTCTCTCTATAAGTTCTCTCTTTTCAAAGTATCATATTTTCTTCTGTTATTTTCTATATTAGATGTCGGCCCCGCTCTCGGTTTCATATGTCCAGCTGATTCTATCACATTCACATTTATTAGTTACTTAAGATGACATGTAATTAATACATTCAGCTATTTCTTAAAGAAAAAAACAGCAACAAATAAACAAATAAAAACAAAATAAAAATGTGTATCTGAATCTATCAGACCATATGTGTAACTGAAACTATCAGATCATCAAATACAGAGGGATGTCAGAAAAAAAATAACAGATACAATATGCATCATAATGAATAGCAATTTTTTTCTATTCTGTTTTTCAGATAATTTCGATCTTAATTTGAAATGCACACTCTAATGATGATTTTAAAAAAATATCGCTCTCTTTTCTGTTTCTTGTTATGAATGTATGCTTCTGGTGTGCAGAATATCATGCGGCTTACAACACATTTTTATTAAACATTTCACCTAGACATGGACTCTATATACGCACTTAGAGTCCCCTTATCTAGATCAGTATTACTCTCTTCATCATCTCTAGAGTTCGATCGCTGATATTGTATAATGGAAGGTGTAACCCCTTCCGCCTTCTAACGTAGAATTACTTCTTCCATACAGGCCCTGTATGACTCTACAAAGGAATCCATGTTTCATATATGTGGCTGATTACGGTGTAGTGATGCCGTCCAGAGTGGGAATCTCTGCTATCATTCAAGTGATTAAGTTGTTGGTCATTTAGATGGACTCTTATGTATTACTGACCACATATATTTTCATCCCATAATTCTCATGGTTCCTTTTAAATGTAGCATATCTAAAACAATTATTGAATATAAAGGTAAAAGGAACAAGGCTTTGGTCACTCTCACGCACAAATAAGTAAACTATGAGTTCAGTTGACATCAACTTTCCCCCCAAATAATTCTTTAATTATGATATAGATAACGGATCTACATGACATCGTTTCATTTACTGGTACTTTCGCAGGACCAATATTCTATTACTAATCTACAGAACTAGTCATCAAACGTTTTGCTAATAAATGTAATAAAACACATGCAGAACAAAAAGTATCTTTAAAAAAGATACACGGCCGTGGTGTTTTAATTGTATTTAGTGTTTATTCTGCATCTTGATGAGAGGACATTAGATCCAAGTATTATGAATGTCTGTCAAGCGTTCAAAATGTATAGAGCGGATATTAAATTGCTGACGATCGGACAGACGAACGTCCAGTTCGCAACATAATACTTCAGGCAATACAAATGGATGTGTGTTCCTTGGAACACTTATATGTCACCTGCATACCAGCAGTTGTCATAGAAAGGGTGAACAAATGATCAAACGTTTACTTATCACTATACAAAACAAGTTTGGAGTGCATCCATCGTATAGTATTTAAGTAATGCTCTTAACGAATATGCGATTTCCAGGATACGAAGGGGGTCTGAAGGTTTCAAATACGACATGTATTTTTCATCCTTTTGATATATTCTTTGTGTAGTTGAATTAATTTGAACGTTTATAATGTGTTAACATATTTCTGTCGAAAGATTGAGGTTTTAGGAATGTATATACAAAGGGAACAAGCTGATCTCTTTTCCGGAGAGATAATTTCGATTTTAAAGTGGAACAATTAAAACTTACAGTATTCATCAGCTGTTTAGTGACCTTAAAGTTTAGACTGGAAATTCTGGTGAAGACAAAATAGCCAACGGCCGAAAAAGAATGAAATGTGATACACATAAAAGAGCAACATTCAAGACATCTTTTTTCAAGACAAAGTGGCTAACATCACTTCGTCGGAATTTACCTGACAGTGTTGTCGACATGATGCTGTCTTAGATAAAAAAAAATTTGTTAAATGAAAAAAAAGTCAAATATCATCATTTTATGACAAATTAATCTTAATTAAAACACTTGATCTTAGGGTTATACTTTAGCAGTGAGCTAGGGTTTACCAGTATGAACCGGGTACAACCGTAACTGTGCAGGTTTGAGATATAGAGGATGTTTGTTTGTTTTGAGTAGATATGGAATATACCTCACCGAAACAGAGATGGATCCAGGAGTGCAGGTTATTTTTTAAAAAAAAAATGTAGGCAGTGACAAAGCAAGCGGCTTGCCACTTTGCCGGGGCCCGTGACAAGGGTGAAGTTCCGGTTGGACTAGGGATCCTGGGGATTTCTCGTGTGTGTGTGTGTTTTTTTTTAAATTTTAAAGCTGTTAAATAGTGCATTCTTGTAGGTTTTGGGGGATTGTATGTCTACATTTATGTATGGACGGGATATTTTAAAGGGGGCGCGTGGCGGATGGGCCCCGCCCTTGAATCCGCCACTGCGAAAAGTACTTTTAGATATTATATCAATTAGAAGTGAGATATAGTCCATAACTACGAAAAACAAACACATTTTTTTATTTCGTCGAAACAACAAAAATAACAACGGTGGTGCTCGAATAAATAAGTTTCACGACTAATGAAACAGTCTTATAGATTTCGATCCACGAAAATTAATAATCATAAGACTATGGCTATGTTACGTTAAAGCCCCAGTGCGTTTTAACTGGGAAAAATATATTATTCAAAATTTCTAATTAGCAAAGCCTCAAATGATGTCTGATTAACCTCTTAATGTTTAATTAAGCCCACATAATGAAATATTCGCCCGGAAGTCTTAGTTGTTCAGACAGGGCAAAATAGTGAGAAAGATGGGCGGAGCTTGTTCTGAAACACACTATTCAGTAAAACCACGGATGTCTCGGTGTACGTGGGGTGTTTCAGAAGTTCATGGACTTTTTCTATAGACTGAATAAATATTGACACACGGTAGTAGAGGAGATAGGAAGAAAATCTATGAACTTCTGAAAAATCCCTTGTATAATAATTTTATGCTGTCATTGGTCTGAGCTAAATATAGAACGACACAGTCACAATTTGCATTTTTTCTGATAGAATCTTTCCTGTAAATCAGGCATTTCCCAAGGTCTTTCAGTGATGAAATTAAAACTGAATTATATATATATTGTAAGTGCATTTAGGTCTAACATCTATACGATACTGGGACTTTAACAAACAAACAAAAAATATGCGGGTTTGAAGTTTTCTTTCTATCTTGATAATTTTTTTTGCTTCTCACTAAGAATGGAGCTCGATAAAACCATTATGAAAACGTTTCGAGATCCCTCCCCCATTCTCAAGTGCCCAACCCGGGATTATAAAAAGATGTTTTCGAGTTCCCCTCGGGGTAACATGGAAACATTGATTCCGGGTAAGAGGGGGAGGGGACTTGACATGGGGAGTTTGAATTCAATTTCCCCCATCCGGGAACTTGAAAACGTTTTATATTCCCGGTTGTGGCATATTGAAAACGCACTGAGACCCCCACCACTCATTTTTCAAATGTCTTACCCAGGAATTTACGAACAAAATACCCGAAATAAATTTGAAAACGTTTCCAAATCCCCATATCCAACATCATAAAAATGCAATTAACGAATATCAAATATTAATAGACACATCGGTATTCTAACGACACATTTAAATATAAGATATAAAATAAGATATAAACTTTCCGAGGAAGGAATATAGGGGAAAAGGGTTTTTAAACGTTTTCCCGCGTTGGGAGAGCTTCACCAACCTTATCTATACCTCATATGAATTCAATGAAGGAAAAAATAATATCAGTAGAAATATAGATAATATATACACTGTATTATATTTTTATCATAAATGACGTAAAAGGAGGTGGTCTTTTGAAAACTATTTTAAATTTCCAGGTCGCGGGAGGGCATTAAAACCATTTTTATTTTCCTTAAGAGGGATTTTGGAAATGTTACTAAAAATACGTTTTATCGTCGTACAACCGTAATTGCACCGTGGACCACCAAAATGTTTTAAATATCCGGGAGTTATCGGGAGCCACCAGGAAAGATTACCTTTCTTTGACATGAAATAAAATCACAATTTCAAATTTTAATTATATTTGGATTTTTATTAGATTTGATGCTCCTGTATATAAATGTATACCGTTATATAAAACATTGACCGTTAGGAGCTGTTTTCATGTGTCTGCATGTAAATTCATCCATAACACCGTATGGTAGGTTTAGTTTTAAATAAAAGTGTAAATCTTAGGATAAAAAGAATATTCTAAATGAAATTATAAATTAAAAAAATATACCTGATCAATGTAACGATTCTATTGTAAACACCCAGCTACTTGTTTTTTCGACGAAAACATTGAGAATAATATTGATAGTCCAATCAAAATGTACCGGTAACTGACAAGCTCTTAGAAAGTATTAAATGAAGTTTGGTATTTTCTGGTAGGGAATACCATGGCAATTACGAATATATCAGAAGTTCATTATTTTTATGAAAAATAAACACCGACCTACTTGTTTTTAGGCAAAAACAATCAGGAAAATATTGATAGTCCAATCAAAATGTACCGGTAGCTGGCGAGCTCTTTAAAGATATTAAATGAAATTTGGTATTTTCTGGTAGGGAATACCATGACAATTACGAATATATTCCTAGTTAATGATTACATGAAAAAGAAACACCATGCTACTTGTTTCTTCGACAAAAATATAAATGAAATTTAGTTACGACAGATACAATTTAAGTGATTTTTTTTCTTTTTGGACCTTAAATCTATCAGAATCGTGAATATGTTCATAGTTTAGGATTTCTCTTTCACTTAATGGTTTTAATTGCGAAAAAATCAATAAAACTCCCCGGTAGCTACCTACTAGTAGCTGCCTTTTCCCTTTAGAAGTAACCAGTTACTAGTAGCTGGCTACTTATAGCCAACTTTTCCACCGAGAAGTAACCAGCTACTAGTAACTAACTTTACTTACGAGAAGTAACCAGCTACTAGTAGCCAACTTTTCCGATCTTCAGTAATAACAGATGTTGATATTTGATATATAATCTTTAATATCTCTTTTATTTCGTTCTTTTATGACTGATTACCTAGATTTGATTTGAATTAGTGATATAATCTACATTATACATTGTCCCAAAATATGGCATTTTAAAAAAGTAAATCCTTCCAATTCTTAATCACTTTTTATAAATCTAAAATCATAATTATTCGTAAATATTGATGTTCATGATCAGTATAGGGGCCCATGATGGGGATTTCCTCTAAACAGCACAAACATTATGTAATTAAGGGATTTAATAGCCTAGAAAAATGTATGGCCAGGGCGGCACCCACCCTTATCCTGAGCATATCGCACCAAGCAAATCGTTTCAGAACTCCTTGACTCCTATTAGATTCCGGCGATCAATTGGGCGCTCGTGCATAAGGATACTAGTCTTCATTGACGATCACTGATTGGTAAATTGAAACGAGGCAATTTCCCGCCATGGCTTAAGTCAGCATTCAAGGGTGCGGTGTTTGAAGAATAAAGTCGTAGTGGAAGCAAAAGGATATGTCTCGTGTCTGGGTGAGTCCGTAAATATATTTATTTTTTGTGTCTCAGGGTGAATTTACTTACAAGTGCATGCACTATCGCTAAATTATATAAGCTGACACTCGTTAAAAAAACATGTCATTCCTTGCCACGGTGAATGTATTTTGCTTGGGGCATTAGCAGTGATTTTATATGATGGCATGTGTTTTGCTCGTGATGTTAATGTAAGTATGACAGGATTGTTGAGGAAATGGTGATATTAGTGAGAATGAGTTTGGGTGGAGCAGTTGTGTTGGCAACTTTTTGTTGTTGCTAGGGAGAAAGGAGATTTGATTGGTCGGTGCCATTTCCTCATACTATAAAGCTCAGTGTTACAAGGTGATTTTTGCTCTTGCAATTTTATGTCAGGGAGATTGATGGATTTTGGAGTAATATTTCATTTATGTGGGATATAGCAGGCTGTGGTAAGCTGTTTCTTTTAAGTAATTTGGAATTATTTGTATGGAATATTATATTGAAATAATGTATTGTGCATTATTTGGTATTCTTGTGTTGATTTAGAATATTGTCTAGGTATTTGATATACTCTTATGATAGTAAATTGTTATTGTAGGTCGAAATATACGCTAAATAAGAGTCAGAACCTGCGCCTGGGTTGTCTATTTCTCCTGTGGAAATAAGGACCCTGTCACATTTGTATGATTTATCATTTATTGATCTGGAAGCAAATTGGTTTCAAATCATAGCCAACTCGACGGTTCTATCAGTGCTTGGAAAGCCACATTCTATATTCCCTTTTTTTTTTTTTTTTTGCTTCTTTGAAGAATTACACTTAAATGAAAATGACGTTGCAACACTTTGTCTGAGCAACTTGGCCCTGGCTAGAAATTATTGCATAGCCAACATGCCTGTGTGCTATTCCAACCATCACCTGATCTGTCCACTGGAATATCTGTTTATTTGAATTTTGATTCTATTAACAGTGTTCCCATTCACACACAAATGTACGTGAATCACGTATAGAATGCTGAAAAAACGTACAATATACCAAAATACTAGTCTTCTCTACGTGACCAGAACGTACGCAAAATGCCTACGGTTTTACTTTTCTTTCCTTCATTTTTTATATTTACACGAACCTGAATACCTACACGTACGTCGTAGCCTTGTGTTTTATGGCATGAAAATCGATAACTGATGCGCTCTAAAAATAGCACAATTATGGGAAGTAACTCTTGAGGGTACGTACGATAAGGTTCGAGTGTTCCGAATTTGATTACGAATGTGTGTCTGCATAAAATGTCGGGGAAAAAACAGTCTATGCTGACCGGCCTGTGGAAAATAACTTCCCCAGCACCCGCAGCCGATTTCGATAATGTTCAGCAACAAGATGACAGTCCAAGCGATGTATATACCATTAAATAGAGGCCAAAAATAAAAAAATTCCAAAAACATTGGTTGACATTATTTCCGTGGCTTCGTTTCGACGATGATAATAAAACTATGCATTGCTACACAGGAACCTGCTATTCAGTCAAATAAAAAAAAAAACTTAAAAAAAAATCGACCCCTCTATACATAAATAAACACCAGGAATGCAATGCCTTCCATACCCCACCCACCTCTCCGATACAGGAATAATTGTTTGGACAGCTTTACAAAGGATTTTTCTGGTCTGGACAATTAAAGGGATTAATTATCTCTCATAATATATCCATACCATTAATGTTTGGTGTTTAATACCACTGAAAAACATCTCTACCGCTAATTTCTCATGTCGTAGCAGTCATGACGTGACGTCAGTTTTACACCCAGCAGTGTAGATAGAATTAAATATAATTATTTTATAAATTTGTTTTATGTATGCAGTGTTCTCTACTTATCTATCAAAATTGAAATTTAAAAGATCTATCTTATTTTATATGAATGCTGATTTTTAAGTTACAAAAACAGAGGGGAAAAACCGAACAAGCGAGGTAACTCTTTTAAACTGTCCATAAACAAGTAAACTTACCTTCACTGCGGGTGTAAAACATGATGTCACGTCATGGCTACTTCGACATGAGAAATTAGCTCAAGAGTTGTGTTTTTCAGTGGTATAAAACACGAAACATTACCGGTAAGGATATATTTTGAAAGATAATTAACCCCTTTAATTGTCCAGACCAGAAAAATCCTTTGTAAAGCTGTCCAAACAATTATTCCTGTATCGGAGAGGTGGGTGGGGTATGGAAGGCATTGCATTCCTGGTGTTTATTTATAGAGAGGTCGATTTTTTTTTATTGATTTTTTTTACTGAATATCGGTGTCCTGTGATTGCTACGACATAAAAAAGAATGAATGCAGACATTGTATTCAGTAAGAAAGCATTTTTTATGTTGGTACCCCCAATTTTCACACGGAACTCGCAGAACTGAAAATTGTGGCTCACAGGGGGTTCCATGAACCCCTTGATTAGAAAAGGCGTGGGAACACTGATTAAGTGTGACATGGCCCTCTCCTTAATGGGACTTTTATTGCTTGTTTTCCTAGTTTCAATATATATCTGTAGCATCACTCAAATTATTTACACATCAAATAAATTAGTTGATTGTTAAATGAAACACAGTTGCATGCAGTTTATATACTGGTTATCAATTTTATTGAGAAAATGTTTGAATCTTTTGTTTCAGATGTCCACTCTTCTGCTGCTGATGTCCACGGAAACAGAAAGGAAGACATTGGACCTGTACCTTATTACAAGAAGACTGCATCAAAGCTAAGTGGTTTTAATTCATAAGTGCTTTGTACCAGTTTTGTTTTGGGCCCAAATGAATTGGTACATACTCAGATACTCTGCTTATCTGTTCTTCTACATTTTACTTCACTTTCCAGTAAATTCTCCCTGGTAAATTGTTTTCTCTTTGGTATGCATAGCTTAATTTTCTCACCTTCATATTTCTAAAATAGTTTACTCATTCCCATCATCACTTTTTTTTTTATCTCTCTCCTTTGACCTTTCTGTACTAAGTTCTTTGCTTTTAGTTACCCCATAACCCCCTAATTCTGAAAAATTGTTTGAGCCAAAATTAATTGGTTAATACTAAGATACCCTGCTTTTCTGTTCTTTCCCCCCCTTTTTCCCATGTTAATCCCCTTTTGAAAGCTGTGTTCCTAACATCTCAATCTTGTGTATTGCTGTTTTTTTAGGATAATCTCTATTGAGATCCACTTTGGTTATATATGACAAAATAACTGGAGCAGATCACAGTTGTGATTAATTGATAAATTAGGTGTTAGGATAATCTCTACTAAAATCACAGATTATTTGATAAATTAGGTGTTAGGATAATCTCTACTAAAAACACAGTAGAGATTATTTTGAAGGGGGGAAAGTGAAAAGGTTCTAAGTGACATTTTTACTCAATCACTGTTTAGCTCACCTGAGCACAACGTGCTCAAGGGTGAGCTTTTGTGATGGCCCTTAGACCGTCGTCCATCGTCAACAATTTGGCTTGTTAACACTATAGAGGCCACATTTTTAGCCCAATCCTCATGAAACTTGGTCAGAATGTTTCTCTCCATAAAATCTTGGACAAATTCAAAAGTGGGTCATGTGGGGTCAAAAAGTAGGTCAATATGAAAAATCCAACATATGTTGCTCATTTATAATCAGGTGAGCGATTCAGGGCCATCATGGCCCTCTTGTTTATAGAAAACAACTATGAATGTTATAATTTAGCATTTATGAAAAAAATATGTATAAGATTTTGTTTTTATTTGATAAAATTCAACACTTTTTTATTTTTAATGCGAAAAAGTTCTAAGTGATTTTATTTTTCATTTACTAGGTAATTGAAGAATTTGGTTAAAATTAACAAAATACCAATGTAAAAGTAGGTGAATCATGAACTTCTTAGGAAGATTTGTTTAACCCTTTCCCTCATATAGACTCCTTTTTAACGCACTCAATAGGTACCACATAAAGCCTGATCTGCAGAAAGCCAAACTCAATCCTTACCAAATTTAATTGTAAAATCTTCATTACCAGACCACTAAGGAGCAGCGAATAGCATAAAACCTGATCAGCCTGCGAGTTACTCGCAGGCTGATCTGGTTTTATGCTATTCGCATAGGTCTTTTCATGGTATCCTCTATGAGGGAAAGGGTTAAAAAAGATGTAACTTAGACCTTTTTCACATTCACTTAAGTTGATAAAACAAAATATTTTCAGTGCGAAGAAGTTCTCAAGTAACTTTTTGCTAATTATTTTTTGTGTGTGTTAATCTAGATCCAAGATTTAACTTTTTTTGAGAAGATTGAGTAATTATTCATTTATATTTAAGAGACTTTAATTGCAAATTTCAAAAAAACAAAATGAAAGTTTTTACCTTTTCCTGAAAAGTTTTCTAATATGAACTTAGAACCTTTTCGCATTCACCCCTCGATTTGATAAATTGGGTGTTAGGATAATCTCTACTAAAAACACAGTAGAGATTATTTGATGAATTTGCTATTAGGAATCTCTACTGATATCCTGAGCGGATCTTAGTCGAGGTTAGTGTTCGGATTTTGGGAGTAGGTGGGAAGTGTTAGGATTTTGGGAGTAGGTGGGAAGTGTTAGGTTTTTTGGAGTAGGCAGGAAGTGTTAGGATTTTGGGAGTAGGTGGGAGACAGACACAGAGCTACCAGGGCCAGGCATAGTCGGTGTAGAGGTAAGCTTGAGTCCGCAGAGAGCCCCGCTGTCTCTCCGGTGTGAGTCTGGGGGGTCCTGGTGTTGACAATCTCATTCACACCTCTCTTCCCATGGTCTCCAGAGTCAGGGAGGCTTCCTTGGGTTTTATTCCTGCAGATGGCCAGAACATGGCTCCTTAGGTCTTTGGTGGTTGTAAATGCCTACGAGTAGTGGTCCTTTATCAAACTTACAATTTTGTCTTTTTTTTATTACATAAACTTGTGGTGGCATTAACAGTTTTGTGTGCAAAAAAATTTAACTTTGATCTGCAGGGGTTTTCGTTAAGTGGACGCCCACGCCAGGTTGAAATCACTGCGGGCAAGTGATTTTTCAAAGAAGATAGCCTGGCCGGCAAGTTTATTTATGTGAATGGAATCTATCAGTGTTTTTTTTTAATTTTCTATGGTATATCAGGGGTAAAATGCTTGAAATTTGTGTTTGATACATATTAACCAAAACCCACCTTAATATTACATATTTAGTTTTAAACATTAACAAACACCAACTAACTTCAAGATTGGGGAAATTGGTTTCACTGGGGGCTAGTAGATGTTCAAAGTACCGTACACACAGGCAGATTAGGCGCAGCTACGAATAAGGCGCATCCTAACTTTCAGGGTAACTTATTTGAAAAAAAAAATCACATCATATCGTATGCGGCGAAATCTTGTTTTGAAATTTGCGCCGTCGTACATATTGACAGACTGAAAGCTATCCTTATGTCACCGGGCTAATCATACGGTGAACCGTTTTATTTACACATGGCATAAGATTACCGTTAGACCATTACATTAACGACGGGTAGGATAAAGGTGACACATTTTCGTGACATGACATTACTCAACCTTGTCCCTGCATTCTAAATAACACTGGGGACCATTGTCACCTGTCAAAATTCTCCCAACTAGCAAACATTACGTAACAATTGCCACCTGTCAAGTTTTTCCTGTACATTACAAGGTCCCGTAAAATAAACTTATTTGTTTATATTGAAAAGTTATTTCAGTTTCTCACGATCATTTTATCATGAAATAATACCAGTAGGATAACTGATAAGAACAAAAGCAATAACCTGGTATTGTTTATCATGGTTTCGTATAGACTTTGTGGCATATTATCGTATTCATTGGCTTTCAGAATATCCATTTTCTGAGATCGTATACAGGTAAATTTCATTTCTCGGTGATTGAAACCCTCTATAAACTTGAATTATTTGGGGAAAAAGTGCACCTTACCTGCCGGTGTATACGGTAACTTGCTCCCTGGACAAGTGAAAGTCAAAACCCTAAGTAAACCCCTGATCTGGTTGACCTAGATCTTGACTCAGTAACCTCATCCTGAATTTTTCCTTTCTGGCCTTCAAATTTGAATCAAGATGATTTGATGAATTGATTATGATTGAATTTGATTATGTGGCATTTGACTTTGGCCTTGGATGACATTGACCATGACCAAGTTACCTACATAAGATATGCTACATCCTTTGAATTTTAGTTGCAGGTACTGTTTGGTTTGCAAAATTTAAATGACCATGCTGAATTTCTGCATGGCAGTGATTTTTATGACACTGAGACCTGTGATAAGGGGCATATTGTTTTTGCCCTGTCTATTGGTTGGTTTTTCATTAACATTGACCATAACTTGAAAGCTGTACTAGCTGTTGACTTCATAGATGAATTGAATTGAATGCAAATAGAAATTATCTCCCTTATTTTTTTTAAAATATTTTTGTTAGGAGCAAAACTCAAATTAAACAAGGCAAGGTCTAGAAACATAGCAAGTAGGAACCTTGCAGTTACCCAAGAACCATAACTCTGTCTGGTCCACTTTTTTCCCTTCATTTATTATATCATTTTTTTTTGGTTCAAAACATAACCCTTCAACTTTTCAAGGTATTGATTTGAAACTTGTGATATAAATAGTGAGTAGCAGAATTGTAAAGATTACAAAACTCATTCTGGTTCTTAGTTATCTCCCTTTATTTTTGTAATGATTTTTTTGTCTTGAGCATTGCATCAGTACAATTCAAAGTTCCTATTTTTCGACATATTAACTCCCTTACGGCTTTCAGTTGGCAAATTTTTTTTTTAAAACCATGGCTTTATTATTGCGAAAATTAGCACTATTAACTAGGGGAATGAATTAGCAAGGGGAAACCACCTGTAAAGGGTGGCAAATTTGAATCCTCTTCCTGTATTGTTTTCCAAATTTTTGCCATAGTTAAGTCTGGCATTGTTCTGAATTCTCCAATGATCTGGTACTGAGGTATGTTGTGTACGACGGTACACCAAGAAGCAATGTTCTCATTAGTGTAGTTGATTTCTAAATTTTTGTGTACATTTTTTCCCCTTGAGAGTTTTTTGAAAGAGAAAAAAAAAATTGTTGAAAATATGATTGTGCCCTGCTCATAAAAGCCTAACAATGTAGCACCCTAGGATGAAATATGTGTATGCCTTCATAGGCATGCATGTATGACTTCATTATACCACTCATATAATTTAAAAAAAAAATCTTTTTGTTAATTTTACTATATACTTTATTTACTGAATTAAAATAGATTTAATTCATATTTCAGGGGGTGAGAGTGAAACTAGGAGGCCAGTTTCCCTTTCACCCCTTGTAATATATATGGTATAAATGGACTTTGCATGTATGACTTCATTATACCACTCATATAATTTAAAAAAAAATCTTTTTGTTAATTTTACTATATATACTTTAATAACTGAATTAAAATAGATTTAATTCATATTTCAGGGGGTGAGAGTGAAACTAGGAGGCCAGTTTCCCTTTCACCCCTTGTAATATATATGGTATAAATGGACTTTGCATGTATGACTTCATTATACCACTCATATAATTTAAAAAAAAATCTTTTTGTTAATTTTACTATATACTTTAATAACTGAATTAAAACAGATTTAATTCATATTTCAGGGGGTGAGAGTGAAACTAGGAGGCCAGTTTCCCTTTCACCCCTTGATAATATATATGGTATAAATGAAGGAGGACTTTTAGTAATATTTTTGTATGTCCTCAAGCCGACTAGGATTTTTTTTTTTTTAGCAGGCACAATTTTCAAATTTTGGTTGGTTAATAATAGTACTTTGGACTTTGGAGATGCTACCAGAGCTAATTGCCTGACTTACTGTTTCAAACATAAGATCTTGCGCATGTAATAAAACTTGATAGATATATATTCATATAGTTTTTTTTCCAAGCAGTGATTTTGAGTACATTAACTACCTTTTACAGGTGGTTTCCCCTACCCAAAATCTTAAATTTTTCAAATAACTTCATATTTTCCAAGTAAAATAGCTTAATTTTTTTCTCAACAGAAATAAATCCTGGAATTTTTAAATGAAATTTGTTATTTTTAAAATTATGTTAAATTAGTGCAATTGGTTTGATTTTATTTGAAATTTCTGTCCTAAAAGCATATTGTATTTATTTTTAATTGATATAATTGATATTTTGAATCCTTTAGTTTCTTACTCTCTTCAGTTGCAAATAGGATTCCATTTGGAATGCATGATGATGTATAATATATGAAATTATTTGTTTGGCAAACATACAGAATATGCCACAATAAAATATCTGCCGCCTGTGCCTACCATTGTAGATAATTTAGTGTCTTTTTTTGGGTCACCAACACATATTGTTCTAAATAAATTCATTATGCAACACCATTTGCCACATTGTGTGTACTATAAATGGACAACTGAGTATTACTTATTTCATGAATTCAATGTGCAACAAATATTGCTTCACATAGCACTGAGTGTCATGTATTACATGAATTCTATGAGTTTATTATAAATTTAATGTGCAATTAAAAAATATTGCCATAATTCAGTGCGTGTCCATATCGAAAGAAGTGGAGCACTGAGTTAAATATATATGAATTCAATGTGCAATAATAAAAAATATTGCCATAATTCAGTGCGTGTCCATATCGAAAGAAGTGGAGCACTGAGTTAAATATATATGAATTCAATGTGCAATAAAAAAAAAATATTGCCATAATTCAGTGCGTGTCCATATCGAAAGAAGTGGCATCGTGAGTTTGATCTATATAACTTAAAGGTGGTTGCATACAAATGTAAATAACCGAAATTTGAAATACCATTTTACTCAGTGCATGTCAGCACAAGAAAACAAATTGGTGACCATCTAAAGTGTCATTCTGAATAAAACTGATGCATAAGAAGTTCAGAATGCAAATTAAGGTCCAGCGTCAGATGTTTTTGGAAGGCTGTTTATTGACAAATGTACATATGAACACATAGTTCACATAATTATATATATATATATTATGCATATGTCTCATTCCTGAATCTTAATGTGTGAATTTATTTTAATTGGAAGGCCCTTCATTGATAGATTTACATGGACTCAAATATTGACATTTGTTTCCTCTAGTGTACATCTGTGTTTTCACAAATTTTATTCTCTTGATACAGGCAATCTTTGAATCCAGGTGTGAACTTGGTTACCAGTTACATACGACATATACCACCTAGAATTAGTGTTTGGTAATTTATAACATTTTCCAAAATAACTGCGGAATTATTTTCCCAATGAAAAAGCTTTTTTTCTCAACAGAAATGAAATTTATTCATTTTTTTTGTTTGAGACTCTATATGACTTGTAACATCATAATTAGATTAATTCTTTCTTAATATAAAGCATATTCTTTATCTTATGATTTCCCAACATTTTGGTTAATAATGCTAATTTTCTTAATAATAAAAACAAAGGATACAAAATATCTGTCAATTCATTTTTCCCTGTACTGAGTATAAATAATTCAAAAGTAAAGGGTCTGTATCCTGTATCTTCTTGGCACTTTCCTTGAAGGTACAGTAAAACCTCGATAATGAGACCACTATTTGGTCTGTCTGAAAATGGTCTCATTGAGTTATGGTCTTTTCATAACTATTTCAATTCAAGTTAAAGTAATGCTGATTATTTTTTAAAACTTTTTTCACATTTAATAAAATCTTTAAATTAGAAGTCTACCCATTTTAATATTTCTGATTTTTCTATAATTATTGCTGATTGCTTATTTGATGTATTTAATTGTAGAAATAAGCTTTTTTAATCATCTAATTATCTCCGACTTCCCCATGCTGTTTTGAATCAAGACAATTTCTTTTGAATTGAAAGATCTTGAGGTTTGATTTCAGTTTTAAATCATAGAATTGGAAAGTAGTTATGAAAGTGATTGACTAATATGACAGGATATCTAATTCTTTAATAGTCTGCTCAATATTTGCTGTCTGATCTGGTTTTATACTGCTCAATACATACTGATCTTGTTTTATACTGCTCAATACTTGCTGGCTGATCCAGGGGTTTTACTTTTGGATTTGACTTTCACTTGTCCAGGGGGCAAGTTACTTTGAACATCTACTAGCCTCCAGTGAAAACAGCTTGTCCGATCATTAAGTTAGTTGGTGTTTGTTAATGTTTAAAACAAAATATGTGTAATATTAAGGTGAATTTTAGTTTATATGTATCAAACACAATTTGCAAGCATTTCACCCTTGATATACTGTAGAAAATAAAAAAACCCAAAAGATTTCATTTACATAAATGAACTTGCCTGCCGGGCTATCTTTGAAAAATCCTGCTCAATATTTGAGAAAAACCCTGAGGGATCCTCCGGGGACCACCTGTAAGGGAGTCTGGTTGTCTGCAGGAATGGAATTCAGGGGTGACCAATTCCAGGGGTAGACACTAACAGTGTCCCGGGGTCCCGAGGACACCAAAATTTTATAAGGGACTCCTGGAGTTCAGCATTTTAAATAGTGAGGTGTCCCTGATTTTGCTAAAACATGCCCAAGGGACACCTGTCGAAAAAGTTAGTGTCTACCTCTGAATAATTCCCTGGCTCGGTTGGAGTCGCCTGGGAGACTATGAGAAGGGGGGTGTGTTTTGGGGTTGTCGTCACCAGGGTCGTCCTCAGACCTCACCAAGGAGAGGCAGTAAGGAGGGTGTGGCGGGAGGGAGCTCTCACAGGACCAAGCCCCTCACACCACTTGTAAGACCTGGTTGGTTCCTGGAAGCCAGTTTGTCTGCAGGGTGGGTTCTTGGGGTGGGTTCTTGGGTGGGTTCTTGGGTTCTTGGGGTGGGTTCTTGGGTTCTTGGGGTGGGTTCTTGGGTGGGTTCTTGGGGTGGCCATGCTCTTTTCGTTTTTTTTCCCTTTAGTTTTCTCCTCCATCTTCCATGGTTGACCTATGAGAAAAAATATACATGCATGATTAGTTTTCTCCTCCGTCTTCCATGGTGGAACTACATCCGGCATGTATCTTTTTTCGCATAAGATATGATATGTAAAATGGAGGCATGTTTCTTTTTTCTCATACGTAAATTGCCTCCCTCAGGTGAGGGAGGCATTTTACACATATCATTTTCCCATTGTCCATACATCTTTTCATTGTCCACATTTGTTGTCCCATCATTTTCTCATTGTCTAGATCTTCTCTTCCTTTCATTTTCTTATTGTCCAGATCTAATGATTCTTTTTATTTGACTTCAGCCATGTCTCCATCTGATGCAGTGACGACAGCAGCCTGTCGCCTGGTGGTTTCCTGCCCCTGTGTGTGAAGGTGTTTTCCAGTTTTTAGGCTGTAATAGACAGGTATGTTTTTATCTTGTTGTCCTTGGATTTTCTCATTGTCTAGATCTTCTCTTCCTTTCATTTTCTTATTGTCCAGATCTAATGATTCTTTTTATTTGACTTCAGCCATGTCTCCATCTGATGCAGTGACGACAGCAGCCTGTGGCCTGGTGGTTTCCTGCCCCTGTGTGTGAAGGTGTTTTCCAGTTTTTAGGCTGTAATAGACAGGTATGTTTTTATCTTGTTGTCCTTGGATTTTCTCATTGTCTAGATCTTCTCTTCCTTTCATTTTCTTATTGTCCAGATCTAATGATTCTTTTTATTTGACTTCAGCCATGTCTCCATTCTGATGCAGTGACGACAGCAGCCTGTTGCCTGGTGGTTTCCTGCCCCTGTGTGTGAAGGTGTTTTCCAGTTTTTAGGCAGTAATAGACGGGTATGTTTTTATCTTGTTGTCCTTGGATTTTCTCATTGTCTAGATCTTCTCTTCCTTTCATTTTCTTATTGTCAAGATCTAATGATTCTTTTTATTTGACTTCAGCCATGTCTCCATCTGATGCAGTGACGACAGCAGCCTGTTGCCTGGTGGTTTCCTGCCCCTGTGTGTGAAGGTGTTTTCCAGTTTTTAGGCTGTAATAGACAGGTATGTTTTAATCTCTTGCTTTTAAGCACTCTTACTGAAAGTACAGTCAAACCTGTCTTAAGCAGTCAGTCTAGAGAACAGGAGAAGTGTCCACTTAACTGAAGTGGCTGCTAAATGTTTCCCACATGTAGCAAAATACAATAGCTGGGTAATACGAAAACTGTATTAGCAGCCACCTGTATTAAGTGGTCAATCTGCATTTACTGGTCAGGTTTGACTGTACACAAGACTACTTTAAAACATTGGGAGCAGGAGATTGTGGATTTTACCATCGGCCATGACAAACCAAAGTTTTAAAAATGATGCTGGTATAGCCCCTTGCTTGGCACTCAGCACACAACGGTAGTTCCTGGATTTGTTGGCTTGGTGTCAGGATGTTATTGGTTATGGTATCATAGCACATGTGACCACACTTTCTCAAGTAGACCAGTACTTAGCACCTAGGAAGGTCATGAAAATTACTTGTTTCGGATGAAGTGATGAAAAATAATCATAACTTTTTATACATATCTTAAGCTTTAAGCAACTTAGTTTGGCTTATTATACTTTGTAAGATCTAGATAACATGTTGATTGATGTTATTAAACAAACTATTTCTAAAATTTTAAATGTTTTATGTGATGGTTCTCTATATGTTGCCAGCTATTTCTATCTTACATTTATTGCTGGTCTAGTATGACAGTATGTATAATAAGGGAAGCAACTTGGAACTAGAACCACAAGTGGTATCTCGGTTTTCACTTTTAACCTAATCAACTTGAACACTTTATATCAACTCGGCCACAATTTTCAATATGAAACAAAACGCAAAGGTTTTTTGAAGACCTACTCTCAACTGCACAGTTTTTTTTGTGTGCAATGTTAGAACATTCAAACTCTTCTAGCGCAAATATTTTCCCATACCCTATACTTTGAAATCCATCACATTCTGTGGTGCTGTCAAAACCGCATTTCAATCAGACATTAACGTATTGAGTTATAAGCAAAAGAGTGATTTCAAGCAAAATGCCCTCTAGCTGTAAAATAAGAAACTTAAAACATAACGTGTGAAAATTTTATGACAAATAAACAAAAAATAAAGTCAGGAGCGACAAAAAACATGTTTTTTGAATTTTAATTTTTCCTAAATTTAAGTGAAGTATGACCGTTTCTATAGGACAAACCACGCATTTCCTAAATTCGCCACCCCATATATTTGTGTATACATACGTCTTTCAAATGGTATGCAGGAGACAGAATTCTTATATCTGATCTCTATAACGAAAATGGATAGGTTTGCGAGGTTCAAACATTCAACCTTCCGTTAGTCAAAAGCTTTCATCCACACAAACCCTCGAATCCTATCATATGTTATTAGGCTATCAACAGGGAACAGAATGCAAAAAGCCGCATTCGAATCGGACTTCAAATTTTTTAGTTATAAGCAAAAGAATGATTTCAAGAAAAGCGCCCCCTTGCGGCAAAATGAGGAACAAAATTGATTAAAATTTTACCATTAGGTACCTAGCAAAGCAGCAAATAGTTCAATCAAGTATACTAGTCACACAAGTCAAACTTTTTATTCTTATATATCAGAATTTGAAGCATAAAACCTGAATTACAATTATTCCAAAAAAGGATCAAACTTTGGACTGCCGTATAATGACCAAATCAAGTCCGATCTTCAAAAACTAAACATCACTGGAAAGAGCTCTTTAAGAACTAAAACTTTTGTTCATATACTCTCAATGAAATATTTTTAGTTTTGGAGCTCTCTCACACACACACACACACACACACACACACTAAAAGCTCATGTTTTTGAAATTGTAATTCATCCAATTAGTGAAGTTTGCCGCATGCTGTTGACAAACAATACATACCCTTAACTGGCTTACCCAAATATTCTCTGTATTTATATTTAGCAAATTAAATAATGCAAATATAATTTATCTATCTTATCTAAAATAATATTGAACAGGTTTCTCTAGACCTATCCTATTTGCACTTTTTAAGAGGTTCGAATATTCAACCTCTTGTAGCGAAAATGGTTTCACTACCTGATACTTTGAAAACAATCATATTCTATGGTGCTCTCAACAAGAAACAAAACGCTGAAAACCGCATTTGAATCGGACTTCAACTTTTTTAGGTATCACCAAAAAAGTGATTTGAGTATAGATCCCCCTAGCGGTAAAATGAGAATACTGATGAATATTTCTTCCATTGGGTACCTAGAAATGAACCAAATAGCTCAATTAAGTATGCAGTATGCATTGGTAGAATTATCTGATCTGTTCTTAGATGTCCCAATTTTGATCTAACTGATTTACGTTTTTTTTCGATAAAGGATCAAACTTTGGAGTACCGTCAAAAGACCAAATGAAGTTGGATCTTCAAAAACTAAACACCACTGGAAAGATCTATTCACGAACTAAAACTTTTGTTCATATACTCTCTATAAATTATTTTTTTATTAGAGCTATTTTTAGCCGATAAAAATAACAATAATCAATATTATGACTTTGACTTTTGCATATTTTCATTGTTATTTACTATGAGTTTGTTTGTATTATTTAGATGCATAAACAGTGAAAAAATGAAGATTGAACAAAAAATAAAGTCAGGAGCTGCAAAAAAGAGGAAACATACGGCTTTACAATTGTTTGATAAAAGGATAAAACTTTGGACTGTGGTAATTTGATCAAATGAAGTCAGATCTTCAAAAACTAAACACCACTGGAAAGATCTATTAACTAACTAAAACTTTTGTTCACATACTCTCTATAAATTATTTTTTGATTAGAGCAATTTTGTGCTGATAAAAATAACAATAACTGGTATATGACCTTGACCTTCGCATATCTTCGCTGTTTTTTTTTCTTTCTATGATTTTATTTGTATTATAAATATGCATAAACAGTGAAATGATGAAGATTGAACAAAAAATAAAGTCAGGAGCTGCAAATAACCTTAAAAGTCATGCTTTTAAAATGTTGATTTTTTTAAAATATTGGTTCAATTTGACCGCGTACTGTGGACAAACCATGCATTTCCCGAATTAGCCACCCCATATATTTTGTGCGTATATGTCTTGCAGATCATATGCAACAAACAAAATTCTCCTATCTCATCTCTGAATAAAAATGGGTAGGTTTTTCGTAGACTTACCTTTATATCACAGTTTTTGCGAGATTCGAGCATTCAACTTCAGCTCGAAGGTTTTATATACACAAATTTTTGGAAACTATCATATTTTATTGGGCTATTTACAAGGAACATTATGCAAAAACCGCATTTGAATCGGACCTCAAATAATGGAGATATTGCTTATTAAACATTTTCATATAAAACGCCCCCTGGCGGGAAAATCAAAACAAAAATTAAAATTTTCTCGACGTTAGGATCATCTTCAAATACGTGGTTATTACTGATAAAAGTTTCATAGATGTGGCTTTTCTCACCTCGGAGCTATGCCGTTCACAAAAAAGGGTTAGAAAAATATAAAAAAAAACAGAACAAGAACAAAGGGTTTTCGCACTTGATGCGAAACACCCCCCCCCCCCCCCCCAAAAAAAAAAGAAACAAAAACAAATCAACAGAAGAACAATAGGTTTTCACCCTGCAGAGAGGCGAAAACCTAAATACCCAGTCCTAGTTTATAGCTAGAATTTAATTTTTTTATGATTGGGAAACAAATTCTTGAAACAAATGCAAATGTCTCTTGACAGTTCCTGAGTTGGACCAGTACTTTGCACCTGGGAAGGTTATGAGAAATCCTTGCAAGAAATGGGTTGGAACCCACAAACTTTGAATCCAGTTATGTTACAATCTCATTAAGATCAGCTCTTTGTTTTCATTCCGATACTCTTAGTTTTGAGTCCTGTTGGTTTAACTGTTGACACCTATACCTTATTACAGCATGCTGCCAATCTGGGGGATCCTGTAGATGATTTGAGGACTGCCAGCTGTGTCCAGTGGAGTTCATCACAACCATCCAAGGGCAAATGCTGTAGCTGACTAGTGAGTTGGTCAGTAGTATTTTATTTCAAAGTATTTTCTTACACATTATAAAACATGTAAAATAGCAGTGCATCAAACCCAATATTGACCAGCTGTTTAAAAAAAACCATTACTTTTAATAGGGAAGCTTTGAATTTCCAACAAGACGCCGATCACAACACACAAGTTGATGACAGCACATAATGACAAAATTTACAATATTTAAGTAAAATAGCTAAGATACCACTTCATGTTCATTCTACAAGTTAATAGGGCATCTTGTACAGGACATAAATTTAAAATCAAAAGGTTAAGATTAAAAAAGTATAGCTAAAGAGTTGTCTCCTGGGAAAAAAATGAAGACTATTCCCCCTCCCCCTCTTTTTTTTTTAGTTTACCAATAGATAGCTCATTGAACAAATCACTGATAAAAGTCTATGTAATCTTGTATTACTGAAATTACTGATTTTTGTTAGAAATCTGGCCATTTATAAGTGTAAATCCCAGCTACTGAACCTTATATATAGCAGCTGTTATATTACATTTATGTGCTGTATGGTGTAGGATAAAGTATGCAAGATGAACAATTAGTGTGTTCTCCTAGTGAAATGAAAAAGTCTGGTTATCACTTGATTTAGAAAGGTTATATTTTTGCTTCAGCAAGGGTAAGCTAGTGCAGAAATTTATTCTTCCTAGGTGCAGAAATGGCAAAAAAATAATCCATTAAATAAAACATGATTATTTCAAATGGTACATTATTGTAGGGCTATCTCATGACATTTTTTAGCTCACCTGAGCACAACGTGCTCATGGTGAGCTTTTGTGATCGCCTTTTGTCCGGCGTACGTCAGTGCGTGTGTCTTGCGTCAACTTTTCCTTTAAACAACTTCTCCTTAACCACTGGATGGATTTTGACCAAACTTCACAGGAATCATCCTTATCATGACCTCTATCAAAGTTGTTCAAATTATTTTGATTGGGTGAATAAGTAGGTCACAGGAGCTAAAAATAGATTTTTAAAATGCAATCTTAGAAAATCTTCTCCTGCAAAACTGTTAGGCCTAGAGCTTTAATAATTGGTATGTAGAATTGTCATATGAACATCTACAAAAGTTGTCCAGATCATGACCCTGGGGTCAAAATTGGCCCCGCCCCAGGGGTCATTTTATATTTCATAGGTTTATATAGTGAAAACTTTAAAAATCTTCTTCTATGAAACAATGAGGCCTAGAGCTAAGATATTTGGCGTGTAGCATTGTCTAGTGAATCTTTACAAAAGTTGTTCAAATTATGACCCTGGGGTTAGAATTGGCCCTGCCCCGGGGGTCACTTGTTTTACATAGACTTATATAGGAAAAACTTTAAAAATCTTCTCCTATGAAACCATAAGGCCTAGAGCTAAGATTTCTTTACATAGAGTTATATTGGAAAATCTTAAAAATCTTCTTTTATGAATCCATAAGGCCTAGAGCTTAGATAATTAGCTCACCTGAGCACAATGTGCTCATGGTGAGCTTTTATGATTGCTGATTGTCCGGTGCTGTCGTCCGTCCATCTGTCCGTGCGTGCGTCTTGCGTCAACTTTTTCCATTAAACATCTCCTCCTAATACGCTGAAGGGATTTTGACAAAATTTCACAGGAATCAGTCTTATGATGTCCTCTAACAAAATTGTACAAATTATGATTGGTTGAAAAAGTAGGTCACAGGAACTAAAAATAGATTTTAAAATGCAATCTTAGAAAATCTTCTCCTGCAAAACTGTAAGGCCTACAGCGTGTAGAATTGTCTTATAAACCTTTACAAAAATTGTTCAAATCATGGCCCTTGGGTCAAAATTTGCCCTGCCCCAGGGGTCACTTTATTTTACATAGGCTTAAATAGGGAAAACCTAGAAAAATCTTCTCATCAGAAACCACATGGCCTGGTGTTAAGATATTGGGTATGTAGTATTGTCTGGTGGATATCTACTTAAGTTGTTCAAATCATGGCCCTTGGGTGAAAATTGGCCCTGCCCTAGGGGTCACTTGATTTTACATAGGAAAAATAGAAAAATCATCTTCTGAAATACTGCAAGGCTTAGAGCTTGGATATTTGGTATGTGGAATTGTCTTGTGAACTACTACAGTCATGCAATTCAATAAAAAAAAAGGAAATTGAATGAGAAAAACACTCACTTAAAATGATGACTAGCTAGATTACAAAGACTTGATATAAATTATTTCTCAAAAATAATATAAAATGTAGGATTTTTACTATGCAAAAACTTCTTTGCTTAAGCCAAAAAAAGAAAAAAAAAGTTCCATTTCTGGTCTCCAGCAAATAAAAAGGAGGATTGGTAGGTCAGAATTTTATTTTCTATGCTCACTGAAGGTGACGCATATAGTCGCCGCTTCGTCCGTCCGTCTGTCCATCCGTCACACTTTCCTTGTCCGGACTATTTCTCAGGAACTAACGGCTTGAATTCAACGAAACTTTATGGGAAGCTTTATTACCAAGAGGAGATTCACATATCGTCAGCATGACCCGGTTCCTAAATTTTTCAAAGAGTTATGGCCCCTTGGCTTTTCGGCCTATAGTACATATTGCATGATTCTTGTCCAGGCTATTTCTCAGGAACTAATGGCTTGAATTCAACGAAACTTTGTGGGAAGCTTTATTACCAAGAGAGATCGCATATCGTCGGCGTGACCTGGTTCCTCAATTTTTCAGAGTTATGGCTCCTTGACTTTTCGGCCTATAGTACATATTGCATGATTCTGTCCGGGCTATTTCTCAGGAACTAATGGCTTGATTTAAACGAAACTTAATGTGTAGCTTTATTACCAAGAGTAGATACGCATATCGTCGGCGTGACCTGGTTCCTCAATTTTTCACAGATTTATGGCCCCTTGACTTTTCGGCCTATAGTACATATTGCATGATTCTGTCCGGGCTATTTCTCAGGAACTAATGGCTTGATTTAAACGAAACTTAATGTGTAGCTTTATTATACGCCGCCGGAGGCGGTCGTATATTGGCGTCATCTTTTCCGTCTGTCTGTCCGTCCGTACGTTCGTACGTCCGTACGTCCATATCTTGTGAACGCAACTCCTCCTACATTTCTGAATGAATCTTTTCAAAACTTGGTCAGTGTCATTACTATAATGGGTAGATGTGCATGGAGTGGCGATTTTCCGGTTCATTGATTTTTACATGATTTGTGTCCCTTTGAAACTTAGTCTCTGTAGTTGAATGATATTGCAGCCTTGTGAATGCAACTCCTCCTACATTTCTGAATGAATCTTTTCAAATCTTGGTCAATATCATTACTATAATGGGTAGATGTGCATGAAGTGGTGATTTTATGGTTCATTGATTTTTACAAGATTTGTGTACCTTGAAACTTAGTCTCTGTAGCTGATTGATATTGCAGCCTTGTGAACGCAACTCCTCCTACATTTCTGAATGAATCTTTTCAAAACTTGGTCAATATCATTACTATAATGGGTAGATGTGCATGAAGTGGTGATTTTCCGGTACATTAATTTTTGCAAGATTTGTGTCCCCTGAAACTTTTTAGCTGATTGATATATCAGCTTTGGGAATGCAATTCCTTGTATGTTTCTGACCTAATCTTTTCAAAACTTGGGCAATGTCATTACTATACTGGGTAGATATGCACAAAGCAGGGGCTTTGATGTTCATCAATATTTGCAATAGTTATGCCTTTCTAAACATGGTCTCTTTAAAACACAACTCAAGTTTCTAAACAGGTAAAAGTGCATAAGGCAAGGGTTTTCTGGTACAGTGATTTTAAGAGTTATGGGGAGAAAGAAAAAAGGATTCAAATTGATACTGCTATTTGACCTACTGTCATATTGGAAGCATTTTTAGGGTTCTATCTCTGTTCAGCTAAATTAATTGGTCTTACAGACTTCATTATGAGGTTATGCTTACAGAAATGTTAAAAGCAATAATTAAAAGACCCCTCTTGGTCTTTATATTTTGTGGCGGCGTATATTGTGGCATCACTGGCACTCTTGTTACCAAGAGTAGATACGCATATCGTCGGCGTGACCTGGTTCCTCAATTTTTCACAGAGTTATGGCCCCTTGACTTTTCGGCCTATAGTTCATGTTGCATGATTATTGACCGGGCTATTTCTCAGGAAATAAAAGCCTTAATTCAACGAAACTTTATGGGAAGCTTAATTACCAAGAGCAGATACGCATATCGTCGGCGTGACCTGGTTCCTCAATTTTTCACAGAGTTATGGCCCCTTGATTTTTCGGCCTATAGTACATTTTGCATAAATCTTGTCTGGGCTATTTCTCAGAAAATAATGGCTTGAATTCAACGAAACTTTATGGAAAGCTTTATTACCAAGAGAAGATTTGCATATCATGGGGGTAACTTTGTCCCTCAATTTTTCACAGAGTTATGGCCCTTTGACTTTTATGCAAACGGTATATCTAGTATGATTCTTGTCCGGGCTATTTCTCAGGAACTAATAGCTTGATTTCAACAACTTTATGTGAAGCTTAATTACAAAGAGGAGATGCGCATATCTTCGGCTTGACCCAGTTCCTACATCCTCCCACCCATTGACTCAGGTCTTATTTGTAACAATGACGTTCTTCGGGGAGCATCTGTCAGTTCTACTGACTTTCTTGTTTATTTTAACTTGAAACGAAAGGTAAAAACTTTAGGTTCAATCATTGAAAAAAGAGGGTCTGTTGGGAGAAGAGAAATGGAACTTTTGTTTTTGCCTTATTACTGAAAGTAACAGCCAGTAGATAATCTGTTTAATTCAGCCTGTTACTTAGGAATTGGTCTTTACCGCGTCACTTTGTTATCATTGCGTCCATTGACGTGTGTTTATGTAATTCCTCCTGTTCTTAACAATGAGTCTAACAAACTGCCTTAAAAACAAAAGGCTTTAGTGCAGAAATGTGAGTTTTACTTTGAGGCCTCTGACGAATGTAAAGATTTTGGTTGTGACATTTGTAACCTTTCCATACTACCACAGCGTCATTCTAGACAGCATGGACAAGGTCAGCCTTCTATATTTTGAAAGTGTCTATGTATTTTCAAAACTCTGGTTCAAGGTTATTTCCGTCTGTATCACATGGTTGTTTTTGTTCTGTCCTTAAAATTAATTAATCTGTGATTTATCTATCTGCTTAGGTTTTCTGACATTTATATTATACAACATGTTTTTGCTGTTTTTTAGCTCACCTGAGCACAACGTGCTCATGGTGAGCTATTGTGATCGCCTTTTGTCCGTCGTCCGTCGTGCGTGCGTGCGTGCGTGCGTGCGTCCGTCGTCAACAATTTGCTTTAAACAACATCTCCTCATGAACCGCTGAAGGGATTTTGACCAAACTTCACAGGAATCATCCTTATGATGCCCTCTATCAAAGTTGTACAAATTATTCAGATTGGTTAAAAAAGTAGGTCACAGGAGCTAAAAATAGATTTTAAAAATGCAAACTTTGAAAATCTTCTTCTGCAAAACTGCAAGGCCTAGAGCTTAGATATTTGGTATGTAGCATCATCTTATGGGCCATTACCAAGATTGTACAAATCATAGCCCTACGATGATAAATGACCCCGCACCAGGGGTCACTTGTTTTACATAGAGTTATATAGGAAAATCTTTAAAAATCTTCTTCTATGAATCCATTAGGCCTAGAGTTAGATATTTGGTATGTAGCATCATCTTATGGTTCATTACCAAGATTGTACAAATCATACCCTATGGTGATAAATGACCCCGCACCAGGGGTCACTTGTTTTACATAGAGTTATATAGGAAAATGTTTAAAAATCTTCTTCTATGAATCCATAAGGCCTAGAGATTAGATATTTGGTATGAAGCATCATCTTATGGTTCATTACCAAGATTGTACAAATCATGACCCTATGGTGATAAATGACCCCGCACCATGGGTCACTTGTTTTACATAAAGTTATATAGGAAAAACTTTAAAAATCTTCTTCTATGAATCCATAAGGCCTAGAGCTTAGATATTTCATATGTAGCATCATCTAATGGTTCATTACCAAGATTGTTCAAATCATAGCCCTATGGTGATAAATGCCCCCGCACCAGGGGTCACTTGTTTAACATAGATTTATATAGGAAAAACTTTAAAAATCTTCTTCTATGAATCCATAAGGCCTAGAGCTTAGATATTTCATATGTAGCATCATCTAATGGTTCATTACCAAGATTGTTCAAATCATAGCCAAACGGTGATAAATGCCCCCGCAATAGGGGTCACTTGTTTTACATAGAGTTATATAGGAAAATCTTTAAAAATCTTCTTCTATGAATCCATAAGGCCTAGAGATTAGATATTTGGTATGTAGCATCATCTTATGGTTCATTACCAAGATTGTACAAATCATAGCCCTACGGTGATAAATGACCCCGCACCAGGGGTCACTTGTTTTACATAGAGTTATATAGGAAAATGTTTAAAAATCTTCTTCTATGAATCCATAAGGCCTAGAGATTAGATATTTGGTATGAAGCATCATCTTATGGTTCATTACCAAGATTGTACAAATCATGCCCTATGGTGATAAATGACCCCGCACCAGGGGTCACTTGTTTTACATAGAGTTATATAGGAAAAAACTTTAAAAATCTTCTTCTATGAATCCATTAGGCCTAGAGCTTAGATATTTGGTATGTAGCATCATCTTATGGTTCATTACCAAGATTGTACAAATCATAGCCCTATGGTGATAAATGACCCCGCACCAGGGGTCACTTGTTTTACATAGAGTTATATAGGAAAATCTTTAAAAATCTTCTTCTATGAATCCATAAGGCCTAGAGTTAGATATTTGGATGAGCATCATCTATGGTTATTACCAAGATTTACAAATCATGACCCTATGGTGATAAATGCCCCCGCAGCAGGGGTCACTTGTTTAACATAGAGTTATATAGGAAAATCTTTAAAAATCTTCTTCTATGAATCCATTAGGCCTAGAGCTTAGATATTTGGAATGTAGCATCATCTAATGGTTCATTATCAAGATTTTCAAAATGGTGGCCCTTTGGAGATAAATGATCCCGCACTAAGTCTTCTCCTCTGAAACCATAAGGCCCAATGCTTATATATTTGGTGTGTAGTATTGTCAGGGCTAAAATGTTTAAGATTGAGTTATATCAGAATTCTTGTCTGTTTAAAAACCTTGTAATCAGTTGTAGCAATGGTACTCAGGTGAGCGATCCAGGGCCATCATGGCCCTCTTGTTTAGCTCACCTGAGCACAACGTGCTCATGGTGAGCTTTTGTGATCGCCTTTTATCCGGCGTCCGTCCGTGCGTGCGTCTTGCGTCAACTTTTCCTTTAAACAACTTCTCCTCCTAAACCACTGGATGGATTTTGATAAAACTTCACAGGAATGTTCATTATGGGGCCCTTTACCAAAGTTGTTAAAATTATTTTGATTGGTAAAATTATTTTGATTGGTCAAAAATCTAGGTCACAGGAGCTAAAAATAGATTTTAAAAATGAAAATTTAAAAAATCTTCTTCTGTGAAACCACAAGGCCTAGCCTTTTGATTTTTGGTATGTAGCATGATCTTATGACTCTCTACAAAGATTGTACAAATTATGACCCTGGGGTCAAAATTGGCCCCACTCCAGGGATCACTAGATTTTACATAGACTTATATTTGAAAAAAACAACTAGAAAAATCTTCTTCTCAAAAACCACAAGGTCTGGAGTTTATATATTTGGTATGTAACATGGGCTAATAGACCCTTTACCAAGTTTGTTCAAATCATCACCCTTGGGTCAAAATTGGCTCTACCCCAGGGGTCACTTGATTTTACATAGCCTAATGATACCAGGTGAGCGATCCAGGGCCATCATGGCCCTCTTGTTAAAATTAGTCAAGCATGTTCCTATTCAGGACATTAGTTTGTTTCTACAAAGAGAACTTAATTTGTTCAACATTGATTTTCAGCTACAAGTGAACAAGCACTGCATTATAGCTGGAATTGCTAGTGTCAATCTTGGGACGAGTTCTTGGAGGAGGTGAGGATTTGTTAAATCCACAATAATGAATTTTAGGCAATTTATAAGGATGAAATTCTTAAATATAATCCACCTCAGTTTTAAAATGAAATACTGGCATAATCTTGGAGTGTTTTGTTTTTTTTTGTTGTAACTATTCCATCACCTTCAGTGATAGTTCTACTACGCTGTGCGATTGACTTTGACTTTTCGAATTATTTTACATTGATAAAACTGCGGTCTCTTTCCTGCTTACTGTAGAAAACAAAAGGCATTGTGTATGCCAATCAGAACGTAGCTCCGCCCCTTGGCTTCACCTTATTGATTTTTGCTCAGTTCTCAGTAAACTTTCATGATGGAAGTGTCGGCCGAGACGGACTTAAAAAATCATTATCCCTATAAAGGGTGTCAGCGGTTTGTTTTGGAAAGGTTTTGAAATGACATTCGATGATTTTATATAATTCCTACATGAAGAAGTACTGCAATTAAAATGGCTAGATGTCGTTAAAAGCCACACGTTCGTAGACCATGATGACAAGGACAAATAGCATGCTCCGTTTGACAGTAACTACGCCACTGTGCTTTATTAATTCAAGAGACAAAATTATTCTTGCTAAAACACCCCGAGTTTAAGTGCCACCTATTTCGTTTGAAACAACATAGTTGTCTATTTAAACTCATTCATTATTTCCTCGCATAATTCCGCGAGTTATAAAACACCGGTCTGAATGAAGCTAGTGACGTCACAGTCTCTATTTATAGATTTATTAAACCTGTGCACTTGATTCCTCTCACTACGGAGGCGTGGTTTATATTCGTCAACCAAAGCGACGTTCTATTTGACAGGCGATAAGGTCAAATGGAATATCAGTTTTTTGTTGAAGTGTAAAGTGGAGAAAAGTCAAAGTCAGTCACACAGCATAGTAATTATACTTTCCACTGTGTCACCTGCTGTAAGCAGACATGACACAAAGGGATCACTTTCTCATGTCTATCCATCACACTTTTCTGTGACCACAAGTCACATTCTAATTAAAGAACACTCTTGCGTTAAGCTACTTTTTTGTATACTCATGGTCCTATGGCCTACATGTATAATGAAACTAAATAAAACGTACCTGATAAGACCTTGAAGAAGTTAGTCAATCAAGCAGCATCCGGAACTTTTTAACCTCCTGAGTATGGTTAGAATAAGGGAGTTAAAACAGTATTAATCTTTTTGTCTTCCTGAAAGTCATTGAGTGTTTTTTAGCTCACCTGAGCATAGCTCAGGGTGAGCTTTTGGGATACTTGATTGTCCGTCGGCCGTCGTCCGTCAACAATTTGATGTTTACACACTAGAGGCCACAATTTTGATCCAATCTTCCTCAAACTTGGTCAGATTGGTTGTCTTGATGAATCTTGAACCCTTTCGAAAATGGGTCGGTGATAAAAAGTAGGTCAGTAGGTCAAATCTTAGAAAAATCTTGTAGTCCGTCAACAATTTTGATGTTTACACACTAGAGGCCACAATTTTGATCCAATCTTCCTCAAACTTGGTCAGAATGTTAGTCTTGATGATATCTTGAACCCTTTCGAAAATGGGTCAGGTCAGATCAAAAAGTAGGTCAGTAGGTCAAATCTTAGAAAAATCTTGTTTACACACTAGAGGCCACAATTTTGATCCAATCTTCCTCAAACTTGGTCAGAATGTTTGTCTTGATGATATCTTGAACCCTTTCGAAAATGGGTCAGGTTGGATCAAAAAGTAGGTCAGTAGGTCAAATCTAGAAAAATTACACACTAGAGGCCACAATTTTGATCCAATCTTCCTCAAACTTGGTCAGAATGTTTGTCTTGATGATATCTTGAACCCTTTCGAAAATGGGTCAGGTTGGATCAAAAAGTAGGTCAGTAGGTCAAATCTTAGAAAAATCTTGTTTACACACTAGAGGCCACAATTTTGATCCAATCTTCCTCAAACTTGGTCAGAATGTTAGTCTTGATGATATCTTGAACCCTTTCGAAAATGGGCAGGTTGGATCAAAAAGTAGGTCAGTAGGTCAAATCTTAGAAAAATCTTGTTTACACACTAGAGGCTACAATTTTAATCCAATCTTCCTCAAACTTGGTCAGAATGTTTGTCTTGATGATATCTTGAACCTTTGAAAATGGGTGGGCGGATGAAAGTAGGTCATAGGTCAAATCTTAGAAAAATCTTGTTTAACCTAGGCACATTTTGTAATCTCCTCAAACTTGGCAGATTGTTTGTCATGATATCTCGAACCAGTTTGAAAATGGGTGGGGCTGGATAGAAATGTAGGTCAGTAGGTCAAATCTTAGAAAAATCTTGTTTATACTCTGAGGGCAACATTTTTGGTCCAATCATCCTCAAACTTTGGCAGAATGTTTGTCATGATATCTTTTGTGGATGGGGTCAGAAAATTCCTGAACATTGTTTCACCTCATCATCTTAATTCTAAAGCAATCTGTTTTGTACAGGCAATGAATGATACTTTTCTCAGGTGAGCGATCTAGGGCCATCTTGGCCCTCTTGTTTTCTTTTGATTTCTTGTCACCTATTCATTTGTTTCAGAACTCAGCGTATAGACTGATAAGTGCAACATGGAGCCCAGTGTGTATGGACTGATTAGTGCAACATGGATCCCAGTGTGTATGGACTGATTAGTGCAACATGGATCCCAGTGTGTATGGACTGATTAGTGCAACATGGAGCCCAGTGTGTATGGACTGATTAGTGCAACATGGAGCCCAGTGTGTATGGACTGATTAGTGCAACATGGAGCCCAGTGTGTATGGACTGATAA
>CM037780.1:43887517-43937517 GCA_021229015.1 Solen grandis | reverse complement strand
ATGTATGTACTTGCATATACGACGGATAAACATGTTCTTTGTAAAGAATATATAATAAAAGCCTGTGGGTGAATTAGAGATAATGATAGAAATAATTCGAATTATATATAGGTTATTAAGTTATATGTTTCAACACACCCAGTACCACAAAAGGCAATGGTAAATCGAATAAGTCCATATTCAATATGCTTGTACTCGTACATTGTGATATTTGCCTTAAAGGTTAAAACTAACACATGTCATCGTTGTGACTTATCCGATCTGATAACTATGAAATAGATATCATTGCTATATTTTCGTATGTCTGTTTAGTTTTACGTCCTACAAACGGTATTCCTGTCATTTACAGACTAAGTAAGTAAGTAAATTCTATTTAAAGTCGGTACATATATACAGACAACAAATAACACACAACCGACTATATTACGACTAAGGCTACTCGCATACCTAACACATTTACAATGATTAACTATTCTGACACTGGAACTACCACTAAATTTTGTAGGGAAGAAAAGAGTAGCTAGTGAAATAGCAAATGAAAGTGCCAGTTTTCCAAAAAAACATAGTCCGGGGGCCCTATGATATAAGCTTAAATGGATATGATGGACAAACTCAATTTAGTATGTCTAGATCTAACTTACGGAGCTACTTAAACCTAAAAGCCCAATCACAGATGGTCATTGTATAAGAATTCAAAACTATCAGTGTGCACTACCTCTATCAATACCCACCTACAGACGCATGTTTACCCAATGTAACATTCCAAGATTGTGAATTAAATGGGTGGTTTCTCCATCACAGGCTATAGTGTTACGAACGGTATGAAACATGTATTTAGAATCATACAACGTATATATACATACACAACACATATATTCTATTTCTATTCTGTTACTCTTCGCGCATACTCTCACTTCCACAGGCTGAAAATTTTAATAATTGCTGAATGTGTCACGTGGTATATAGCAAGCATCCGCTTCGTGGGTACTTAAACAAGAGTTCTCTGAAGTGCTTTTACAAATAACAGCGTTTCCCGTGCAATGTAATGAAACAAAAACTTCACTAACAAACTGTTCAGGATGAGCTACTATATTATTCTTTTCATGCGCAGCTTTCATTCAGTGCAATGGACCTCCCGAAGTTGTTGTGATATAAGGTAAGAACACACGAGCAAACTTAGGTATGATAAAAACATCAACGCTTTCTCAACCTGGGATTAGAGTTAAAAGCAACGACATGACAATTACATTTAATTTGTCGTTGTTGCGCTTCGCTCTAAGGCGTGCGGACGCGACATCGTGACAATCTGGCGCGCGCGAGCGCTCGTAAATTAAGGCGATGACTAACTATCGCGACAAGTAAACGCAAAGCGCGATATGGCAGAAATAATCAAACTATCAGTATTTAGCCACACTGTTCTCTACAAAATTCATTTACATATATGTTAAACTGTCGTTTTTGCAAAATGCATTAAAACTGACCCGTTAAGATTATGTTTTATTATTATTATCATTATTGGTGATTAAAAATAAGATCAAAGTACTAAGAGTCCTAATGTTGCGTTAAGTATAAAATGGGATAGTAGTCAAGTGGTTTGTAACGAATTTGGAACTGTTTTATTGATTGATTTTGTCCTCAAGTACCTGTGATACGTGCCTGATTGTTCGACGCCGTCTGTCACTGCGTTTTGGTTTTTGTTGCTACAGTAATATATCGACATATGATCGAATAGCACAAATAATATAACAAAGGCATACACATCTTCTTGCTATGTTTTAATATTTTTTCAAAGTTTTTACTTCTTAGAACAGTTTGCAAAGGACGGGCAGATCAATTGACGATTTTTTTTTCATTTTAAAAGGACATATTACATGTTAGAGGTGCGTGAACTGCTGCACTTTTCATCTACAGCGCGCAACTGGCTTACGTCACACAACTCCTTTCATAGTATTTTATTTTTTCCCCGTTAAAACATAGTATCGTTCGTTGTGTGGCGTAACTACCTCTATAATAAAATGATATACAACTCATATAAAGAAATGAGCGTTTTATGCATATATAAAGATATGTTAAAAATCACACGCGTCACTTGTTTCAGGGTCAATGTCACAGCAGTCTGTTGACCCTAAAATCATGTCCGAGTTGTAACTTTGTTGTGTATGGTCGAGTTTTGATATAACTTATGGCACAAATGATCCTTAGGATACTAGTAATACACCATAAGATACTCCTGAAAGCCCCCGCCATAACATTGCATTGCATTCTTTGTCACTTCACATCCTTCCCATATGTAAAGAATAATATCCATGCCTTCAATAGTTTTTAAAATATGTTCTAAAAAAAACAAAAAAAACAAAAACAACAACAACAACAACAACATAATTACTCGTAAGTAATAGAGATCAAGCAAGGTAGAGTTATTGTTCTTGGTAAGTAAAGTTTGACCATTGTATAAAGTATAAACTCAATTCATAAAGTACTTTCTGAGTTGTACCATACAGATGCGACTAGAGACACTACAGTCATTTAAGACAGTCATTTGAGACTCTAACAAGAAAAAAAATTAAAAGCAAAATTGACGGCTTACATTAAACATACTGTCCCCCTTTCATTTCTACCGTTTTGACCTTATAACCGAACCTGTCTATAGGCAGGACCCTCATATTAGAAAAATCGACCTCTCTATAAATAATTTATATAGAGAGAGTTTTTTTCGGCGTAGCTGTATAATTTCGATTTCAACTCGCATCTTAAACCAATCAAATGTACGCTAACAGCGGTAAATAATTCTAAGCTGAATAAAAGGACTCCTGTTATTGGTTAACGCATCGTTATGGACTATAAATTTACTGTAAATTAGGGGTGCAGCTTGTATATATCATTCAGCTTGGTGTATTACTTTTCTTTTTGATGTAAACATGAAAGTGTTTTCAGTAAGTTAAATACAATCCTTTTCCATCAATTGAGGAATGCTACTTTGTGAAAATGATTTAAAACAACAAAAAAGAATCCACCGTGTTATGACATGAAACCCCTTAATTACTATGTATATTGAATTCTTCCAGCCTGCCGAGATGCTCTCATTGAAAATTAATTCGCCAAAACAAAAACAACTAATAACGCTTTTATATCATAATTGTCATATGCAATAATGATATGAACAAATATCAAACAAGCCTATTTACAGATATAATTTTTTGTATTACCGTCTATAAATAAGTATATTTCATAGAAAAAATACTGAACTATTTCTAGAGCGTACTAAATTTGTTGTGCGTCGGTCTTTCGCGCGCTTTTCCTCGGAATGTTCTAGAAGACTGGAAATCTCGTTTTTCTTTCATCCTACGCCGAATATCTTTTTTAAAGATATTTCTTGTTTGTTTTTTGTTTTTTTACTGAATATCAGGATCCTATGGTATATGATTTAAATCAAAAGGTTAACAAGCGCAAAATAATGGAAGCATAAAAACTAGAATAAAAATTCTAAATATATAATATATAACCGAAGAATATAAAAAAAAAATACAAAAAATAAGTATTACGAAAAAAAAAGGGGCTCAGCTGGACTAAAACTCACAACCCCTTGCAAATACAAAATACTAAACGACGCTCTTACCAATTGAACTAATTCCCCAGCCGTAAATAAGGTTATTTATAGGTAGTTTAATTAATTAAACAGCGGATGAACACTGAATTATAAACTTGCTTCTTTTACAGTTTTATTTGCTCAGAAATTGTGATTATACCCCATGCTTTCAAAATCCTGCAATATATCTAACTTCTATCAAAACTGCAATGTTGACTTCTACAACCAGTGGTACTATTTTTCAACGCGAATGTATGGATAAGTGGCGGTAATGTGATTGTAAGTAGAAAATCCACTGTCTGACTTCAGAAGCTTTCGCTTATAATAAAAACGAGACTGCTCTGGGGGGCACATACATACCAACTATATTAAATTACATGTATATAATTCTGATGTTGGTCTGACAATATTTTAGCCAGTAAAATACACATTATTAGATTCAAGTATTTCTATACAGCAGTCAAGTGAGTCATGCACAAAAAAAGCCCAAACCTCTAGATTTCCTTTTCTACATTTTTGATCTAAGTGTTGAGTAAAAGGTATAATTTTGGATATAAACAATTTAGTATCAGAACAGAAACACTACCAGCACCACATGGGTCAGAGATATCATAAGGTACATCAAATGATGAATGAACCGCAGTCCACAGACATCTTGGCAAATGGCTTATCAAATAGCAAATACAAAAAAAAAAAAAAAATTCTGAAAGTATTACTAGCAAACAATCCCCAAAAAATAAAAACCCCTACGGAAAATAAAAAACTAGTAACCCCCGCCCCCTCTTCACGCTGCAAACAAGTCAATTATCTAATCAATACTTTTGATGGTCAACCAAAAAGTCCGGAAAACTGCTATTTTAAAGACGATTTTCTAAGTCCAAGGCCCGTAATTTCGTCAAAAATCAGTTGGCCGGAACGGAACTCGAAATTGATCTGTAGCCTAACCAATGGTACCAATTATCAGATCAATATCTGCAAGCGTTTAGAAAAAAAAAAAGTCCGAAAAACACATGTGTGAATGACGGAGTGATAGATTGACGGACGAAGTGCAAACCTATAATCCCCTTCGGCGAAGCAGGCCCGGATCCAGAATTTTTCAACTGGGTGCTCAAGATATGATTGTGATGTAAGTGATAGGTGGTCCGAGGACATGCCCTCCCGAAAAAAGAAAAAAGAAAAAAAAAAGGTTTCTAGGATGACGGAGATGCATTCTGAGGGGTATCTGGGGGAAATGTGATTTTTTTTATTAAAGTTAGATACAATATATAATTTATATGTTGAAGTTTTACATCAGCTTATTTTTTTTTTCTTGATTTTTTATGCCTTGTGTCCCTTGCTGCAAAGCTAGGTTGCGAGTTCTGATCCAACTTGGGCTTTTTTGCTATATCAAATCTCATTAAAAATATAGAGGATAATTGTTTGTTTTGGTGTAAGATCGATTAATAATTTCACTGAGTGAACATAAACAGTGATATTTTCACGAGTGGCGAAGATTTTAGTGTTCACGAATGAAATTATACATCGATCTTTCACCAAAATACAAAGCATTTTTCTTTTTACTTAATGCTTTAAAGGCCAGAAATTAGCTGTGTTATTCACAAAAGACGTCAAAATTCGCGGGATTACCTCGCGTGCGTGACGTTTTTATGACGTCATTTCTTGTCCAAAACCCAGCGCAACTGACGCTCCGATCAGTTTATAATGTAGGGTCGGGTTCAAATTTCTGATAATTTCACTGTTTCCTGATAGCTACGCGCTCATGAAAATATTGTAATTGTATCACCTCTCGATGATATATATTTTAGGGCTCTATTAAAAATCATTTACTGTACATTGACATATCTATTATTGTCCATTTGTTGTTTTAAATGACTCCTTTTGATTTAAATATACATATTTATGTTTACCTTTTAGTCGATAGAGCACTTAAGCCGTCCATAAAATAAATGTTAGGATTTTTTTGGTCGCAATTCAAATTTAAGCACGTTTATAAAATTGGGATTGATGTCATCCTCGTTTATGAATTTTACTATAACATGCGCAATAAATGCGACTTAAGTTTATACTAATTTCTATCGGTACGACACACTCAGTAAAATTAAAACTAAAATCAAAGCGCACAATGCGCTGTGAGACGGCGACGGGATTAACAATCTAAACCCAGCGTTGAAGCAGTCTCATGACGACAAAAACACGCTGTTGCTATGTACAGAGGTTCTGTTTGTTACATGATAATCCGGAGTAAAGGTCATAAACCTCTCATTCATAAAAAGCTGCATACCTAAGTAGGTCATTGTCTTTCTCTAGTACTAGCGAACCTGATGTACACATTCTATCTGTTGTTTTGTACTTGTAGAAATTGACCAGGTATTTTATTTCAATGTATTTAAGATACTAGAATGTTTGCCTATCTATTTCAAAGTTAAGAAATGCTCTGGGAGGGACATTACTCGCCATCATGCAAAATTATGTGTGGACTACTTTAGGTCAATTACATACATATGGCGCACTACTTTTTCTTTTTACAGGAGTAGATCTTCATGTACGTAAGATAGGTTGCTGTTCTGGTTAAGCAATGTCACGGATATCTTTTCACGCTTAAAATTGATGCTTCCAGTGCAAAATAATGGCAAAAGAAAATATGTTAACAAACAATAAAATAACACACTAAAAGCGTTTACGGTTATGATTTAAACGTCTGTGTAACATATATTCCACTCGTATACGTTAGTGCAGAATCGCATTGCATGGATCCGCACTAAGCGCGGAAAGGTACAGTTAAACTTGTTGTGGAAAAAATGCAAATTAGCAAGGCCTGATTTCATTTTTCAGCATAAGACGGCTATCGCCGTCTAAAAACTAAAAGCGTTTGACTGATTCAGATTAAAGCAAACACAGTGCCGTTGCCAAGGTGAGAGTGGAGATAAGTGAGCTCTCACAGCAGGGGTCGGCCTGGGTGACTGGTTATTTTGCTTACTTTTATCTCAGTAAGGGGCTCACAATAGGGATTTCCACTACTGACCACAAACATTTACCCAATTAAGGCAGTTTCAGTCACCAAGAAAATTGTATGGTCGGGCCAGATGCCCCAACCCCATCCCCGTGAATTCGGGCCCCAGGAGCACCAAGTGCATGTCCATAATTATGTTATAGAATACACTCTATTGCTGCTCTGTTCAATCTCTCTCTCTCTCTTTTAATTAAAAAAGGACCTTGATTTACGGAAAATACCACATGATCATATTTCGTTATACCTATGCCGCAAAGGGACCGTAATGACCCGGGAAGGCCTGAAACACGCAATCGAAATTTTATGGAGCATATTATCTGTGCAGTAAAGGGGAAGTAACCGCTGCGTGCAGTTTGTGTTTTATTTTACCGCAGATTAAACATGTCCGACCGATGGAGACGAGATTCGCCCCACTCAACTTCGAGCCCGTATGGTATTCCGAAATTTGGATTTTACCCCCCCCCCCCCCCCCCCCCCCCATGTTTTTTTAAACGCTTCAAATGATTTCATGTTTATAATGTTGTTACGTTGGTTATTTCAGTCAATTGCTGTTCTAATGGAAGAAGTGCATTTCTTTGGCTATCAACTTCCGGTAACTGTGATATAACAGAAAAAGCAAAGTTGCTTGGGCAGGAAGGTAGGAAGGTTGTTTTTTTTTTTTTTTTTTTTTTTTTTTTTAGATGAATGGGGTGTCAAATAAGATGTTTTTATGCTCACCGAAGGTGACGCATATAGTCGCCGCTTCGTCCGTCCGTCCGTCCTTCCGTCTCACTTTCCTTGTCCGGACTATTTCTCAGGAACTAACGGCTTGAATTCAACGAAACTTTATGAGAAGCTTTATTACCAAGAGGAGATGCGCATATCTCAGCATGACCCTTCCTAAATTTTTCAAGAGTTAGGCCCTTGACTTTTCGGCCTATAGTACATATTGCATGATTCTTGTCCGGGCTATTTCTCAGGAACTAATGTCTTGAATTCAACTAAACTTTATGGGAAGCTTTATTACCAAGAGGAGATGCGCATATCGTCAGCATGACCCGATTCCTAAATCTTTCAAGGAGTTAAGGCCCCTTGACTTTTCGGCCTATAGTACATATTGCATGATTCTTGTCCGGGCTATTTCTCAGGACCTAATGGCTTGAATTCAACAAAACTTTATGGGAAGCTTTATTACCAAGAGTAGATACGCATATCATCGGCGTGACCTGGTTCCTCAATTTTTCACAGAGTTATGGCCCCTTGACTTTTTGGCCTATAGTTCATGTTACATGATTCTTGTCCGGGCTATTTCTCAGGAACTAATGGCTTGAATTCAATGAAACTTTATGGGAAGCTTTATTACCAAGAGTAGATACGCATATCGTTGACGTGACCTGGTTCCTCAATTTTTAAGAGAGTTATGGCCCCTACTACCATGTTGTTGACTGATATTCATGTCATTTGCCTAATTTAACAGGAGATATCATTTAAACAAAACCCCACAAAATTCAATATGCTAGTAATGTCAATCATAATCATGTCAGCTAATTGTTGTTTAGGCCATTATACACTATTTCAAATATCCAGTCATATGTCAAGAGTGTTGGTTAACCTCTTTGATATGAGCACACATTGAAATGTATGACTTAATTTTCAGTTGTATAAAAACTTTAAAAAAATCAATGAAAGATCTGATGAGTAACATTTTAAAAAACTGTTACTAAGTCTCCAAATTAGAGTTGGTAAAACATCTCATCTGATGAGGAGAATAGATATGATTTAGGAATGGGGATTTCAACAGCTTTGAGCTGAAAGGTCCTAAGTAAAATTTTGGGGTGGGGCCTGACCCCTGTGTGATCTTGGGGGACACCAAAGTATTTACCATTTTATCTTCTGTCTCATCAAAAGGAACAAGAATATATAATATGGTTTACTGTTTAGAGAGTTAAGAGCTTTTTTTTACCTTTTTTTATGCTCACTGAAGGTGACGCATATAGTCGCCGCTTTGTCCGTCCGTTCGTTCGTTCGTCCTTCACACTTTCCTTGTCCGGACTATTTCTCAGGAACTAAGGGCTTGATTTCAACAAAACTTTTTATGTGAAGCTTTATTACCAAAAGGAGATGCGCGTTACCTGGATTCTATACATGATAAGCATGTGCTGATCCCATTCCGGTCCTTAACATATCCTCCCACCCATTGACCCAGGCCTTATTTGTAACAATGACGTTCTTCGGGGAGCATCTGTCAGTTCTACTGACTTTCTTGTTTATTCATTGTTTTTAGCTCATCTGAGCACATGGTGAGCTATTAGGGTTGGTCCGGTGTCTGTACATGCGTGCCCAAACTTCACAGGATTGATCCTTATATGAAGCCCTCTGTCAAAATTGTTCTTATCATTTTATTTGGTTGAAAAAGTAGGTCAAAGTAGGGTCTCTGTTTAGTATGAAAGAGACACAGGTCACAGGAGCTAAGAATATAATTAAAATATGCATACTTTGACAATCATCTTCTGCAAAACTGCAGGGCTTTAGTATAGAGCTTAGATATTTGGTGTGTAGCATTGTCTAATGGACCTCTATCAAGCTTGTTCAGATCATGACCCTGGGGCTAAAATTGGCCCCACCCCCAGGGGACACTTGATTTTACATTATAGGCTTATTTAAGAAAAACCTTAAAAGATCTTCTTGTCAGAAACCACAAGATCATAGGTTTAGATATTTGGTGTAACATGGCCTTGTGGACCTAACCAAGTTTTTAAATCATGGCCCTTTGTTCAAAATTGGCCCCACCCTAGGGGTAACTTGGATTTTTGTACCACAGTCAGGTACAGTATTAATGTATGGAATTACAATTATATTGCTGTACTTCTGCATGGAGTTTGTATTCAGTATGGCTATGTTGTAAAAGGCATTATGAAGGAAATATTTATCAGGTGAGCAATTTAGGGCCTTCTTGGCCCTCTTGTTTTCAGACAGGATCATCCATTTAACTTTAGCCCATATCTTCTTACTGATAAAGATGCACATTGCATCTATCTATAATTTTTAATATCAATAGTTTCTTCTCCATTTATATTAACCCCTTACCTCATGAATGATTAAAATGAATTTACTTCACTTTAAATGGCATATAAAACAAAAAATAGTTTTCTATACCTGCATACTGTGTAGAATCTAGATTACATTATTGATGAGACCCTGAACAGACCTCTCCTGAAAGGGTTGTCTGATCTGGGTTTGTTTTGTTTGTCAGTGTGTCAAAATGAGTCTATATTAGATGGTAAAGAATCATTGACACTTCAATAATTGATAACCTAATAGTTCTTTCCCTCTATCATCATATTCTTAAGCATATACATAAGTATGTTACCATTTGTTTTCAGGCATTTTATGAGCAGGTGTATAGTGAACAAACATGGCTTCTGCTCAAAAGAAAAGAAACACACAAAAACGAAGAACAGAATCAAAATTGGATATCCATGAATCTCCTTCAAAAGCAGCTAAGGCTCATATTGATGTAAAGTCTGATACAGAATCAAGCAGTATATATTTCTGTGAAAATACAGGGGGCAGTCAGTCAAATAAAGGAAAAGTAGACTGTCAGATGAAGACAAGGCTGGGATATGATTTCTTTAATAAACACTGTGAAACTCTAGCAAAGGACTTGCTTGGTCAAATACTTGTCACTGTTAGAGATGGGATGCGACTCAGTGGAAAGATTGTTGAGACGGAAGCATACATTGGACCTATAGACAAGGCAGCCCATTCCTATAACGGAAAGAAAACTTCTCGAAATGAAGCCATGTTTATGGCCCCAGGAACATCCTATGTTTACAACATATATGGGATGTATTGTTGTATGAACATATCGTCACAAGGTAATGTATTATTTTAAGCTGATGAGAATATTTATCAAAATCACATGATATATCATTAGGTGCTGTTGTTCAGTGGTAGCAAACAAGATTGTGGTTGTGAGTTTTTACACTGCTGAATACAAGTATCTCTCTTGATCTTCTCTGGAGCAAAGTACTGGTCCAACCCAGGAAGTGCCAAGGGTGATAAGCATAAGTTGCAAATGCATCAGTGTTGAAAGTTTTGGAAAATTTATAGGTTTTACATGTTTAAATTTAATCTTTTGTTTGTTTGGTTTTGATTAATGAAACATGCATCAAGAAAAAAGAAAAAAACAGTATTTATAAACTTAAACTAAAGCTGTAAGGTAAATGACCATGCTACTGGAAAAATTATCCAGATCTTGGAGCAGTTTGAGTCTCCTCAACCCCATATGTGTATGATGAGCCTCTACTAAATAGTTAATGAAAGCAAGTAGATTTTTTCTGCTTTCTCCAAATTGCCTCTTGTATTAATTAGTACTGTAAAATTGAGTGTTGCTAAAGGTTTAATACACATTAGTTGCATGTTAACAAGTTATTTTTCTTTATTCTAAACAAACACACACACATAAAGTTGATATTTGTTAACTTTATTTCATGTTTACTGTATCCGATGGCTTGATTGCGTAGAGCATCCACTTTGGGAGCAGGAGTCATGGGCTCTATCCTTATCTGCATGATACCAAAGTTGTAAAAAAAAAATTGTACTGGTATAGCTCCCTTGCTTGGCCCTCAGCATAAAAGGGTAGTTCCAGGACTGGTTGGTTTGGTGTCAGGATAATGTGACTGGGTGTGGTATCATGCACATGTCCACGGCATATCGCAATGTGGCAACACTACATTTTTCTCAAGTAGACATAGTCTCCAAATGACTGAAATACTGCCTGTGGAACATTAAACCCAGCAAACAAATAAACAATTTCATGTGTTTTTTTTTGTGTGTTTTTTTTATCAGGGGATGGAGCTGCTGTATTACTGAGAGCCTTGGAGCCAGTTGAAAATCTTGAAGCTATGAGTAAACTAAGGACTAAAGCAAAAGATACATCCCTTACAAAGAAAGATGGCATCGGCCTTTGTAATGGTCCATCAAAGTTATGCCAGGCACTCGATATAAAGAAGGACACGGTCAATAAGGTAGACCTTTGCTCCAGTGATGAAGTGTGGCTTGAAAAGGGAGAAGATGTTGAGCCCAATCAAGTTGTCCATTGCAAAAGAATTAACATTGACTATGGTGAAGAATGGAAAGATAAACCACTCAGGTTTTATATACTCGGGAACAAGTTTGTCAGTGTTAAAAACAAAGATTGTGAAAAAAGTATGAAACTGTCATAAAAACATTTTTTGTCACATCTGCATTAGTTTACATTTACTCAGCTACCACTGCAGATAGTCTGATGATATTTGGTAGGACTTAGAATTTGCATCAACCCTAGGGTCGACAATTTTTTGTGAACTCATTTGATAGGAATGAAGAGTATGACCAGTAAATCAGTCATATTTATGAATAATACCTCTCAATACCTTGTCCTATTGATAACTCATCAAAGTTTCAGTGGCTTTAGATTATTTTTTCAACTTTGAATTTGCTACAAAAACCTTGTTTGATCAAATAGGCTTCATATTCTATGAGTCTTTCTTTGTTTAAGGTGTATGCCCTGTAATTCACTTCCGGTAAATTCGACAAACACCGCTACGCCATGGACCACTTAACCTATATCAAGATAACCTAGGTACCCTAATGAAACATTAGGAAACCTTGGTTATCTCCGTAAAAATCCATTAGGTCTGAAATATAGCGGAACCATTACAAGGGCTATACCTTAACTTCAAACATAGATCAAAAATCACCTTAATTTGCAGTTTTGTTTGGAACAAATTGAATCTTCCCTCACATCAAGTCAACAGATGCCAGTTTGAAAAATATTGTTCAGAGAAGGTACTCCAATTGCAAAAAACACAGTATCCTGTCTTTTACCCATTACCACACACTTCCTTTTTTTTTTTTGCAATTGGAGTACCTTCCCTGAACAATATTTTTCAAACTGGTATCTGTTGACTTGATGTGAGGGAAGATTCAATTTGTTCCAATTTGGGACCTGCTGGTTTTGATTACTGGTATGTGCTGTGACAGAAATGATTAAGCATATAATACAGAAACTTATGAAGGTGGAAAACAAGCTGGAAAATGGACAGGCAGATGTGAGAGTGTAGGGTCCTTTGGCATTTAAATATCCACAGGTGATGATGACAACAGAAGCTGTCAAAAGATTTGCTTCATTTTTTTTTATTTTTTTTTATAAAGATAACAATAATCATTAATAATCCTCAATAACATCTTTTGGTTATTGATTTCTTTATCGATCATGTTGGATATTGTGAATGAATTTTTTTTCATTTACAGTGAAACATGTATGTTTTTGTAACCAGTTTGGCTGCATACAACCCCAGAAAGTTTTTTAGTTTTTAAAGTCTTATTTTGAAGTACATGTGAATTTTATTTTTTGTTATCTATAAATAATGAGCAAACTGTAAAACTTAAATGATATAGTTACTGGTTTGAGTGAAATTAATGAAAACAAAGTTGTTTTTGAGATTTAATTGTTGTTGTTAGTCGTAATGTTTAGAAATGAGCATGATAATTTATCTTAATGCAGAATATTTAAGTATTGTTAAATACTATTTTATACAATCAAATATTTTGGTGTAAAGATACGAGCTATCAATTATTATCATGTCTGAACCAGTAGCAATATATGCTGAGGTTGCATAAGAAATGCTTTTCCATTTTCATTATTTAGTGTATAGTCTGTGATATCTAACTTTTTTTTTTGTTACTTCAAAGCTCTTACAAAACTAGAGTATATTTTGACAATATTCAAACTTTGACATAAATTTTAAATTTGTAATAAATAGATGTGAAGAAATAGAATATATGTATGATATGATGAATCATGTACATGTTTTGAAGGCTGTTGTCTAGTACCTACAATATTTGGGTAAATATATATGTATCAGTTTTGATCTTGGATGTTTTCTCAAATGTTTGATTGTGTATGGGCAATATAACTATGGTCTAAGTATATGAATTATTAAGCTGTCAAAATTTAAACAACAAAATTTCTAATCCATTGATTAGGACAATGTAATCCATTGATTAGGACAATGAGATCCACTGTTTAGGACAGTGTGAGCCATTGTTTAGGACAATGTGACCATGTTTAGGACAATGTGACCATGTTTAGGACAATGTACCTTGTTTAGGACAATGTAATCCATTGATTAGGACAATGAGATCCACTGTTTAGGACAATGTGAGCCATTGTTTAGGACAATGTAATCCATTGATTAGGACAATGAGATCCGCTGTTTAGGACAGTGTGAGCCATTGTTTAGGACAATGTGAGCCATTGTTTAGGACAATGTGATCCACTGTTTAGGACAATGTGAGCCATTGTTTAGGACAATGTAATCCATTGATTAGGACAATGTGATCCACTGTTTAGGACAATGTGAGCCATTGTTTAGGACAATGTGAGCCATTGTTTAGGACAATGTGAGCCATTGTTTAGGACAATGTGAGCCATTAGTTAGGACAATGTGAGCCATTGTTTAGGACATTGTGAGCAATTTCATGTGTTTTTTGTAATAAGTTTCCAATGGTTCATTCAAATTGATGATAAATGCACTTGTGAAATACATATCTGTAAGAAAATGAAATTAATCTTTATTATTACGGTATATATTTTATCATTTGGAAGCTTTTTTTATACTTAATAATAATATCTTTTTTATTATTTTTTTTGTTAAAATTTTTCAAACAAGTTCAACTCTTTTATCCCTTAGGCTTATTATTTTATTACATAAATATAACATAATATTTGTAATTAACAAAGAAAGATCATACACTTTTTATTTGAAATTTGATATGATATGACATGGGGAAAAAACAAATACATATTCAATATATTAGTATAATCGTTTGTATTGTAATTAAGGTAGGGTTCACATCATCTCCCTAAAATGGTTAACATTGTCTGGGTTCACATTGTCTGTTACCCATGTAATACCTAAAGTGCAAAAAATTCATTGGCATTATATGTAGTTTTTATGAAATCCGCAAATAAAAATTGCAAAAATGACAAAGCTGAGGAAAGATTGACTGATTTCTCTCCCTTGTGATGTCATTGATAGAGCAAACTCTGCCAAAACTATATATTGTATTGAACAATTAACAGTAATGTTGCGTTATTCAAGCTATATTTAAGAAGAAAATGAAGAATTTAGGATGAATATGAATTAATTTGAAAAATGAAAACACATTTTTTCTTTAAACTTATCAAATTGGTTTCTTAAAATGAGAGAAGTCATTTTGAAAAAAAAAAAATAAGAGTACTACTTTTTGTATAACTTTGTATCAGGGCAAAAAAAGTATTACCATGGAAACTTGATCCTGAGGGTGCAGGAGGGAGGGATGCCTGTTGGATATCATTTACATTATTTGGGAAACAAGTTTTAACAACTTAAAGTAAATCCCTCTAGATGGTGCCTGGTTTTGACCATTACTCTTGAGACAGGGGTGGTCATTAAAGATTATTGTCCCAAAGGGGTTGCAAACCCACAATATTGATATCTGAAGTCATATACGCTTCCTACCACTGATCCATGGTAATACAAGAGTTCATTTTCTGACACAAAAAAAAAATTGGAATTTGAAATGCTATTTATTGAAATAATGTAAATGTCAAACTTCCTCATATATGCATACCAGTTTATTTAGTGAAAAGCTGTACAAATTAAGTTCTGACAAACATATGCATGCATGTTACCCTTGCTTTTAATGGTTACCTTTGACAAACTTGGTAGAGATACCAGTATTCCTATTTTGGTGTTTTGTTAATTGAAGGATGGTGAAAAGTTAAAGACAATCAATTTGATTGGATAATGGAATTCAACAGTTAATAACAGGGACCAATCAGATAAATGTATGAATATGAAGAAAACTCAACTAAATCTCCCACAAAATTGTATATTAAGAAGCAAAATAGTCAACAGGGTCTTTCTAGATATGATCCAGGAGGGTTGTATTACCATGGTATATAGTTTTCAGAAGTTAAATATCTATCTTTCTATGATCCTAAACATTTCAATTATGAAATATATGATTGTCTCTCCTCTAGAACAATGTCTTCTTTAAAAAAATGAATTACAATGTTAACTGACAATGTAAACATTGTGTAGAATATTTCAGCACATTCTTGGGAGGGTATTACAAATGCATATATAAACTTCTGCTCAAGTGACTTTTGCATGGTAGACACATAGGGATCACTCTGTCCGTTGTCGGCGGCAGCATCACATCTTTGCACATCTCATTCTTGAATTATCCACCGTAGTGGATTTAAAAAAAAAAAAAAATGTCTGGTGCATACTTTCAACACTAATGAATAGATTCACTTCAAACTTGGATCATGGATACTTCATGAAGTGTAGATCGAAGAGCAGTGCACAAGAACCATAACTCCAGCTCATTTGATTTTAAGCTCACCAGAGCACAACATGCTCACCCTGCATCTGTTGTGCGTCATCAACAATTTGCTTTAAACGACATCTCCTCTGAAACCACTTGGTAAAATTATGAAATTTTGCATGAATGATCCTTGGGTGGCCCTTCACAAAAGTTGCCAAAATGAACTTGATCCATTTAGGACTGTTTGCCATGGAAACCAACAGAATTTTACTTAAATAACATCAAAAACCTCCTCTGAAACCAATGGTCAAAATTTAATTTCCTTTGGTACAAATGGTCACCTCATTACCTCTGATAATTGCTAATTCAGCAATTTCCTTTAATTGCTAAATAAAGGTGATTCCTTGAAAAATGAGCCCCTAGGCGGTCGGCTAATTTCCTTAAATACCAGTACTCTATATAGGAAATTTCAAATTTTTTCTTCTATGAAGCCAATGGCCAGATTATAATTTCATTAAGCACAAAGTGTCACCTCATAACTGTCTACCATAAATGCTAAAATAAAGTTGATTGATCCCTTGAAAAATGAGACCCATAGGAGTCTTATTTCCTTATAAACTTTTTTAAATCAAAATTCTTCCTCTATGAAACAATGGTTGATTTAATTTCTTTTGGCATGGATGGTCTCCTCATGACATCTACCATAATTGCTTAAATAAAGTTGATCTCTTGAAAAATGAGGCCCCTAGGGGTCAGGTAGTGTAGAACACTAACTCTAGCTCATCTAATTGTTGAATTATCCCCCTTTGTTGATTTTGTTAAAAATCTCTGGAGCATAATTTCAATACTTTAGGATGGATTCACGCCAAATTTGGATCAAGGTTACCTTGGGCCACCTTAGATAAATTGTTTGTTTCCCCTCGCCCGACCAACCCTCAAAAAGAAAAAAAAAAACTGACTCCCAAAAATCTTCTTTTTTTTTTTACTGATTTTTATCTGGTACAATAATGTCATATATGTAATTAGCAGGGAAAAAAAAAGAATTTTGCCTACCTACCCACTTTTAAAGACTAAGGTCAGGAGAGGAAAAACAAAGATTTTTTAAAGGTTGCCTTATGAGGTGTAGAATGGCACTACTCAGGAAGTCCTGAATCTTGCTTGTTGTGCCCAACATCATTACATGGCATGGCAAATAGATTGGGTACACTTTTATATGTGGGTGTTGGTGGTTCACTTTTATATGTGGGTGTTTGCATCAATGATAGGTACTTGTTAGCTCACCTGAGCACAACGTGCTCAAGGTGAGCTTTTGTGCTTTTGAGCTTTTGTGATTGCCCTTCGTCCGTTGTGCATCGTCAACAATTTGGCTTGTTAGCACTCTAGAGGCCATATTTTTAGGCCAATCTTCACGAAATTTGGTCAGAATGTTTGTCTCTATAAAATCTGCTCTAATCTGAATCAGATGCTTGTGTGCATGTTACAGACGTCAATTAATGCACTGATAGCGATTAGTATAAATTTTAAATCATATTTATTGTGCATATCATAGTAAAATTAATAAACAAAGATCAAATCAAATTAAATATACTGAATATTTTATGTATTTATCATATTTAAACATCAAATGGACGATAGCAGACATGTTTAATAAATTTAATTGAATGTAATCCAATTATGCTTTTTTTTTTATAGATCCCAAAAATAAAATGTAATACTGTATTGTGCAAAGAAAATAATAACCTTCTCAACCACTAAGTTTCATTTTCATATTTAAACTTTTTTTCAATTTGTGTTTTATTTTTAATGAGAGTAAATATAGCCAAAAGGTCCCCCAGCTGCATTAAAACTCGCAACCTAGCTTTGCAGCCAGTGCCATAAAATTTGTATTAATAGCAATATAAGTCGTACAGAAAAAAAATCAAGTCTAATGGATCTAGATATATTGGTTTAGAGGGCTTTGAGTTTGGACCCCAGCTACCATCTATGGTTTTTGTATACGAGAAATCTTTACGAGGATACATGTGAGTCTAGTACTGGTCCTTCCCAAGAACGATGGTTAGGTTAACTGCCCGCCTGGGTCAAGAATCTTGTCAAAACAGAAGAAAATCAGGTGCATTGAAATTGATTTTAAGGACAAAAAGCATAAAAATGAAAAAAGGCTGATGTAAAAATTTCGTCCCCAAGCAATAGAACTACTTTGCCTAAGGCTATGATTTCAATATATAAATCATATACATGTAACTAACTATAAAAAAGCAACCATTTTTACCCAAGATACCCGTCAGAATGCATCTCCGTCATCCTAGAATCATTTTTTTTTCCGTGGGTGCATGCCGAACCCTCCTAGCACTGACATCACAATCATGTCTTTACCCCCGCAAAATTCTTGATCCGGGTCTGATTCAATTTTTCACAGATGATGTATGTCAGGATAGGTAATTGAATCTGATCAGGTTTAATACTGTCTGAAGAGCAGAAAGTCTATTTTGTTAAGAAATCTAGTTAAATTAGACTTGATAAACAAAAGAAACGCGACATCATCACATTAAAAACCCTGTTGTCTCAGCGCTGTTATCTCTTTGATTAATTATGAATAAAATATTTGTCATTACCCACGACAGGGACTCACGATATACACACTGTATAAAGAGTCCCTTGATCAAAATTATCAAGTATTTTGGACCCCCCCCCCCCCCAAAAAAAAAGACTCAACAGTGTAAAAGACAGGTTTTTTTTAAGTCAGAGGAAAAATCACTTTAAACATATTTTGTCAAATATGTGGAAGGGAATACCGGGTATATGCTGTATTAGGTTCGAACTTGGTAATCTTCACCGTCTAATTGTCGATCTGGAAGCAGCCTTCATAAACAGACTTCCCAGATAAAAAAATCAGGTTGCAGAAGGTTTGGACCCCTTCTGTGTTCGATATTTTGTACATTTTTTTCTAAATGTGAATTCAGTGACAAAACAAACAATATTCAGTTATAAAAGATGTTGATATTTAATATAAAATCTTTAATATCCGTTTTCTTGCGCACATAAATTGTGTTTTCTGTGCATGCCATTAGTATTTCGTATTCATCGATTTATCAGTAACATTGCTCAATGACTGATTACCTGGATTTGATTTGAGCAAGTGATCATGCATGATATACATATACAGTCGGCACTCGTTGTCTCGAATTTCATGGGACCAAAAATAAGACTTCGAGATGTCCGTAATTTGACCAATCCGAAATGAGGTATTTTCGGCTTGTGAACAAGAAATCTTATCTGTATCATTGTATTAAAAGTGTCGATATCATGAAGAAGATGACACATTGTTTTTAATATATAATTAATAAATAATAATCCATAAGTAGCATATTTTTCTTTATTTATTCAACCGCTTATTTCAATAAATAAACAAATAGGGTTACAACAATAATATAGATCGAAAACATGCGAACTGCATTCTATTAATAAAGAGCACTTATGTACATGCACAATATTCAATACACTTTGCACAATGCAAAATTGCTCAGCGCTCATAGATGGACAAGTAGGTTCTAGAGACATTGTGAATTATAACCTGGGTTTATTCTTCGATAATATTTAAAAAAAATCTGGCACATTTTTAGCAAAGATTGTCAAGCACAACCCATTGTGTTTGGGCATATAATTACCATGCAAATATTTCGTCAAAACATAATCTGATAATTATTGAAAGCCTAAAATCACGATTTGTTGTACAGATAGCCCCGTGCAAAGCTAGTGTCACCAGTTTACTGATAGGTGTGAAAAATATCGGCGGGCTAATTAGCGTCTGTGGAATTTAAGATAAACAAACAAATATGCATTGTACTATTGGGCGAGGGTCCAAATTTCCACTTTGAGATAGCAGTAATTTGAAATAAATAAATTTTGAGACACAAGAAGTAAATGTATATAGACAAAGAAGGGAAAAATCTGGACCAAGTCAATTAATTTGACATAGCCGAAATTTCGATATACGCGAATTGGAGATAACGAGTACCAACTGTACATTGTCCCAAAATATGGATTGTCCCAAAATATGGCAGATTGAAATTTCTTTCATTTCTTATTCATTTTTTTTTTAAATTTAAAATACACCAGGGTGTCTACATTAAGAGACCATGAATACACATACATGTAGATTATCATATTCGTAAATATTAAAACTGAATATGATGATGTATCGGCCTACTGTTTGTATTTATTACTTTCAGGAAAAATATTTAGAGGAGTTAGTTTCATAAAAATAATACTTATAAGGTTATATAAAAATGGTAAAGCTGATGACATTTAGAAACACAACTCATTCTTATTAAGTTTAATTTGCATGGCTAGCGATAGGTATGCATCTACTCTGCAGAATACTAAGATATTTTTGCTACAGCAAAAATAATAATAATAATTTAAAAACGAAATCAGCAATTTTTCATACCTGAAAGTTCATCAACCTGCCGGCAGCTAACTAGCCCGCTTTTAAAGAAAGATTTAAAACTGTATACATGTAGAGAAAAGAGAATTAAAAATTTCATAAAGTAGATTTAGTCAAAGTATTTTTTTTTCATTTATTCCTCTTGGCATAAGTGAAATTGTTTCGATGCTAATTACATGTTAATGTCCAGCTTAGTTCTTGTTTTTAGCGGCTAATTTTATGCTTAACTATTTTTATGTTATTTCTTAAACTGCATTTGTCTGTAATAGTTTATAGTTGTAACTGATACAAACTTTTGGTAGTTGCCTATTTTTTCCCAGTTGTTAGATCGCTCGGTAGACGACATGCAAATTTCTCTCAATCAGTGAACGTGTCCGCAGTAATCTAAACACATGCTTTTCACACAGTCATGGATGACTGCCGATTCGGATTACCTACACATTAACAGCATGGGGGCATAAGACAATAGGAGTCTGACGGGGGGGGGAGGGAACACCCCCTCGGTCCCCTGCTGGATCCGGGCCTGATATCGGTTTCAATTAATCTTAAAAAGAAAATTGCTAAATGTGTTAAAAACTCCAAGAATACGGTATATAAAGTGGGTGATTTTTTTTTTATTTCCACAATTTGTTAAATCGTTTATGGTACTGCATGGGCTGATATTGGATTCTTATTCTTTAATTTATTACCTTTGATTGTGTTGTGAATTGTGACTGTTAACTTATGAGATAAGTTTGAAATGGAGTATTTGTGTGTTATGTGCCGGAAGGAGGTGAGGACGAGACAGCACACCCTGCTGTGCGACTCGTGCCAGCGATGGCAACATCGCACGTGTAATACCGTTTATCTATTCATTATAATATTTTACGTATATACTTTTGTTTAACACCCCTATGATGTCTTGTCAATTCCGAAATTCGAAACTGTAAACTATGATATTTGATCGCAATACATTTTTATTCTCTTAATTCTGATAAATATGACCTGCTTAAATGTATATAGATTTTATTAAAATAAATAAATAGAAATTTAACTTTAAAGTTAGACAATTTATACACTTTGTCAAATCCTTTTAAATGACCGACTTTTAGAACTTCAAATGCAAAATCATTAACATAATTACTGAAAAACAAACACATATATGTAATTGGAAGGGGAACGATTTAGGGGGGCGTCTTGACCAATATTTATGCCACAAGGGGGACGATTTGACCAATTTAGGGACGATTTGACTGGGGGCGGTTTGACCGTATACCCTCTCAGTCTCTCAAAGATCAACTGGAGGCGGAGTTAAACAAGCACGTCTATTTTAAGAAAGAGAAAATAAATGCTGGTTCCTCCATTTCCACATATCTGCAGAACAATTATGCGGCATGGAGTTATTATCAAAACATATACCTCATGCGCATAAATATTTAAAAAATGCAATACATATTTGAACATGCTGAAAAAAAATAGATAAAATAAAAATGCACTGTGATTTTTACATTTATCCTTCTAGAAATTGACATAGAAATGGCTGGTACCCGATTTTATCAAATCGGCTTGCTTTAGCGTTCTGCACAAGGTCGTAAAGATGGCAGCACGTGGTTGTTTGAGGTTAGCGAATTTGATGAATAAATCCACAAGAACTGATATAAATGGGACATCAGTGCAGCTTCACAATTTGGTATTGTCTGCTTACCATCACAGCATATGCAGACCCTGTGATCAATCGGGAGAAATAGTGAAATATGAGGTATAATCTTGATTTCATAATCCCGGCATCTGTCAAAACGTTTTTCAACTTTAACTAGAAAATTCGAATACGTTTTGGATATGGGAAAAAAAATGCGTGTAATTGTAGTATTTGACCTTTTTGTTTTATGAATGATTCAAAATAATGTAGGAAGTTTCATTCACTTTGGTCTTTGAATGACTATTTGGCGAGGTTTAAAGTATTGCGTAATCCACGTGCCAAATTATAATGGTCTAAAAAGTTTTCGGGGTACTAACGAAATTGATCCATATTTGCTTTTCAGTTATCATTAAAGTTTTCATTTAATTAGAATAAGTGGGTGCATCAACAACTTCTGTCAATCCCTGTACACATTTAGGATCTTAAAATCATCTCGATCAAAACAGAGCAGCGTTCATTCCAATGTAGGTCAACGGTGATAACATAAAAATGTTACTAACAAGTTTAATTAAGCTCAACATACTCTATTTGTTTAATATGCACCAAGATTCCATTTCAGGGAATTAATGCTGTTATAATTGGATATTTATAGAGCCTTTGTTTCGTCTGAGATGCTGTTTTGATTTTTTTTTCTGATTGGCACCCATGGTCGGAAAAAATTACAACTTTATCAGAGAAAACTGCTGACCTTACACCCACCCCATTTGACGATCATTTTTATAATTTTAAACTTAATGACAGTTACCATTGATGACACATATGGTTAACTGAAACATTTTTACACATATTCATCCCAAATCATATGCTTTATACACCTTAAAAAGCTTCTCGCACAAGCTATTTTCCAACCCTTTAAAATTCATAGCAAATATCTGCCAATTTTTAGCTCGACTATTCGGAGAATATGAGAGCTATTCTACTCGCCCCGGCGTCGGCGTTGGCAGTCATATCTAAGAAACCAGTAGGTGTATTGCAATCAATCTTCACACAAGTCTTTCTAGGCACAAAACAAACCTAGAGAACCAAGACGGACAACTCTTGATTGAATTTTACTCAAATTATGGACCTTTTTCAACTTAGAAATTTGCGTTAACATTTTTGGTTAAAGTTTTTCTGCAACTAAGTTAATATCATAACTCTGTAACCACTTGGTGTATTGGATTTAAACTTTACACAAGTCTTCCTAAGCATGAAACCAACCTGCAGAACCAAGATGGACAACTCTTGCTAGAATTTTACTTAAATTATGGGCCTTTTTCGACTAAGAAATTTGCGTTAACATTTTTGGTGAAAGTTTTTTGCAACTAAATTAATGTCATTACTCAGTAACCCCTTGGTGTATTGGATTTAAACTTCACACAAGTCTTCCTAGGCATGAAATGGACCTGCAGAACCAAGATGAACAACACTTGCTAGATTTTTACTCAAATTATGGGCCTTTTTCGACTTAGAAATTTGCGTTAACATTTTTGGTTAAAGTTTTTCTGCAACTAAGTTAATATTATTACTCAGTAAGCACTTGGTGTATTGGATTTAAACTTCACACAAGTCTTCCTAAACATGAAATGGACCTGCAGAACCCAGATGAACAACTCTTGCTAGAATTTTACTCAAATTATGGGCCTTTTTCGACTTAGAAATTTGCTTTAACATTTTTGGTTAAAGTTTTTTGCAACTAAATTAATGTCATTACTCAGTAACCCCTTGGTGTATTGGATTTAAACTTCACAAAAGTCATCCCAGACATGAACCAAACCTGCAGAACCAAAATTTTAATAAATTTAATTAATTAAATTTAATTAAGTTAATAATAATTATTAAATACTTATAGAATATTAAAAAATTGCATTAACTTTTTTTATTTAATACAATAACTATTATATATTAATTTAAATAATATTTTATTTAACAAGACAACCAACATATCAAAGATGAACTTTTCCTTGAATTTTTTTTTTTGAATTATGACCTGAGTTTTACTGAGAATTAAAGAGAACATGCTGCTAAATTGAGTCACATAAATTATTTTAATACCGCTTTAATACAATGGTATTGCGTCACTATCAAATACCCGAATAGTCGAGCATGCTGTCTTTCGGACAGCTCTTGTTTTATTCAAATTAAGCCATCATGTGACATATTATCTGGGTAATTGATAACGTTTAGTTTGCTTTCTGCGCAAAAATACTAAACCTGTAAGGTGTATTAACTTAAATAAAAACTATAAATGGATTTTTGTTTGAAACTATATACATTTGAATAATTCAGACAAGTTTGATCTACAAAATATCTATTCAAATACGAGTTCAAGATTTTAATGAACTGGACCTGCATCTTAAACATTGTCCTGAAGCCACACAAGAAAACACATGATGTCTTAATTTGAATATTAGAGCATGACTGACATTTGTTTTGAACATATGAGACAGCGAAAACAACTCGTCATATCACGTTCTCACGCACAAACGGTGTAAGGTAAAGTACCCCGAAAACTTATTAGACCCCGAAAACTGGTTAGTCAACAGTACAATATGACCAAGCCGATCAAGAATGAAAGTCACAGAGTATTAAAAAAGAAATGGAGTTCTGAGTGCTTCTAAATGTGTTACTGCTACTAAACAAATTCAGTAACAAATTTTAGTTTCTGGTCATGACCTTAGCTGCTGTCGAAGTTGCAATGTTTTTGCTGTAATTTCAATGCTTCCACTAGATACAAAATGTATGGAAAATGCCATTGAAATTTAACTATCATATATATCCCTAGATGCAGTATACACTCTGATGAGCTAGGACTTGTGTATATCAGGTGTTGGTATTTTTAACAAAGTAAGACTATGAAAGAAGGATTCACACTTTTGTATTTTGCTTTTGCTGATCTTGCTTGAGAAAGTTCAACATTGTTGCCACAGTATCCTCAGGTTGTTCTGATTTGCTTGCCTGAGCTGTAACTTAGACATTGATCAGGCCCGGATTCACCGGGATGGGGAGTTGGCCCCCCACAGCTGGCCTGATCATATGGTTTTCTAGGTGACTGAAATTGCTTTGATTGGGTAAAAGCTTGTAGTAAGTAGTGGAAGTCCCCTTTGTGAGCCCCATATTGAAATAAAAGTCAGCAAATGCATTCATGCTATATTTTCAGTATGTCTCCAAGGGAGGTTTTGAAATTATCACAGGGAGATTTGGGGTCCAGCCAGGGAGATTTTACGATATATATCAAAGAGTTATACAACATATATTTAAGAGGTGTTCTTATTAAAAAATTAAGAAAAATACACATTTGATTACCCCTTCATTTAATTCATTAAAGTTTGTATATAAACTGTTTATTGTATTTATTGAAAATACCATTAAGAAAATGTAAAAAAATCACTTTTCACATTAAATGCAACACTACCTTGTAACAAATCAGAGGTCATGCCATTTATATCAAAATAATTTATATTGATACAGTATCTTTGATTTATTGAATGATTTCTGATCATATTGTTTTATATTAATTGGGATGAATAAAGATAAAGAGTTAAATTATATTTAATAATAATTTTACTTTCCGTCTGTGTTTTCTTTTTCTTTTTTTTAAGAAAATTGCTTTTGGCTAAAGTATTATTTAGTTTAAAATATTTATTGTGTACAGTATGGTGATATGAAGTGGTTACCCAACTCTTCTGATCAGCACATCTAATTATAGTAAATTATTCAGCAGACAATATTGCCCTTCATTTGCAATTTACTGCTAGCTGAGGTTTTCTTACTATGATGTGTCTATATGACGAGCTGTCATAAGAGCTATGAACAGGTAACTTAACAGTATGCTAGGGGCCCAACTTTACTTCGGATAAAGGGTTATGTTTGAATAAACCAAACAAGTAAAGAGTGGTATTCCAGATGAACTTGTATATTGAAAAAAATTTGGACCGAAACAGAGATTCAACTGTAGTTGTGATTCAAATGTATGTAAGTTGATTATTTTTCAGGATAACATGGACATTACTACCAGGTCTGTTAGCACTTTACATCTGTCATGTCGACTACATAAACGAGTCACATACCCTCCTGTACCAAAAAATGGTATCCTAAGCATATCAAACCTTGGTACGGGAGTAGTGGCTAGGAACTTCAATGGAGCTGCTCCGGCCTACTGTAGCAGTGGTGTGGATGATCCAGGGTCTTTTGAAAAGTTCAACATATCACCACAGATTCAAGAAAGACTCAGATGTGAGTAATTGAGTGGGTTTAATACTTAAAACTTGTGACATTTACTCTGACTAGGAGGGAGCGGTGGGGTGTGGAAGGGTTAGGCTTGGACGGGGGCATTGTGAATAATAAATACATCTTCAGGGGTGTAAAAATCCATTTGTCAGCTGGTATTGGCGAGTGGAATGATGGAACAGGCAAGTAAGAAATACTAGGTGATCGTCCAACAGGACGAGTGCATTTTCAAGTCTGATATTTAAAATCAATAAAAAATACAAACAATATTAATTTTAAAATGATGTAATTAATCATATTCTGCATTGCTTATAGCTTCTTTTCTGTCTTTCAAATCCATCCATCTATCATCTCTACATCCAAGCGGCGTAAAGTGTATGAAGCAAACAGGTGCTCGTTTCCTAGTAACGAAGCAGACTGGTTTACGTAAATAACAATAGTTATGTCCAGTAATCCATTTGTTCTTCCATTTAATAAGTAACCAAGAAAAAGGTGTTATTAATTTTAATTGATGGATTGTGTAAATAATACATTTCTCTCCATTTCTGATATAAATGTTGACACTTTTATATTACTAAGAAATATATACGACACTTATTCATTTTTATACGCCGCCGGAGGCGGTCGTATATTGGCGTCATCTTCTCCGTCTGTCCGTCCGTGCGTACGTACGTCCGTCCGTACGTTCGTACGTCCATATCTTGTGAACGCAACTCCTCCTACGTTTCTGAATGAATCTTTTCAAAACTTGGTCAATGTCATTAATATAATGGGTAGATGTGCATGAAGTGGCGATTTTCCGGTTCATTGATTTTTACAAGATTTATGTCCCTTTGAAACTTAGTCTCTGTAGCTGAATGATATTGCAGCCTTGTGAACGCAACTCCTCCTACATTTCTGAATGAATCTTTTCAAAACTTGGTCAGTGTCATTACTATAATGGGTAGATGTGTATGAAGTGGCGATTTTCCGGTTCATTGATTTTTACATGATTTGTGTCCCTTTGAAACTTAGTCTCTGTAGCTGTTTGATATTGCAGCCTTGTGAACGAACTCCCCCTACATTTCTGAATGAATCTTTTCAAAACTTGGTCAATATCATTACTATAATGGGTAGATGTGCATGAAGTGGTGATTTTATGGTTCATTGATTTTTACATGATTTGTGTCCCTTGAAACTTAGTCTCTGTAGCTGTTTGATATTGCAGCCTTGTGAACGTAACTCCTCCTACATTTCTGAATGAATCTTTTCAAAACTTGGTCAATATCATTACTATAATGGGTAGATGTGCATGAAGTGGTGATTTTCCGGTACATTAATTTTTGCAAGATTTGTGTACCTTGAAACTTAGTCTTTTTAGCTGATTGATATTGCAGCCTTGTGAACGCAACTCCTCCTACATTTCTGAATGAATCTTTTCAAAACTTGGTCAATATCATTACTATAATGGGTAGATGTGCATGAAGTGGTGATTTTCCGGTACATTAATTTTTGCAAGATTTGTGTCCCCTGAAACTTAGTCTTTTTAGCTGATTGATATTTCAGCTTTGGGAATGCAATTTCTTGTATGTTTCTGACCTAATCTTTTCAAAACTTGGGCAATGTCATTACTATACTGGGTAGATATGCACAAAGCAGGGGCTTTGATGTTCATCAATATTTGCAATAGTTATGCCTTTCTAATTCTAAACATGGTCTCTTTAAAACACAACTCAAGTTTCTAAACAGGTAAAAGTGCATAAGGCAAGGATTTTCTGGTACAGTGATTTTTGCAAGAGTTATGGGGAGAAAGAAAAAAGGATTCAAATTGATACTGCTATTTGACCTACTGTCATATTGGAAGCATTTTTAGGGTTCTATCTCTGTTCAGCTAAATTAATTGGTCTTACAGACTTCATTATGAGGTTATGCTTACAGAAATGTTAAAAGCAATAATTAAAAGACCCCTCTTGGTCTTTATATTTTGTGGCGGCGTATATTGTGGTATCACTGGCACTCTTGTTTAAACCTATGTATGGTACACAGTCTAAACTTGAATGGTAAATATTATTGAAGGCACCACTTAATTCCCCGGGAAAATGTCATGTAAAAGTGAACAAACCAGCATATTCAGTTCCTTTTTCAACGGTATGTTGTGAGGAGGTGGTGAGACAATGAAGAGGATTAGATAAACGGAAATCACGGCATTTGATTATGACAAATCAAAAAGGAAACGTGGCTGAGTGAGCTTGATTAGGTAGATACTATTTTCAAACAAAACAATGAAAATTAATCAAAATTGTTTGAATTTAAGGGCAAGTGAAAGTTGTCTAAGGGCGAGTGCATTTTTCAAGTCACAAGTCCTTCAGGGCGAGTAGCAATTGGAAATTTTTTACACCCCCTGATCTTGTTTTCATCTTACTGAATAAAAGGGGGTTATTTCATACACTTTCATATCTGTAATTGTATTGAAGACATCCCAGCAAATTTGTGCCACAAATACTGAATGTAAACCAGCTTGATTCAATAGAATGAATCCAAAAGATCTACTTCAATACAGAGTGTTGGTCTTGCTAATCACCATTTTTCAATCCTGCCAGCAATCTGTCAGTGCCTTGAGCAGCTACAATTTCAGATGCACCACTGTCTTTCTTTTTACAGGTAATGGAATCACCTCTTTGTTTCCTGTTCAGTATGAGACATTTGTTCGCACAATTGAAGGAAAAGATATCATTGTACAAGCAAGTAAGTTCTTTTGTTTCAGCTCACATGAGCAGCCTTTCTGTCTAAAAACTAATCGTGAGAAAAAGTATCTCATTCAGAAAAATGAATGAGAACTTGTCCATGTCCAGTGAGAGTTTCAAGTGCTATAACTATATGACTGGTTTAAATTTTTGAAAGTGAGTTTTCTCTATGTTGATTCAACGGGAAAAAAAAATAGAGCAAATTTCATAAAATTTGGTCCCAGAATAACATCTGAGTCTAACATTATTCAAAAGCTAGCTTGTATTCTTGTATCCACATTTCCAATGCAGTCTTTATTAAACTTGAAAAACAGAAATCAGTGAGACCTTTTTCGTCTTTCTCATCATCCTCTGAAACTTGACATGTGTTTCATAATATTGGAAATTAAGAATTTCTTGATCTTCAAAAGAAGTTAGAGTACCATGTGTGGTCTTTCCACTGTCTTTATCCAGGTGTCATTCTCTTTAAAAATTCCATTAAGATCTTTGTAGTTTCAAATAAAAAAAAATGCTGCCTACCCCAGGACTTTCCTTTCCACAAACTCAAGAAAATGGTGCCCTTATCTACCAAAACAGTATTACAGCCCCTTCTTCAGAAATAAGGTCTTATTTTTAGCATTGACATAGTTGTAGCATAATTTTCAGTAGCATGTATGCAAAATATCTGTTCTCTGTGTCAATAAATAAGTTACTTGTTTTCTAAAGTTTGAGTTCAGGAAAATCTCACTCTGAGATACTAAGTCCCAAGTAGCAGTGCAGGATGAGATGCAGGTTGTTTGAAACAGCAGTTTATATACTAATCCTTCAGCCTATTTGTTTAACCCTTTCCCTCATATAGACTCATTTAGACCCTTTCCCTCATATAGACTCATTTTGACCCTTTCCCTCTTATAGACTCATTTTGACCCTTTCCCTCATATAGACTCATTTTGACGCACTCAGTAGGTACCACATTAAGCCTGATCTGCAGAAAGCCACAGTTAAACCTTACCAAATTTAATTGTAAAATCCTCATTTCCAGACCACTGAGGAGCAGCAAACAGCATAAAACCTGATCAGCCTGCGAGTTACTCGCAGGCTGATCTGGTTTTATGCTGTTCGCATAGGTCTTTTCATGGTATCCTCTATGAGGGAAAGGGTTAAACAATGCATATTAAACGCCAAAAAGTTGATAATAATGTAATGCCCTATAGGGATTACCTTATTTGTTCTTCCGTCATTCTTTGTGGATTTTCATGTGAGGAAGCCTTCATGCTGGCTTGCGGTAGGTCGGTGGTTCTACCTGAATGCCTCTGTGCATTTGGGGTCTTCCTCCTGGACGTCGCTGTATGACTGAAATACCGTCGAAGCGATGGTAAACTCAAATAGTCAAGTCATGTCTTTGTGTATTTAAATCATTTTAGGTGCCTACTATTGGCGACACTACATTCAGCTAGTTGTTCTCCTTGTTAAATGTACAGGTAGACATCTTAACTCAACATAATATGCCAGTATTTCTCAAAACATTTATTTTGAATTAATTCTTATTTTTCGTTGAATTTAGTTTGGCACTATTATTGTACTCAATCACCCATTAAATAATCATATTTTTCATATGTTATTTAGCCTTGTTCACGTTTTGAGCATCATCTGCTATTTTGAATTTTATGTGTGCAGTTACCTAGCAACAGCATCGGCAGGTATATTTACAGAATTAAAACATGAATCGACTGTCAAATTCAAGGAAGCGTAGTTTTGAGGTTATTGTTAGTCTTCTTTCCCTTATTTTATTCTTACATTAAGTTCAGAGTTATTAATGCCATCTATTATACAGGCTTCCATTTTTGTGAGCTTTAAGCCCACAGTTCACGCAGTGAACTGTGTGTCTACAGATCACAGTGTGGGGTGTGAACCTCACATTTGTGGGCTGTGTACCCCTGTTTAATATAAATACTGCGTCCAAGGGTAGTTCTGAGACTCCAACGCTTCTGAATTCCATGCTAGGCCGCATTCTGACTATGTTTTTTTTTTTTTTTTTTTTTTCTCTCATTGAAGTAGTGCATTTTCCCAGTCAAACTTAGGTGCGATACTTTATTAAACTATTTATAATGAATATCACTGTCGCGCTCAAGTTTTTATATAAATACTTATTCTGGGTAACAATATAGTTGTAAAACGTACTTGGTAAACTATACATGTGTGATGTTAGTTCTGTTATCTGGTATTTTTTTTTTTTTTAAATTTTTTTATGGGTAATAATAGATCTAGAAGTCTACTTTGCAATTTTCTGATAAATTTTATTATCGCACTCTAACTTTAGATTTACATTTTATGATAAAGGCATTTGGTTGTGATTGTAAGTGAAACTTGAGTCGTGGTATCTTATGTGATACAGATTCAGATATATTTATGTATTTAAGTTACATACTTTCATTTATTAAATCTGTAAACATTGAGAAATCTTGTGTTTACTACTAAGTCCCTATGAGTATACACGGCCTGTTAGATCTAGTTAAAGCCACTCAGTTAGTCCACACAACACAGATAGTTAAGAACTTGGAGACCTGTCGGAGGCAAAACAAGAGCCAGCCATCTTAGACCTAGGGTAACTGGCAGCAGCGATCCCGCAGTGTTCCATACGGGCCATTTTGACATTGAGTAAAGCAGGCGTACCCGTAGGGCGCAACAATATTTACAGTGATATTGGCTCTTATTTGGTCATTGGAAAGGCAAATGAATGTTTCACTTTGTACAGTCTTTCAGTGACACAGAAAAAGGAGTAGGGGGTATATTTGGGGACTCTGGTAGGGGGTATATTTGGGGTCTCTTAATGTAAGGTCTTCTATATTGTACACACATTAAAATAGGAATTGGCTTAGGGCATATTTAAATCCTGTTCTTCTAACTTTATGACAATGTTTATAGCCATTATCTCTCAGCTTAGTTTGATTATGGCTGATATGTGCCTCTTAGGTTTGAACTTATGGCTCTTGAATGTCAGATAAAAAAAATGTCACATTTCACTTTGTGTTCTCTCTAGCATCCCCATTTCTTATTCAATCTTTTTCAAACTTTATGGCAATGTTTTTAGCCATGATCTCTCACCAAGTTTGACTTGACTGATATTTGCTTATTAGGTATGGAGTTACGGCCCTTAAATGATATAAAATTGCTAGATTCATTTTGTGTACACTCTAGCATCTTAGTTTCTCTTTCAATCTTCTTAAAATTTTATGGCAATGTATATAGCCATAATCTCTTGGCCAAGTTTAAATATGGCTGATATCTGCACATAAGGTCTAGAGTTATGATTCAAATGTCTATAAACATAATCTCTCGGCCGTATTCAATTATGGCTGATATTTACCCATAAGGTCTGGAGTTATGGCCCTTAGATAATGAAAAAGTGCCATATTCCATTTTGTGTGCACTCTAGCATTTTCATTTCTTGAGCAGTCTTCTTCAAACTTCATGACCATGTTAATGGCCATAATTTCTTAGCTTATATAAGTTAATATATGATATTAGCCAATTCAGTCAAGAGTTATGGCCCATGTATATACTTACACTGGAAAATACTTCAACAATTTTCGCATCAGAAACCATAAGGCCTAGAGTTAAGATATTTGATTTGTAACATGTAATGTATTTGATTTGTAACATGGCCTAGTGGACTTCTATCAGTTTGTTCATATCATTGACTTTGGATGACCTTGACCATAACTCGGTGACCTACATTTGTATTTTTAAGCTATGTCCTTCATATTTGGCCGAAAAGTACTGTTTGAATTGTGAAAATGAAATGATCATGGCCCTTTTTTTATAAGTTTGCAGTATTTAATTTTTTGGCACATGTCTAAACTCTGAAGTAGAATGATTGTTAAATATATTATTCACACAATATTTTAATATTCACACACATTATTTCAATATTCACACACATTATTTTTATTTTGCAGGAACTGGGACAGGGAAGACGGTATGTATGGAAATTGTATTAAGGGCTATTCAAGTTAAACATACATATCCTTGGGAGACGGCACTTTTTTACTCATTTGAACACATGTGTTCAGGATGAGCAATTGGGATCAGTGAATGTCTGTCGAGTCGTACTCCCATCCATGGTCCACAAATAGTTTGTTTACACTCTAACATCTTCATTTCTTAAGCAATCATCTTCAAAGTTTATGACAATGTTTATAGCCATAATCTCTTGGCCAAGATTGATTATGGCTTATATCTGCCTTTTAGGTCAGGAGTTGTGTCCCTTTTAATATAAGAAAATGCCAGATTTCACTTTGTGTCACCTGCTGTAAGCAGAAGTGACACATACAAATCACTAATCCATTGTCTGTCTGTCTGTCTTCTGTCCGTCAAACTTTTTCCATCACGCTTCAGCAGATGACGCATGTTTTCCAAAGAACACTCTTGTTATACCCCCGAAACAAAGTTTGGGGGGGTATATAGGAGTCACCCGGTGGTCAGTCGGTCCAGCGGTCCGTTGCATTTTCCTTGTCCGGAGCATAACTTGAAAACCACAAGTTGGAATTCAATACAACTTCATGCAATGATCAAGCACATGGAGAGGAAGTGCAGTGCACAAGAACCATAACTCCATCTTGACTTATTACAGAGTTATTGCCCTTTGTTTTTTTCCTTGTCCGGAGTATAACTTGTAAAGTACTGATTGGATTTCAAAACAATTTCATACAATGGTCAAGCACAATGAGAGGAAGTGCAGTGCACAAGAACCATAACTCTATCTAGAGTAATTTTACAGAGTTATTGCCCTTTGTATTTTTTCCTTGTCCGGAGTATAACTTGTAAAGTACTGATTGGATTTCAAAACAATTTCATACAATGGTCAAGCACAATGAGAGGAAGTGCAGTGCACAAGAACCATAACTCTATCTAGAGTAATTACAGAGTTATTGCCCTTTGTATTTTTTCCTTGTCCGGAGTATAACTTGTAAACTACTGGTTGGATTTCAAAACAATTTCATACAATGGTCAACCACAATATGAGGAAGTGCAGTGCACAAGAACCATAACTCTATCTAGAGTAATTACAGAGTTATTGCCCTTTGTATTTTTTCCTTGTCCGGAGTATAACTTGTAAAGTACTGATTGGATTTCAAAACAATTTCATACAATGGTCAAGCACAATATGAGGAAGTGCAGTGCACAAGAACCATAACTCTATCTAGAGTAATTACAGAGTTATTTCCCTTTGTTACTTTTCCTTGTTTTTCTTGTCCTGAACATAACTCGAATATTATACATGGTATATACTTGAAACTTAAAATGTAAACAGATGGCGACTAGGAGAAGTGCAGTGTCCAAGAACTGTAACCTTATATTTTTAAACTACTGTGACAAACAACCATTATTGACTCTCTATCAACTTTAAATAAAAACTTTACTTACTTATTACTATCACAACCAATATACTATGTATACAGGTTCTTATCTATGCTCTGCCTGAAGTCTGGCTTCTCCTGCATTTAAGTATTCACCTTCAGTGATAGCTCTAGTTTAAGCTATCTTATTATTCCCTGCCGAAGGTGGTGGGGGATATGGTAAAAGTCTTCGTCCGTCTGTCCGTCCTTCCATCCCACATTTTTGTCTGCAGCATAACTCGAAAAAAATTTGAGGTAGTAGCTTGATACTTCAGGTGGATAGATCTTTTGAGGAGGATTGCAGTGCACAAAAATGATAACTCTACCTATTATAATTTTTGAGTTATTGCCCTTTGTTATTTTTCAGACTTAATTTTTGTCTGGAGCATAACTCGAAAAGTATTTGAGGTATTAACTTGGAACTTCAAAGGTGAAAATATCTTATTGAGTAGGAGTGCAGTGAATAAGAATGATAACTCTACCTCCCATAAATTTTTAGTTATTGCCCATTGTAAATTTTCAGACTTAATTTTTGTCCGGAGCATAACTCAAAAAGTATTTGAGGTATTAACTTGATGCTTCATAGGTGAATAGATCTCATTGAGGAGGAGTGCATTGCACAAGAATGATAAGTCTACCTTTCATAGTTTTTGTATTATTGCCCTTTGTTATTTTTCAGACTTAATTTTTTTTTTTCAAAGCAAAACTCGAAAAGAATTTGAGATATTTTTTTCCAAAGCAAAACTCAAAAAGAATTTGAGATATCAACTTGAAGTTTCATAGTTGGATAGATCTCATTGAGGAGGAGTGCATTGCTCAAGAATTATAACTCTACCTTTCATAATTTTTTAGTTATTGCCCTTTGTAATTTTTCAGACTTAGTTTTTGTCACATAGACCTTGACATTTTACATGTAAACCTTTAAAACAGGGGCATTTGTAGGTCTTCTTATGGGTTTCATATCTATAATCACTTTCAACATCAGTCTTCATTATTAAAAATTATGTTTTAAAAATAAAATATTCTACTCTCCAACACATCTTCTAAAGAGCAAGCATTCGGTGGGGGATGGCCATGTCAACATGGCTTTTGTTTCTTAAGCAATCATCCTCAAACTTTATGACAATATTTATGGCCATGATTTTTCAGCCAAGTTCAATTATGGCATATATTTGCCTTTTAGGTCAGGAGCAATGCCCCTTTTAATATAAGAAAATGCCAGATTTCACTTTGTTTACACTCTAGCATCTTCATTTCTGAAGCAATCATCTTGAAACTTCTTGACAATGTTTATAGGCATTTCATCACATCCCAGTTTGATTATTGCTGATATTGACTTGTTAGGTCAGAAGTTATCCTCTTTTTCACAGATTTCATTATGTTTACCCCATATCTATATGAGGCAGACATATTGTTTTTGTCAGAGATGTCTGTCTGTCACACTTTTTGTCTGTTAAGCTATTAACTTGAAACTTCACAGGTAGATAGATCTCATTGAGGCGAAGCATCATACACAAGAACTGTAACTCTTCACATCATATTTTTAGCTCGACTATTCGTAGAATATGAGAGCTATTGTAGTCACCCTGGCATCGACGTTGGCGTTGCGGCTTTTGGTTAAAGTTTTGCGTGCAAGTTACTATCAACCTTATATCTCAATAACCATTTATGGTATTGACTTGAAAGTTTATAAATATGTTCAGGGGCATCAGACAACCAAGGTAGATAACTCTTGATGGAATATATTACAAATTATGGCCCCTTTTTAACTTAGAAATTTTGGTTAAAGTTTTGCATGCAAGTACTTCATGCTATATCTCAGTATCAGCGTGCGATTGATTTGAAACATCTTTAATATGTTTAGGGGTATCATACTTCCATGGTAGATAACTCTTGATAGAATTTGTTACAAATTATGGCCCCTTTTTAACTTAGAAATTTTGGTTAAAGTTTTGCATGCAAGGTACTTTCATGCTAATATCTAAGTATCCAGGCATGGGATTGATTTGAAACATCTTTAATATGCTTAAGGGTATCATACTATAAAGGAAGATAACACTTGATGGAATAAATTAAAAATTATGACCCCCTTTTAACTTAGAATTATGGTTAAATTTTTGCATTCAAGCTACTATCCAGCTTATATCTCAGAAATTGCTTGTTGAATTGACTAGAAAGTTAAGGTGTTTCTTCAAGGGCATCAGAAAACAGGAGGATAACGTTTAGACTGATGCAAATAATGGCCCTTTCTAACATGGATTTTTGGTTTAAGTTTTGCATGCACAGTGTTATTGTGCTTATGTCTCAGTAACTAGGCATGGGATTGATTTTAGACATCATAAATATATTAAGGGGTATCAGACTATCAAGGTATATCATTTTTTACTATAACTATGAAGGGCAAGAATTTAAATAGATTTCATTTGATTTACCAACAAGCATTTTGAATAGTCGAGCGTGCTGTCCTCTGACAGCTCTTGTTGGAATTATTGCCCTTTGTTTTATTTCATACTTAATTATTGTCCAAAGCATAGTGGGGCCTCCGTGGCCGAGAGGGTAAATTCCCTCACTGTGTGAGTTTGAGTCCCAGCAGGATCATTTGGATTTTCATGTTAGGAAGCAGTCCAGCTGGCTTGTGGTAGGTCAGTGGTTCTACCCAGATGCCTCAGTGCATTTGGGGTCCCCTCCACTTATAATTAGCTGGACATTGCTTTATGACTGAAACACCGTCGTTGATGGTAAACTCAAGAAATCATTGTCCGAAGCATAACTTAAAAAGTATAAAAGCTATTTAACATTACAGGTGGATAGTTATCATGCTGAAGAGGTGTGTCATGCACAAGAACCATAACTCTTCAAATCATATTTTTGAGTTATTGCCCTTTGTTAAATTTTACTATGAGCATATAACCTTGAAACTTCATAGGTTCATATCAATGATTTTTTTGCTCTTTCAGTAAGCATGTAAATTTGTGATTAATAGTTTTCACTTTATAATCTTTTTTAAATAGACTTAATCTCTTAGCCTTTGTCATACTCTAAGGCAAAAGCAAATCACAATGATCAGTGGGGGCAATCATCTGGCCATGGTGTGAACAAAGTGTCACCTGATTACTGGTTTTATAGCAAACACTGAAGTTGTAGTTTTTGCACATTAAAATCAAAAGTAATCATAAAGTAATTGAAAATAATCAAAATTATTTTCCATATTTTAAGATAATTGATTAAATTCTGATGAAAATAATTGTGAAATTCAGGTGATTAATGTCTGATTAATGGGATTGTTATTGATTAATAATCATGATGATTAACGATTATGATTGCCCCATGTCTTCCCCATAACCTGGAGGTCATGTTATTGATCTGTGGTTATGACATATCCAGGGTTGTCAAAATGTTTCAGAGTAGGTGATTTTTTTTTTAAAGTAACAGATTAAGCCGGGGGTCAAGGGGGCCACAGGCCCCCTGTAGGTCCAGGGCAACGCCCTGGTAGGGGGACCAGGGGGGCAAAGCCCCCCGGCCGAAAATGAATTTTAGCATTTTCAGACCTACCCAGAAGCCATATCCTTGCAAGTAGTTCTCTATTTTGCTTGTCTAAAAAATGTAAAAAGAAAAAAACAAAGTGGCAAATTTTGTTAAGTTAAAACATTCCACTGATTTGTGGTGTCACTTTGGGTATTGTATTTTTTTTAACAAACAAAACAAAATAAATCCATGTTTAATTTTTTATTTATTTTGGCTCACTTACAAGACTCGAGTGTCATCAAGGCTTTGGCCATTGATTCAAGACTTAACAAAAAGATGAAGTTATATCTTTTGAAACAAATATTATTATCTTTTGCAAACTTAAACAATGTAGCCACAGGTTTCATACATCTCACTTTCTTAAAAGAGTTAGTACAGACATTCTGCAGAAAAAATTTGCTTGAGAAATATATCCTTGCTTCTGCATTAATTTATCACATCTTTTTATATTGCAGAAAAAACACTTCTTTATTCAAAAAATAGTATTGGCAAAGTTTATCATATGTGGAATATGCCAACCTTGTATGAGTGTTAAACACTTAAGTTTCATGTTTAAAAATATGGAAATCCCATTTTTAAGGTGAAAGCAGAATTGTCAAAAACAAGAGAAATGGCTGCTTAGTACTATTTTGCACAAGACAATGTTTATGTATGTCTAACACTTGGATAACCTATATTAAGTATATTTCACACATGATAAGTATGAAATCTGAGAAAAAAATGAATAAAGGAGTTTTACACAGAACTGAAAGATTCTGTACTGAATATTCAATATAGAAAGCTTAAAATATTGTTGTCATTCTATTTATAAGACGACAATGTTCATGTTGGGGTGCTCTCTAATACATTACAACCACCTTAAGACTTGAAATACTGATCAAAACCTTCAAATTAAGAATCTGAAAAGTCAGAATCAGAAGCCATCCCATCATCGCTGACATTATCAAGGTCAAAGACCTTCAATGCTGCACCTACCTCCTCTCTCAGTGTCTCCTGATCAACAACGATGACAGGCTCTGTCTGAATTTCAACAAATTTTGATGCAGGAGGTACTGACTGAGGAAGTACTAAGGGCATCTTGGCTAGTTTACTTCTAAGTAATATGGTTTGAGTGCATCTTCTGCACGGGATAAAAAAAGATAATTGAAGTGACAACTGGCGTTTCTGACAGTAAGACTAATTTTCATTTCTGAATCTGAATCATTTATAGGGTCACAGAGTTTTGCAGGATGTAAGTGAATCACCAGAATGTATGTTTGTTCCTTAGATGATAAAAGGCAAAATAAAATTGTTTGAAATTCAGATTTTCCGGAAACTGTCTTGATAATACGAGTTACTGTACCAGTGCAAGCGATCATTTAATGGACCTTCATTTAACGGCGTCATTGACAATCGTCTTACCGGTTGTGATACATTACTGATCGCATAAATCGCTATGTAATAATTCAGATCGAGGAGAATAACAACACAAAATCTGCATTTAACAGCTCCAACAACCGCTAAGGTTGGAAATATTGCCTTACCACATGTGAACCCAAAATTTCGCAACTGCTGTTGAGTTCTGCTTTGGTTCAGCCATGCTGCCAAAGCGTGTTCCAGTAAAACGCGTAACCTGATTGGTCGAAAAAATTATTATGTCCAATCACTGAAGATGATACAGGCGCTTGAAGGAATTCGGCAGTGTTGTGGTAAACAAGTATCTGTCTGTTTAATCCGTTCAAAATATAAAAAGCGTGTCAAAAAATCGGCACATCAATGGGAAAACTAACCGATCCAAAAGCGATTTTAACCGATAATTATGATCGGCAATCGGCTTATTTTGACAACACTGCATATCAAAGTTGAATAAAGGTTGCACTGATTTTGCTCCCTTGCTTGTTGTTATGTGTATATAGATCCTTCAAGGACTTATCAGCCTGGTATCAGCTTAATGTAATTAGATGTGTTGTTACACCTGGCACTAATTCCAAAACCTTACATAGTGCTAAGCATCTTAACGTCATTTCACTCGACATCATTAAAAATGAAAAATAATTGAATTTAAACTTTTTGTGTCGCAGCTATTTAATATTCATGTTGCTTGGACATTGGCAACATATTAAAATTGACTTTTGAAATAGGTTGAAAGAAAAAGGATAATACTAATTATAAGAAAAAACATAACAAACCCTATACGTTTTCAGCTGTTTTGTGGAAAGCCGTAAAAAAATGTAAATTGGAGGTCATATGAGATAATTTATTTCTTGTCAAAGTTAAATTTTTTATATGTCAGATGGTCAAATTTTGTATCAAATCGCTGATGATAATATGACCGGATATTTTCTTGTTTTCAGTTATCATTTGCATTACCAATTGTGGAGAAGTTGGAAGCTTCCCAAAGAGAGAAGAATCAAGTAGGAAAACCTGTGGTAAGATTTAGAATTCAGTTGCTCTCTCTCTCTCTCTCTCTCAATCTTTTTAAAAACAAGTTTTTAAAACAACTTAAAAGTTATCCCCTCTCTGAATTTCTTGGGCTGGATCAGTACTTGGGATCAGCATGAAATCCTTTTTGCTTCAGGATCAGCACACCCTACACCACAGTTCCATCAGGATGAGCGATTAGGATCGATGAATGTCCGTCATCTGTCCGTCGTCCACATTTAGTTGGTTTGCACTCTAGCATTTTCATTTCCTAAGCAATCATCTTCAAACTTTATGACAATGTTTATAGCAGTAATCTCTTGGCCAAGTTCGATTATGGCTTATATTGGCCTATTAGGTCAGGAGTTATGCCCCTTTTCATATAAAAAAAAAAAAAAAGAAATGCCAAATTTCATTTTGTTTGCAATCTAGCATCTTCATTTCTTAAGTAATCATTTTAAAACTTTATCATTGTTAATAACTATAATCTCTGGGCCAAGTTCGATTATGGCTAATATCGGCCTATTTTGTCTGGAGTTACGCTAGTTTTCATACTCCAAAGCTATATCTTTATTCAGATTGTTGCGATGCTAGTCTAAAGGAAGTATTAGTTGTAGTATTCTATTCCTTCCCCCTCTTATTAGGATATTCATCTTGAATATTTGGCTTGACTTTTTGAAGAATATGAAAGCTATTGCAGTCACCAATGCATCGACCTTGACTTTGCAGTTTAAAGTTTTGCATGCAAGCTACTAACAAGCCTTAATCTAATCAGTAGCAATTCATGGTATTGACTCGGAAGACTACCTGACGAAGTACTGCAGTACACCTATATCTTACTGTTAAAATCTTAGTAAAATGTAACCCAATTTTGCCATTCTTATTCATGTATTTTTTTTCTAAGGTATTGGTCCTTGAGCCAACGCGAGAGCTGGCTTGTCAGGTGACAGAGGAATTTCAAAAGCTCTTAATTGACTCAAAAATTACTCCAGTGTATGGCGGGACATCAATTTCTGCACAAGGTATGCTCATTTTTATGCCTCTACTTTGAGAAAAGTAAATGGGTTGTTGGACACTTTTTTGTCCCTTTGTCTGTTACAAAATGATGTGACACCTATAACACCTCTATCCCAGATTGATGAAACCTCAGATAGATTTATCTTGATATTAAGTTTTGCGCCTAAGATTTCATTGAGTTATGGCAGAGTTATACTCCCTGACTTGGTAAAAATAAGATTCTATGTTACAGCATTGTGTGGCTCACATAACTCAAAAAGTAATTATCCTATTCCAAACTTCACAAATATATTCATTTTGATTTGAAAGTCAAACATTGGAAATATACAAAACTTTGCTATAAGCTCTAGCATCTTCACTTATCAAGCAATATGAAGGAAATTTTTTATATAATCACCTCTTGGCTAAATTTAAATATTACTGATGTCACACTTAGTAAGGAGTAAAAAGTTATTAACTAAAAATGTCAGATTTCACTTTGTTAACCAGGTTTTCCGAAGGAAAACTCTGGTTATTAGATTGGGGTATGTTGGCGGGCGGGCGTAAACAATTTCTTCTGTGCGCAACTCCTCCTACATTTTTCAACGGATTTGGCCTAAACTTTTACAGAAGCATAATTACATAGTGGCCTGGCGCATATTGTCAGGGTTTTGTGGTTCAACTATTTTTGATGCAGTTATGGCCCTTTGTTATTTTCTCACATATGTAATATATAGGGAAATATTCTTCTGTGAGCAACTCCTCCTACATTTTTCAACGGATTTGGCCCAAACTTTTACAGAAGCATTATTACATCTAGTGACCTGGCGCATATTGTCAGGGTTTAGTGGTTCAACTATTTTTGATGCAGTTATGACCCTTTACCCCTTAACGGATGTAATATAAAGGGAAATATTCTTTCGTGCACAACTTCTACATTTTCAATAAATTTTGTCCATACTTTAACAGAAGTACCTTCACTAAGTCACCCTGGAGAATATTACCTGTGTTTTGCAGTTTGACCATTTTTGATGGAGTTATGCCCCTTTGATAAAATTCCTTGTCTGGAGCATAACTCCTTAATTTTAAAATATATAGTAATGATTGGTTTTGCAGTTTGACCATTTTTGATGGAGCTATTGTTGAATCATATTCATGTCTTGTTCAAAGTTAATGTGGATAAATGTAAGTTAAAAATCCTTGTTGCACATATTATGTATGTTTGCTTTATACAGAATTGCATTAGATTAATAGACATTGAGCACAAAATTATTTGACCGATACAAATAATCTGTACTGGGACGAAACATTGCGAAAAGAAAACCTGGTTTTGTGACAATTCCTGTCACTTGTTAAAACTTGATCCAGTGAAGTATACTTTTGCATGTATAATACATGTACTGAAAAATATGTCAATGTAGCATACATTTCTTTGCTTAACCTTGTATTGATGATTATTCAAGCTTCAACCGAAGAAAGTCTGAATTGAGATTCATCACAATGTGCTTTCTATCTCGTCTGTGCATGTGTCTTAAATAAGAACATTTTTTAAAAAAATAAATAAATAAAAATTAAACGTTATCATAACTTATTATTAATTTCTGGTTAAGAAAAACAACATTATGTCCCATTAAGATCATCTCGGGTTGCAATTATTCCTTATTGAAAAAATTTCAGCCATGGGTAAATGCAAATGGCGGATGCCTATCAGAATCAAAGCGAATGACATTTTTCCGATGGTTTACATCTGGATACCGGGTCAAGGTCTTAAGACACACTTTACGGCAAAATGAGTAAATTTAGATTATGTTATGTCACAAATGACGCACATACCAAATTACCTTGGGTCAGTATCAGATTAATTGCATCAAAGACATAGGAAACATGCTCTAGAGAAAACACTGGGTCTCTGTGTTATTTGTTGTATAATTCATTTTCCTTATATTGACTTGTCACTCAGGCAAACAACCCAGATCAGACAACTCCTATAAGGAGCTGTAGGATCTATCTGATAAGGCTTATAAAATATTGTAGCTCAGTTTCTACACAGTTTACACAGTAAAGAAATGTACCATAAAATGTTGCAGAAAAGTACTATTCATCAGGTCAGAAATTTTACATGAATATTCCTGACCTAAAATAAAGGGTTAATTTATTAAAGCCATTACTCATGGTAAGTAATTAGGATGACTTTTTGTCTGTCATCCATGTGTGCATGCATCCGTTGTCAACAATTTCCTTTAAACAAATCTCCTCCAAAACTGCTGAATGGATTTTGATCAATAACATGAGAAGGAATAAATCTAGATTTGTGAAACTTCGAGAGACGTTGCCCTTGGCCAGTAAATGGCCCTACTGATTTTGAGGTCATCAGGTCAAAGGTCATGGTCACAGTGACCCTGGTGGCCAAGTGATAAGAGAATCTGCCCCAGAATCGGGAGGTTGTGGGTTCGATCCCCGGCCACGACATACCATAATGTAAATTATGGCTCCCTTGCTTGGTGCTCAGCATATAAGGGTAGTTCCAGGACTGGTTGGCCCGGTGTCAGGATAATGTGACTGGTTGTGGTATCATGCTGCATGTCTATAGCGTGAAACTGCAGTGTGGCAGCACTATATCTCTCAAGTAGACATCATCTCCAAATGACTGAAATACTGTCAGTGGGACATTAAACCCATTAAACATACAAACAAACACAGTGACTCTTAGTGTAAAATCCTTGTTTGATCAATAATAGCCAAGGTTTTTGAAACTTATAGGGACATTACCCATGTTCTGTGAATGACACTTACCGTATTTACTCGACTATAAGACTATTCGCCTATAAGACGGGACCCCCTTTACAATCCCCAAATCTGTGGGATTTTGCTTTGACCCTTTTATAAGACGGGGGGGAAAAATCTGGATGCATTTTGGCGAACGGTACTGTACCGCCGACAATTTATAAAACAATATCATGAAAATCTGTTAATGGATATTTTGATCAATAAATGAAAAAAAATCTAGATTGTTAAACTTATGAGAATTTGCCTTGGGCAGTAAATCCATACACTGATTTTATGTCATTAGGTCAAGAGTCGGTTGACAGTGACCCGTGGAACGTGTCGAAATTCCAATGCGAAACTACAGATATACTACCCGCATTTCGAATTGTTAATCATCCCATTATTTCATATAATGTCAATTAAATTGAAAAAAACTATTAACAAATTATACGAAAAGTCATGTAATATTCAATGCTTTTATACTCGGGTTTACGTGAGTTGATTTCACGAGCTAGCATTCTAATGACTCCATGTGTTGCCCTTAACCGCTTGCTAAAAAGAAAAATGATCCATAAATTGAAAAGAACTTATGTGAAACAACATAAATAATATGGAATTAAATTCATGCAATCATACTGATATTTATCTATCGATCGATGACGGGTAGGTATACGTCTGCATACCGTTACGAAGCTTCATTCATAAGTCAACTAAGTGTGGGAAACTCTATCGGTTGGTAGACCCCGCTCATAAGACGACCCCCAACTTTATAACCCTGATCAGACAGCAAGAAAACCGTCTTTTAGTCGAGTAAATACGGTATGATTTGAAGTCATAAGGTCAAGGTCACAGTGATACAAAGTGTAAAAATTCTTGTCATTATAACTGCTAGTTGTTTCTTAATATTTCATAGCCAAAGTATTCATCATATATGATGCATTTTATGTCTCCGTGTCAGCATTTCAAATCAGGCCAGTAACTAACAGAACAAAGAACAAAGACTCATCGTACATCGAATAGGACATGCCATATAAGTACACAAGAAAATAAAGTTGCCCCTTGTTCCATTCTTGCACATTTTTTCTTATTAAAAAAGGTATATATCTTACCTAATAGTATGAACATAATAGTAGATAAAACTTTTACAACATTGATGTCCACTTATAATATGAAAGAAGAAAAAGTTGATAGTACTCTTTTATTTCTCTATTGAGTCTTTCTCACATTTTCACTCTTTGCATCTTACATACTTAAGGCGTATACCGTATACACCTGGCAGATTAGGCACACTTTTTTTCCAGATAATTCAAGTTTATAGAGGGGGTGCGGCTTATATGATGATATACAGCTTTTCAGGTTTCTTTTTTCAATCACCGAGAAGTGAAAATTACCGGTATACGATCTCAGAAAATGGATATACTGAAAGCCAATTAATACGATAATAGGACACAAAGTCTATACGAAACCATGATAAACAATACCAGATTATTGTTTTTGTTCTTATTAGTTATCCTACATGTATATTTCATGATAAAATGATCGTGAGAAACTAAACAACTGATGGAAGCCATTTTCAATATAAACAAATAAGTTTATTTTACGGGACCTCATATGTGGAAAACAATGGTCCCCAGTGTTAGAATGCAAGGTCAAGGTTAAGTAATGTCATGTTATGAAAATGTGTCACCTTTATCCTACCCGTCGTTAATGTATGGTCTAACGGTAATCTTATGCCATGTGTAAATAAAACGGTTCAACGTATGATTAGCCCGATGACGTACGGATAGCTTTCGGTCTGTCAAAATGTACGACGGCGCAAATTTCAAAACAAGATTTTGCCGCATACGATACGATAAGTGATTTTTTTTTTTTCAAATAAGTTACCCTGAAAGTTAGGATGTGCCTAATCTGACCGTGTATACGGTAATGCTCCAACACGCGGAGGTGTTGTTTTCCTCACATTTATGACAGATCATCATCATCATCCATGACATTTGCAACTACAACAAAACTGCTTTCCCATATTAATAAGTACTTTTTACTATGATACCTTTATCTGATTTTTCCTTTGGGCATATATTGCCCTGCCTCAGTGGCACTCTTGTTTATCATTTCAGAGAGAAGCCTTAATAGTGGTGTGGATATTGTAGTTGGAACACCCGGGAGAGTAAAAGACATGATGAATAGGCAATCACTTAGCCTATCCCAGATTGACCATATCATTTTGGATGAAGTGGATCGCATGCTGGACATGGGCTTTGCCAATGATGTTGAGGAGATAATTAAGGGTTGCTATGAAGGCCGTGAGTGTAACATATATCTTTTATTCTCACAGAGGCTTTTAAGCCCACCATTTATTCTCACAGAGGCTTTTAAGCACACCAGAGCACAACATGCTCAAGTTGAGCTATTGTGGTCACCCTGTGTCTGTGCATTGTCAACAGTTTGCTTTAAACAACATCTCCTCTGAAATCATAGGGTAGAAATTGATGATACTTGCATGAATATTCATTAGGTGGTTCTTCACAAAAGTTTAAAAAAAAAAATGATTCATGTAGAACGATGATTGCCATGGCAACCTAAAAATTTATACTTTTGAAAAATTAAAAAATCTTCTCCTCTGAATCCTATGGTCAAAACTTTAATTTCATTACAAAATTGGCCCTGCCCCAAAGGTCACTAAAGAGGAAACAAACGTGTTGTGAACAATGCTTTGATATTTAGTTTGTTATAAATTGGCTGCATAAAGTGGAGAAAGTAAACAGACTGTGCACCATATGTAGTTATCAGGTAATGATGACTATACGAAAACATTGAGTGCCAGTCTAGCAGGTGCGCATAGGTTTAAATTATGCCTCCCTACAATAGATTTTAATTTTTACTTGTCCTGATAAAGAAAACACAATGCCGATCTTGACACTTTTTGTATTAACATTTTTCACCCTCACTGACAGATGCGAACTTTTATCCCATTTGATGATTTAGGTGCAATTTTAATGAAAAATATGTGAGATTATCGCGATATCGCGGCCCAAAATGATCCCTGCCATGAATAATGAGGACTCCAAAGACTTACTTAAGAATTCTTTTTATCTGAAATTTGAATCTGGTTGCTGCTGGAGGTTACCACGTAAAAAGAAAGGTTTTAGATAAGCATATGTACTCTGGTGAGCCATGTAGGGTCATAAGGCCCTCTTGTTTGGTAGATGTATTGATATTACCCCAAAAATTCATTTGAAATCAGGTTGGCTATTGATAACATGGCAGTGTCTACTCTAGGATTCAAAATATATGGGGGATTTTCCCCCAAACCATCCAGAAACGGGGGATATTTTGAAGACGGGTTACACTGAAACACATTTTGTGTTCCAAACCCTATTAATATATGTTGTAATTGTACTTATCAAATGGAAGATATGCTGTTTTATTTTTCTTATTTTCTACAGACAGGGACTGAAGCTGCCCAAGCACTTGTAATTGATTAGTAGATGGGATGTTAGGCTGTCATGATTGACCAAAGCCGAATTTTCTGAATACCAGTCATTTGTTGCTTTGACATTTCATCTACACAAAGGATCATAGAATGGTTAATTTATATATTTTAAATGAAAATAATTTACTGTATTACAGTGCTTATAATGTTAATGCGCCATAAATATTTTCCTTTGTTTATATTCTGGGAACTTATACTACCTGGTGCCAGATATGCATATAAACAAATACCATGATGAATCAGTATTGCGGAATCGGCTAAGCAGTAACAGATAGCCTTCAAAAAGGACATAGTGACATATGATGTTTTTGTAATCATTGGTTATTAAGCGGGATTTTCATAGACATGATTTGTATTCATGCAGGATCTTTGAAGAAAATATGAGAATCCCACGCCCTAAACACTGACATGGTAACGCAGTTATTGACTGAGCTGCATGGTTTACACACTACCTTACGTAGGCTTGTTTGGGATACTGTTTGTGAGCAGGCATCCTAGTTTAAATGGAAAATAATCCCTTTACATTGGGTAAATTTGTAGCTTAAATCTTTACATGTAAAGGCCGGAAAGGTCTATTCTCACTCTGAACAAAATTTACCTCACTTTGACAAATGTACATAAACAACCAGGTCATCTTGCAACTTATTTCCAGATAGGGTTTACTTGTTTTTGAAATGTTTAACCCTTTCCCTCATAGAGGAAACCATGAAAAGACCTATGCAAACAGCATAAAACCAGATCAGCCTGTGAGTAACTTGCAAGCTGATCAGGTTTTATGCTGTTCGCTGCTCCTCGGTGGTCTGGTAATGAGGATTTTACAATTAAATTTGGTAAGGTTTAACTGTGGTTTTCTGCAGATCAGGCTTTATGTGGTACCTATTGAGTGCGTCAAAATGAGTCTATATGAGGGAAAGGGTTAATAGTGTTGTTATTTAAGTAAATCAAATGTTTCCATGACCACAGGTCTAGGAACTGTTTTATTTCCATTTCTGTATGTCTATCTGTCCATCCCAGCAGTCACATTTAGCCTGTAACCACCATGTGTAATATATAACATTTTCAATTTCTCTTCAATTTGATTCAAATTTTATACACAAATACACTTTTCCAGTTTTTAGCAGGGAAAATTCAAGCCTTGTATTTTCCATTCATGGCTAGGTCAACTGTTCATAAACAGGATCACAAACAAAACCATGTGTTTTCTCATACAGTCCAAGTCAACCAGTGGCCACCTATCATCCAAGTGTAGCTACTCTAAATTCATTATATTTCGTTGGCATAAAATTTCATGGATTTGGTGAAAAAAGACATGTTTGTGGGGACAAGAATTTGTGGATTCATGTGTTAGGAAAAAAAAAAATTTTTTTTCATTTATTTATTTGGAGGTTATTTGGATGCTGATTTGATGACCTTTACAAAATTTCAAGTTGAAAAGAATGCAGCCTGATTTTGGTTATAATATGTTAATGACATGGCGTTTAGAATATGTCCTATATCTATATAAGATCTGTTCTTAGCTCACCTGAGCACAAAAAAATCATCTTGTTCAAACTACTGGCCAGATTTCAAAATGTTTTGTGCAAAAGTTCTTTGTGGTAACCCTCTACCAAGATTGTTAAAATTATTCCATTCGATAAAAAAAAACATGGCCACCAGGGGTGGGGCTTATTTGCCTTATATGTATATAATGAAACATTTAAAGGACATCTCCTCTGAAACCACTGGACAGAATGTGATTAAACTTGGCAGGGATGATCCTTGGGAGAACTTTCACAAAAGTTGCTAAAATAAACTTGATTCATTTGAACTGTGGTTGCCATGACAATGGAAAGAAAAAATATGAAAACTGAAAATCATCTCCTTCAAAACTACTGGCCGGATTTCAAAATGTTTTTGTACAAATGTTCCTTGGATAACCCTCTTCCAGTATTGCTGAAATTATTCTGATCCTTACAAAAACATGGTTGCCAGGGGCGGGGCTAATTTGCTGTATATGTATATGGTGAAATCTTTAAAACAATATCTCTGAATCAATAGGACAGAATTTGATTAAACTTGGCAGGAATGATCCTTGGGTGAATCTTCACAAAAGTAGCAAAAATAAACATGATCTATGTAAAACTCTGGTTGCCATGGCAGCGGAAAGAAAATATGAAAACTTCAAAAATCATCTTCTTCAAAACTACTAGCCAGATTTCAAAACTTTATTAGCTCACCTGAGCAAAGCTCAGGGTGAGCTATTGTGATCCCAGTCCGGTGTGCGGCGTGCGGCGTCAACAATTTATTTTTTACACTCTATCACCTTTATTTCTTAAGCAATCATCTTCAAACTTTAAGACAATGTTTGTGACCATAATGTCTCGATTGAGTTCGATTATGGCAGAGATTGGTCAATTAGGTGAGGAGTTATGCCCCTTTTAATATTTAAAAAAATGCCAGATTTCACTTTG
>CM037780.1:43873076-43887417 GCA_021229015.1 Solen grandis | reverse complement strand
TAAATTTTTTGTCCACCATAAGTCAAAAAGTTTTTGAGGTACAATTTGGAACTCCATAGGTGGATAGATTTTATTGAGGAGGAGTGCATTTCACAAGAATAATAACTCCACCTTGCATAATTTTTGAGTTATTGCCCTTTGTTATTTTTTCAAGGCTTAATTTTTGTCACAGTGATCTTGACATTTTACCTGTAGACTGCAATATAGGGGAATTAGTGGTCTTCACATGGTTTCATATAGCTATAATCACTTCAAACATCAATCTTCATTACCAAAAATTTTCTTTAAAAAATGAAGTATTCTACTCTCCAACACATCTTCTAAAGAGAAAGCATTTGGCAGGGGATTGCCATGCAACATGTCACATGGCTCTTGTTCTCTTTTTAAACCAACTTTTTCCCATTTCTTAACCCTTTCCCTCATAGAGGAAAACCATGAAAAACCTATGCGAACAGCATAAAACCAATCACCTGCAAGTAACTCGCGGGCGATCAGGTTTTATGCTGTTCGCTGCTCCTCAGTGGTCTGGAAATGAGGATTTTGTAATTAAATTTGGTAAGGTTTAACTTTGGTTATCTGCAATCGGGCTTTATGTGATACCTATTGAGTGCGTCAAAATGAGTCTATAGAGGGAAAGGGTTAAAAAAATATTGTCAGATATCACAGTTACAATTCATGACAGCTTAGTCATGAACTTTAACATTTAGTAAAACAGTAATAGTGGAATGTTTTTTCTATCTTGTTTATGATTTAAGTTTTACTTCGTGCTAAATATTGTTGGTAGAATTCGAGCCAGACCTTTAACTTGCCCAAAAGGGTATTTGTAACTCATTGAAAACAAGAAATATATTGAAAAAAGATGTTTTTTTGTAAGTACAAGTAAACAAAACTTCAAATCTTACTATATTCTTTATATATAAAAAATTTTGCATATGAAATATGCAATAAATTTTTTTGAAATCTACTATAAACTATATGCTTGCCAGTAAAAAGAAAAAAAAACTGACAAAAATGTAATAGGAACTACAAAAAATAGAAGAAGCTTACTTTACATTGTGACTAATGGCAGAGTCCACTTAATTAATTGTAAAACAACACACTTGCTTCCTATTTGAACAATATTAGTGAACAACATTCCCTTTGGGGAACTCACTGGTAAATACTTGTTCAACTGGATGGTTTCATATTTAGATAGAAAAAATAAATTGTTATCTTTTAAATGACGATCATGTAGAAAGAAAGAAAACATGTTCCCTGAAACTCCCATTTTTAGAAGGAATATTCTAAGATATATTATGCCCAAATAATTAAACCAAGACAAAATGGTTGGTTCAAGAATTAGGCCAAAACCCATATAAAACATTTGAAGCTAACACCAAATAAGGAATAAAATCATTATACATGTTCAGTATAAGTTTGGTATATGTCATGAAACTTTAAGCAAAGGTTTTAAAAACTTTAGAAATAATAAGGCATAAAAACTTTGATATATATCATAAATACTTAAAATTTCAGTATTTATCATTGAATTTTAAGCATAAGTCATGAAAACTTAAGTAAAGTTATGTAAAAACACTTTAGGGTAAGTCATAAAATTTTAAAACATAAGTAAACAAATTTAGTTTAGTATAAATAATATTAAAATTTTAGAAGTCATAAAAATACTTCGGATAAAATAAGTCATTAAAAAGCTTTGGTATTAAGACACAAAAACTTTAGTATAAGTGATCATAACTTTACTTGCTCCCTTGACATAAAAAAATATCTATAAATTTAAACCCCTTTCCCCCATATAGACCATTTGACGCACTCAATAGGTATCACTAAAGCCTGATCTGCAGAAAACCACAGTTAAACCTTACCAAATTTAATTACAAAATCCCATTTCCAGACCACTGAGGAGCAGCGAACAGCAAAAACCTGATCAGCCTGCAAGTTACTCGCAGGCTGATCTGGTTTTATGCTGTTTGCATAGGTCTTTTAAATGGTGTCCTCTATGAGGGAAAGGGTTAAAAAGACATGCACGATAAACCCAAGATTGCCTAATTCCTCAGTTTTATTTTAGTTCCAGGGTTATATTGAATGAAAAAAGGGATGGACATTTCCAGTATTTAAGTCCCCACCTCTATCCATTATTAAGGGATTATTTTGCATTCACAACTATGTAAACTGCATAAAAACCCATGACTTATTTTTGAGTAAACTAGGTCAACACCTGATCATATGGTGCTGTTTATACCTGAAATATTGATTTTCATTCTCTTTGTCTCATATATTTGACTTTACATCATTGAATTTATTTTCATTTAAAATAAGGGACCTTGACCTTGGTGCTTTGTTTATATATCTGACCTTGACTTTCATTAGAATTCCATTTGTCCTTGACTTTTAAAATTTGACCATGGCCTTATTGCTCAAAGCTCCAAAAGGAACCCTGACCATATGCTCTGTACCTTTGTTTAATTTCTTGACCTTGACCTCCATTATCTAAGTTTAAATCTCTAACTTGACCTTTAGGTGATTGCCCTGGGAACAATCAACGATTGAAAACAATTCTATTTCTACAACAATAACAGAGACATTCACCGGGGAGCCCCATGTGTATCCAATAGAGTTTGAGGATAACCTCTAGTTGCGGAGGAAGTATACTCCAGGATCGTTTTTCTCGAATCCTAAAGTCAGGTGAGGTCATCATTTTGTGAGTTTTGGATAATTCCAAAAATTCTTAGTGTCTTTTTATAGAAAATTATTTTTATCTCAACAAATTAGCTAGATGTTTCTAAAGACTGAATTGTAAATTCAATGTTAAACACAAAAGATAAAGTTTTATAAAAAATCAGCATCTTTTTTAGTACAGCCAAACTTTAACAAAACTGGAGTCATGAAATATTGCCTGTCCTGTAAAAATGCCCAAAATCTCCACAGTTGAATCATTCATCACAAAATGTAGCCTGAATTGTTGTTTAGGTATGTTGAATCAAGTTCTCTGAAACAAAATAGAAAATAGGCATAAAAGGGGTAAACCAATGTTGCAGGATATCTTCAGTGATCTGTTTATAGAATAAATGGGGGCTATAATAAAATCAGGCTTATGAAACCCTGTCATTACATCATTATGTCACTTCCCATCCCATCCTACAGTCAAATTACAGAAAGACAAGGTGAGATCGGGGAGTACAAATCTACTTTAGTGATAGTCCTTTTTAAATATGAACAGCATAACCTCCCTGAAAATTGAAATCAATATAAATATTGGCAAGAGAAAAGCCCTCACCTACATATTAAATCTTTCAGTTGGATGAGAATGGCATTTTTTGCCACTTTCAGTTCAGATTAAATCACATCCTGACATTTTATGAAAAAATACATACAATGACCTATACTTCATTGTACTGTAAATTCTGTATTGATTAATGAAATCTAATGAAATTGCTTCAATTTACAATGTTCAGATTCCAATCATTTCATGGGAAACAGGAATGTTCTTTTACCTCATTCATTTTTGTGGGACTGTTTTTGTGTCACCTCTGCTTACCGCAGGTGACACATATTAAGATCACTTTTCTGTCATCTGTCTGTCCATCCGTCTGTCCGTCCGTCAATTTTTCTGTCAGCCTTCAGCAGGTGAGACACGTTTTCCAGAGAACCACTTGTTCATTGATTTCGTGATCCCTTTATCCACTTATATTAAACAAAATTGATTTAATTACAGATTCCCCACGAAATAAAATGTCAAAGAATATTAATGATTTTATAAAAAAAGAAAACTTTTGGGTTTGGGCCAATAAGACTGTTGTCTAGGCTTCTCATAGTATGTGTATATTTTTTGAATCATAGATATGTATATATTTTTGAATCAAGATTCAAGTCTGTTCCTTTATTCTAATACAGATATAGTGTTATTAGAGTGTTATTGAGTCTTGAGTTACAGAGCGGGGCCCCGTTCACTAAACTTCATACAAACAAATTTTTCTTAGTCATATTAGTCTGTTTGTTCTACATAGTGTCTACTAATGTCTTTTTTTTCACAATAAAACATGAAAAAAGATGTCCCAATTTATTGTCTTATACAAAACTAAACTCTTCTTGTAAAGAAAAATTCACAGGAAAAATACTATTTTTACGTCTGTGAATTTATGCTTACAAGATTTTTTCTCATACAGAGTGTAGTGAAATGGGCCCCAGGCCCCAATTGTCTGGTGTAATTTGAGTGCAAACCAGGATATCATATGACATTGGATGATACAATTAACAATACAAACGATTTGATTGCTTGTTATGCTCTACGGGCATCTGTAATTTACAATAATTGAAATGTGTCTGTAATTTTTAGTTCACTATGTTCTCTAATTGTCATTTACCAAAGATGTATACAACTAGCCCCAGATGTACCTTTGCCTTGCACTTGCAGAATGGGATTGCTATTAGACATTGGAGTACTCAAATTTGTTTTACCAGAAATCAGTGCTGTACTTCGGGTACAATAAATCAAAGCGCTCATTGCACTGAGAACGGCAGCCGGATTAACAGGAAAAAGCTGTGATTCTTAAAAATTTGATACAATAGAGGCAAAAGCCACATAACGCAAAAATCCTCTTATATATTTTGAAATATGCAAACAAATGAACAGTTTTATAGCCTAATGTCTCACAATAATGAAATTTTTAAGAATAGTGCAATGCATTAAATTCCATGTTTTTTGGGTTTTTTTTAAATGAAAACATTAAAAGCAAAATTTATTTGTTGTTCAATAAAGTATGTTAATTATACAGTCTAGTTAAGGTACGACACTGGGTAATGGGCAACTATCAAATTTACTGGTTTGAATAACCTGAGTATAACACAGTTAGTACAAAAGTTATACCCCTATCTTATGTCAAGATATCGTTCTCAGATTCGACAAAATATAAATTAGTACCTTTGTTATTCCCCATATTGCACACATTTTTCGAAAATTTCGGACAGCGATATCTAAGTCATTTTTTTCACTAAATAACTTCGTTTTTGTATTAAACTGTATCTATACAAATGAACTAGTGATCCGTGTCTCAAATTTCTTTAAAATTTTCTGTTCAAAAGTTAATTAATTAGCCTTGTAACAAAACTAAAACAATTATCGAAAAACTGAGACAGGATCACTAACGGATCAAAGACCTTCCGACAGACGAAAACCGCTTTGAAATCGGACAACAATCAACTTTGTAATCACTGTCCAAACACCCCCACTACAAGCTAATTCCAGTGTGTGGAAAATTAGCTTGAAAGATAAAACGATCAAAATGTGCTAATTAAATGGATTATCGCATAACTGTTCAGCCTTAATTAAATTCTTTTTGCTCAGAAGTTTAGTTGTTTGATACATCGTCCATTATTCACACTTTCCGAACATAAAGTACCTAAACTTTTGGGTTTACATCCCATAAAGTCTTCTAGTGTCATAGTGCACATGGCATATAAACACATAAAAGTCACGTGACTATCTTCAAGCGTCGAGATAAGGGGGCCCACACAGGGAAAATAATGGATACCGAAGCCGCACTAAGCCGACAGTCGTAGGGGCAGGGTATGATTGAAATGTTTTTGCATTTATTAATTACATATACGTATTTTATTATTTGATATTATGCCTGTTTTAATATGAACATAATTAGGGTTTGGGTTAAGGTAGCAACATGGGTAATAACGGTAAAATGCATCAAAATGTCTATGAAAATAAAACACATTTTGTTTCATCAGTCTGTATCTTCATTCTGGTACAGATCTCCAAAATTAATAGAATAACGATTAAATAAAATAACCATCATTTATGCTCCATGCACAGACGTCATATATAGCGCAACGTCATAAAATCGACGTCACGCCTGTCTTTGAATTTAAAAAGCAAATTTTTTCTTTTGTCGTTTTATTGATTCTTAACTGAAATCTTCACGACAAAAAAGTATGGGTTTATCGGACTTTTGATTGGTTTGCTTATTTATCAACACTGTCTCACATTTCTTACATATAAACGGTTTTCTTATCCTGCAACATGCAAATACGAACCCCAATATACCAAAACTGTAAATTCTATAACAATAGATTGATTTCTTAAAATTAGTAATTATAAAGTTTTTTTTTTAATCGTATGTGTAAATATAATTGCAAATAAAAGCTTATAAAAATAAAGCCATTGCGAGGGAATACTTTTAAATGAAAATAACCTTATTGAAACGTATTGGGATATAAAAGTTTTGTTTACTACTTTTGCAACAATACAATACAAAAACTTTGTGTTAAAAAATATTGTCTATATAGATTATTCTTGATTTGTCTGGGTCGGGTTAATCAGTGTCCCCTGAAAACTGGTTTCCTGTGTGTACTGCACTGTGGGTTTTATTACCGTGTGCCGTTTGGTCCTATATCACACAGTTTACTGGACTCGGGGCCCCAGTATATTTCTAATAGACTTTCCTGTCCCCCGTGTAATGGCTACATGTTGACAACTAACGGCCTCTAAATTGGGTTTCTATTTGGGTCCTAAGAACCGCGTGGAAACAATTGTACTTTTTAAAGTGTAATGAAAAAAAATGAAGTTCATTTCGATATTCAAATAAAAGGACAAATACTTTAAGATGTTGAGTATATTAAATACTATTGAAAAGATTTCTTTTATTTCCCATATTTACTTCAGGTGAAATAAACATTAACCTGCTGCTATAGTAACTGAAGTTATTGACAAACGACAACTAATATCTTCCAAGCGTATAAACTGATTTCCCTACACACGCCTCTGAAAAACCCCGCCTACTCGACGTCACGTGATCGAAATAGCGGACTGGCTTTTTCGGCTAATGGGGTCTGGTTATTCAGGGCCATAAATCGCAATATTTTTAAAATGAGATATCGGATTTTTTGTTTTCACAGATCATTAGAAGAAGGTGTAAGTATTTTATTCCGTTAAAAAAACCCCTTTTGATGCATTTTACCGTTATTACCTAATGTCCTACCTTAAATGGTTGCTAATTTTATGCAATGCAGTTGCTAGGTCCGATGGCCATACAGCAATAAACATTTCTACTTCTTAAAAAAAAAAATAAAATAAATAAATTGATGGGTTTCTGTATTTCTGAGATTATTTTTTCATTACAACCTTAATAGGAAAAACATTTACATAAGAACATGACTTGAAAAACTGACACATTCCTATCTTCATTTAAAAAACAGAATTACCTAAAGACCCACTTCTTAACAAGTAGGTTTAAAATGATCTTTCATAAAATCTTTCTCCTAAAAAAAAAACAACTTAAAATGTAAAAGACCCACTTTCCTCAATGAAAAGACTCGCTTCAAATGACTGAAAAACCCCCTTCAAATGGAAAAGACCCCACTTTGCCCATCTGTCAAGAAAAAGACCCACTTCTTATGTAAAAGACTCATTTTTTGCTCACTTGTAAGGAAAAAGACCCACTATTATATAAAAAACTCGCTTTTTGCCCAATTGTTCAGAAAAAGGTCCACTTCTTTTGTAAAAAACATACTTTTTTGTCACATGTTCAAATAAAGATCAACTAAAACCAACTTTTTTTAGGTTGAAAACCCACAATAAACCCACTTTCTTCCAAATAACTTACTTTAGACCCGCTTTCAAATGAAAAAAAAAACGGGAAAACTCGCTTTTTTGTAAAAAAATCAAAAAATGGCCACTTTAAAGTGGGTTTTGGAAAAAAAACCCTTTATCTTTTGGGGAAGAGTATTATTATAGCCAATCAGTTATGGATCTTTGACATACCCAAGTAACGCTTTTCTCTTGTATTTCCAAGTTTCTTTTAAAAAAAATAAATAAAAGGAACAAGATGCATTTGTCAATATTTTGTTTGTCCTGGGTTTTCTGAGCGTGGAAAAAGTGGGTGGCAAATGCCATACATGGTCACAAGTTAAGTGTGTAAATGGAAAATCAAGGCTACAATAAATTATATTTTCATATATCAGGTGATCATTTCTGAAATTATATTCTTCTGAAAATGGTGCTACCAGAGCCTTATTGAATTTCCGAAGAGAAATAAAACATGCCTACAAGAAAATTGGTGGGTGGCAGGGTTTGCTGCACAAATATGGGCTAAAGGTTATTTTGATGCCACCAGCTGCTAAAGTAATATTCAAACATGAATGAATTATATTATTTTTTTTTGCTCACCTAGCATGTAGTGCTCATGTGAGCTTTTAGGATCAATTAAAGTCTGTCAACCTAATTGTTTCAAACATCTCCTCCAAACCACTGAGCCAAGTAAAATGAAACTTGCCGGTGATATTCCTTGCATGAAGCTTTACCAAAGTCATTCAAATGTTCTCTTGGTAACAGGAGCTTCTCCGAAACCACAAGGCCTAGAGCTAAGATATTTAGTGTGTGGTATTGCCCATTGTTCAAATAATAGCCCTTTAGTCAAAATAGGCCCTGTCCCAGTTTAACATAGACTTGTATGGGAAAAACTAGAAATATCTTCTTGTCAGAAACCACAAACTGACCTGATGTTTAGATATTTTTTTTATAACATAGCCTTGTGGGGGTTTACTTAAGGATTTGACTTTCACTATCCAGGGGCAAGTTATTTTGAACATCTGCTAGCCCCCAGTGAAAACGGGTTTCCCGATCTTGAAGTTAGTTAGGTTTGTTAATACTTAAAATTAAATATGTGCAATATTAAGGGGATTTTAGTTAATAGGTATCAAAGACAATTTGCAAGCATTTTCCCCCTGATATACTACAGAAAATAAAAAACCCTGAAAGATTTCATTACATAAATAAACTTGCCCGGCTATCTCTCTTTGAAAAATCTTTTGCCCGCAGTGATTTTAACCCGGCGTGGCAAGTGGGCGTCCATTTAAGAAACCCCTGCCTAGTGAACATGAACCAAGTTTTCAAATCAGGGCCCCGGGGGTCAAAATTTGTCCCACCCCAGGGGCCCACTTGATTTCATAGCTATGACCATCAAAATTTGTACCACAGGTACAGTTTTTGTGTGGAATTAAGATTACTTGCTGTACTTCTGTATGGATTATGTCTTCAGTATGACTAGGTTCTAAAAGGCAATGAAGGCAATATTTCTAAGGTGAGTGATTCGGGGCCATTTTGGCCTTTTGTTGTTATTTAAAATTAATAAGAGTACCTAGCAGGGATTTTAGTAAATCATTATATAAGATGAAAAATAAAAACAACAACAGAAACACAATATTTTGTTAAAATTTGTAAAATCATTACTTTTCATAATGTTTGTTGTAACTCTGTTTTAAATAATTTGTTGGGCATACATATTATGTTCTAGCTACAGAAAAAAATTAGTCATGAAGATTTTTTAGCTCACTGGGCACATAGTGATGAAACTTGCCTTTGGGGGTTCTTTAATATGAAGCTCTACCAAAGTTGATTAAATGGTTCTGGTCTGTTGCATATCTGGGGCACAGCTAGAGCTAAGAATAAAATTTAAAAGTGAAAACTTTAAAATAGCTTCTTCACATAGAGCTTAGATATTTGGTGTGTGCACCTCTACCAAATTTTTCATCATGGCCATTGGGTCAAAATTTTGGTTCTCCCCCAGGGTCACTTGGTTTTATATAAACTTTCAAAGGAAAATTAAAAAAAAATCTTTTATCAACCACAAATCCTTGAGTTTAGATATTTATGTGTGGCATAGTCCTGTTGATCTCTACCAAGTTTAAAAAACTCTTTTGTCAGGAACCAAAAGGGCTTGGATTTAGATATTTTGTGTGTAAAATGGCCTAGTGAAACTCTCCTATGTTCAAGTCATGGCCCTGGAGTTAAAATTGGCCTGCCCCAGGGTCACTTGATTTATATACCGTATACACGGTCAGATTAGGCGCAGCTACGTATAAGGCGCATCCTAACTTCAGGGTAACTTTTTTGAAAAAAAAATCACTTATCGATCATATGCAGCGAAATCTTGTTTTGAATTTGCGCCGTCGTACATTTTGCCCAGACCGAAAGCTATCCGTAGGGTCACCGGGCTAATCATAACGGTGAACCGTTTTATTTACACATGGCATAAGGTTACCGTTAGACAGTTACATTAACGACGGGCAGGATAAAGGTGACCATTTTCATAACATGACATTAACTCAACTGTGTCCCCGCATTCTAACACTTGGACCATTGTCACCTGTCAAAATTCTCCCAACTAACAAACTTTACGTAACAATTGCCACCCCGTCAAGTTTCTCCCAGAAATCATGAAGTCCCGTAAAATCAACTTATTTGTTTATATTGAAAATGGCTTCCATCAAGTTATTTTAGTTTCTCAAGAATCATTTTTTTTATGAAATATACCTGTAGAAAAACTAATAAAACAAAAAACAATAATCTGGTATTTTTATCATGGGTTTTTTATAGACTTGTGTCATATTATCGTATTCATTGGCTTTCAGTATTTCCCCTTTTCTGAGATCGTATACCGGTAATTTTTACTTCTCGGTGATTGAAAAAAAGAAACCTGAAAAGCTGTATATCATCATATAAGGCGCACCCCCTCTAATAACTTGAATTATCTGGAAAAAAAGTGCGCCTAATCTGCCCGGGGTATACGGTAGACTTGTATAGTGAAAAAAAGTCTTTTTCTTTAAACAATAATACCTGGAGCTTAGAATTAGATGTGTGTCAGTGTCTACTAGTAGTGTGTGACGTAGTCACTTACAACTAAGTACCTACATTCTGAGTATCTGCTTCTTTTAATTGAAAACTCAATAACCTCTCAATTTTGTATGAATGTTGAACAAATTCACAAACTTAGATTCAGCTAAAGTGTTGAAAACTCTGAGTAAAAAAATAAATACTGAGGGACACAACAATTGTGTGGGGGCATATAAAAGCAAGAAGAACAAATTTCTCTATAATATTGCATAACTGTCACTTTAAACCCTGCGGAGGAATATAATTTCTTTTGATTCAAAGGTGACTCGAAGGTAAATTTGGATTGTGGTTTGTGCAGGTTTCGGTCATTTAGTGGTGTTACAATGATCCATATATAAATGAACCACCATCAATAGCTTCTCTAATGTTTCATAAGACTTCTTGATATCATTCCTCCATGCCAATCTACTCACCATCAATGATTTATCGGACACTGAACTTGTTGCTTTTATGGCAATCTGCAGAGCTTCAATCTCCAGATATTTCAATAACTGTCATTCATTTAGTGAAATTTGACAGTTCAAGGAAATAAAAGTTGATTTTTTAAGTTGCTGTTGATCTCACTACTGCTTCTAAATTTTTTTTTTATCAATTTTCTGGATGTGCCTTCATCTGCTATTTTTGCCACCCAAAAATTTTTAGCTTCCTGTGCTTGAAAGAACTGTTGTTTTTTTCTTCTTTTGTATTCTGTTTTTGTCATATTTTTGAAAGAGATTTCAAAATTTCAATCGATATGAAACATTCACCTTTGACTGCAAGTTGTCTAGATCTATGATGCATCACTAGTTTAAAGTGATCTTCAATTTCAAATAATGATAATCTGATCTGATAATGATAACTGAAACAACCATTTTTTTTTAGGTAGCAATGAATATTTAGAAATTCAAAGCTTTTTTTTTGTCTGTCTAAATTCTATTCTGTCCTTGAGTTCAGAAGATTAAAATAAAATGGGGAGCCTTAACTTGACTATTTTAAATGGGGGAAAACATTGTGTGTACTGAGCCCTCTTTAAGGGTAAATAATTCTTTTTATCTTTCATTAATGTCTTCCCTGAAAATTTTTGCTTCATCTTGACATTGTCTTCCAAGTTTGCCATGTTTGAGTCATGATTTTGTTTTGGGAGTTGTCCTTGGCTGCAACAATGTCTCAGTTATGCAGAAACATCCATAATTAAAGATAGAAAAAAACCCCTAGAGTGCACGGAGGCTCCCAGCTAGAATCCTAAACTTTCTCATGCTTTATCCTTAGGCTAAAAAATGACTGAAATCTACTGTTGGGTGGATGTGAAACCAAACATATACTATATTTTGGGATATATGAACAAAATTTTTTTAGTTTGAATAATTGTAGATTAAGAAGTGCTTTTCTGCTTGACCTTGACCATCACCTCTACCAGAAGGCATGTGTTAGAAACTCTTGTGGATCTTTACAAAACTTTTTCCCCTTTTTTAAAATTTTTTAGCTCAACTATTGTCTGAATTGTCTGAGCTATTGGGGTGTTACATATTACACCTTACCTATTTATATACACAACACTGTAGAAGGAAATCCTCATTCTAAGAATAACTTGTTTACTAGTTTTGTTCTGGAGTGATCTATTAGGCGATCCCTATCTAAAATAAACTTGTTTACTGGTATATTTTTAACTGGAATTTTCTTTCTTTCTTTCTATGGAAAATTCTAGAAGTCTTTTGTAACCTGTTTACACTTTAGGTATTCTTTTTGAAGAATATAAAGGTTGTTTCTAGAATATTTTTTCTCAAGTATTATAATGAAGGTGTTTTAGGGAGAGCAGACTTTGAGGAACTTGTTTTTGCAGACTTGTTTGAAGATTTGTTTGCAGCAATTCATCAAGTGTGGGTCATTCAACAGTGTGGGATTAATTTTTAGACTTACATTTGGGTAAAGGACATATCTGTTGGGTTGCTCAGGGTTTAAATTAAATTTTATCAATCAGACAAGGATCAAACTATTTGTTACAATAATTGAAGACACTGTATGTTGTGATATCATATTCCCTATTTGTCCCCTTGTTAATAATTAAAATATATTTAGTTAACTAGTTTGTTGCTGGCTTTTCTTTGTTGCGCCATTTTATCAAAATTTGGGCGTAACAGCGGTCACCCATTCAATCAGCCTTCCTGTTAGCAATTTGTTATCCAGCCCTATCTTTCTTATGACATATGATATGCATATGAAACTTTGTAGCGGAAAAGAATTTTTTGAGAGAAAGTGCAGTGACCAAGAACCATAACTCTAACTGGTCCGGAGCTTTACTTTAAAGCTATACAAGCTATGACTTAAACTTTAAACATGCATAGAAGTGCAGTGACAAAGAACCGTGACTGCACTTGGTCCAATTTTTTAATCATTTTCCTTTCATTTATTTTATAACAAATTTTTGTTCAGAGCATTAATCAAAATTGTAAAATGTATTGACTTGAAACTTTAAATAATAAAATGGCAACCAGGAGAAGTACAGTGACCAAGAAGCGTAACTCTACCTTATCCCATTTTGAGCTCTCCAGAGCAAAACGTTCTCAAGGTGAACTATTGAGATTACCTTCCATCCGTTATCTGTCATTGTCTGTCATCAACAATTTGCTTTAAAAGACATCTATTTTGAAACAAATTGGTATATGAAATTGATGAAACTTGGCATGCATCATCCTTGGGTGGCCCCTTCACAAAAATTGTTGAAATTAACTTGATCCAGGAGAAGGAAGTAACCAAGAACCATAAACTCTACCTGTGCCATTTTTAGTATATACATTACTATTCGGAAACAAATGCAGGGTAAACTTTATGATTATTTTGGGATATTATGATTTGTTTAAAACATAAAGATGAATCCATTTTCCACTTGAACTTGTAGATCATGATAAGAATTCAATATATTGTTAACCCTTTCCCTCATAGAGGACACCATGAAAAGACCTACGCAAACAGCATAAAACCAGATCACCTGCGAGTAACTCGCAGGCTGATCAGTTTTATGCGTTCGCTGCTCCTCATGGGCTGGAAATGAGGATTTTTTAATTAAATTTGATAAGGTTTAAAATGTGGTTTTCTGCAGATCAGGGTTTATGTTACCTATTGAGTGCGTCAAAATGAGTCTATATGAGGGGAAAAAGGGTTTAAGGTGCTGGAATAGTCATGTGTGCTGTCCTCTGACAGCTGTGGTTTGAATTGTCTTCTGTAAAGTTTTTTTATATCAATTTAACATTTTCACCTAACCCTTTTTAAAGGTATTAATACCACATCCAACTGTAGGCAATAGTACACAACTCTGTCATGGATTTGAGCATAATTAAGCCACCTTTTCTGCTTGTAATCTTTATAAATTTTTGTGCCACCTTTCTTTCTCATTTAACTCTTTTAGGTAATGCTTTGAAACTTTTATAACCCCCTCCACCTGTAGGCAAAGGTACACAACTCTGTCATAGATTTTAAAATGATTTTATTTCCTTTTTTATCCCCCGCCAAACGTGGCAGTAATAGTCTCTGTCCATCCATCCGTCTGTCCATCCTTCCATCCCACATATTTGCCGGAGCATAACTCTAAAAGTATTTGAGGTATCAACTTGATACTTCTTTGGGGGATAGACCTCATTGAGAAGGAGTGCAGTGCACAAGATGATAACTTACCCTTTCCCCTAATTT
>CM037780.1:43844847-43872976 GCA_021229015.1 Solen grandis | reverse complement strand
TTGGTATGTAGCATCATCTGGTGGACCTCTACCAATTTTGCTCAAGTCATGGCCCTGGGGTAGACACTGTATATATCCTGGAGTGAGGGAAGTCCAGATCCTTAAAACTACTTCAGTTAAATCTTGCTTCGTTTTAATTGCGTGCTGCACTCGGCCAGTTCGGATTTTTATCCTCCTCCAAACATTTTCAATGATGTTCAAGTCTGGTGACTGGGGGCTATTACCAAAATGTTTGGCCACAACCTGCCATAAATGACTACCTAACAAATTGATATATTTTTCGGTGTTTAAATTACCACCAATTGGTGTTATAATTCCAACCCAAGCGTATGAAATACACCCTTAAATTTGTGCACTGCCTTTATGTAATGATAGCTGGCCGAGGCTGTATATCTGTATACTGTATATCTCAATTAATTTTGAAAATTAAAAGAAAAGAAGATACTATTGTAAAAGTCACAGAACCTTTTTGGATGAAATCTGGTTGAAATTTAAATGCGAAAAGGTTCTAAGTGATATCATATGACGCAAGAGTTTTTTTTTTTGTTTTTTTTTTTGTTTTTTTTTTTTTTTTTGTAGACTTCATTCCTGTGACAAAGCGACATGTGGGGGTAGTTGCGCCATTACAATGGCAGTTTTAGTTTGATGTTATGAACAAAAAGGTTACCCTTACATTTTCATTAAAAAAACTGTACATCTTAAGTTTAGCAGGACAAGAAACATGCAAGAATAAATGTATGGTGCTGACTTAAAGTAACTCAAAGGCACTGAAGTATTTGACTATTAGTTTTTGCTGTAAACTTAATCCTTTAAATATATTTGTCCTAAAAAGTTTGAAAACTCATGTATGTATTTACCAATAGGAAAATGTACTTGTGTACAAAGAAAAACATTAAAACACAAGCCTATGAATGGAAAGTAATGAACCTTTATTTGGAGAGTTGGAAGATTAGCCTTTAAAAAATGACAGTTATCCAAAGTTGGCCATAAACTAAGCTTTGACTGCCTATTTGTCTTCGAAATGTAATGTCTGTAGCCCCATATGGATGTATGTATGCATGTGTCGGAAACCTTTCAGTTGTACAAGTTGCTTGGACATTGTTTCAAGTGAACATGCATGAGTTACTTTGACATGTACATTACAGAGAATGAAGTTTTTGGGAGTATATAATGTCAGCCTATGTGCAGTGGTCATTTATCTTTTTAAATGATACCTTACCAACTCAAGCAGATGCTGATTAACATTGACATGTAACAATTATTGTTGTTCTCAGTCTGGACATTGCATCATTTGGCTACATTGTTCTATGTTCTAACGATGTTTAAGCAAGAACATTTGTCTGAAAAAAGTTGAGTGTGAAAATATTAAATTATTGTTCCAACAGCGTTTCATGCTATTGCTTCATCGTGTAATGCAGCTGATGTATTTTTTATTTAAACTCAAGGTGTGACATTAAGCTAAGAGCTATGGTCCTTTGTCATGTGCTTCAACTAATGGATCATAACAATGCATGACAAAGTTAACGTCCTGACAAAAAAAATGTTAACGCTTGCCGGCCCGCCTACACTTTCTAACTTATATACTGGTGATAGTTCGTGAATTATAAATAAAACGAATTTAATTCAAGGAAAATGTTTTTCAAATGTACTGAAACTGCAATTGTCCTACATCTTCAAACCTCAGGTTGTGAACTTAAACAAGAGGGCCAAGATGGCGCTGTGTCGCTCACCTTAGTAAGATTGCTGTGTTTGTCATAATTACTAAATATGTTGCAAAACAAAAAGTGTGTGCAATGTTGTTTTCTTTTTTAACTTTTGACTAAGTGACCTAGATTTTGACCCTACCTAACGGGGCCGCCGTGGCCGAGTGGTTACAGTCGTGGACTACAAATCTCTCAGCCCCTCACCGCTGTGGGTTCGAATCCCGGTAGGGACTTCGGATTTTTCATGAGAGGAAGCCTTCCAGCTGGCTTGCGGTAGGTCGGTGGTTCTACCCGGGTACCTCTGTGTACTCGGGGTCTTCCTCCACATGTAATTAGCTGGACGTCGCTATATGATTGAAATACCATCGCAGCGACGGTAAACCCCAATACAACATGACCCTACCTAAATTTGCACTAATCTGGGATTTCATGCAGACAACATTCTTATCAAGTTTTATGAAGACTGGGATAAAAAATGTAGCCTCTTCAGTGTTCACATGTACATATTTTAGAAGGTTTAGACCAGTTAGCCCCGATTGACGTTATACAAGTTTGAAACCAAATTACCCACTTGAACGTAAATTTTGACGTCCTTTTAGCTCACCTCAGGATATGCTATTGTGACCGACTTTTGTCCGTCGTCCGTCGTCAACAATTGCTTATGAACACTCTAGAGGCCACAGTTTTTGGCCCAATCTTCATGAAAAGTGGCCAGGATGTTTTCCTATATGATATATCGGATAAGTTCGAAATTGGGTCATGTGGGGTAAAAAATACTAGGTCACCAGGTCAAATCTTAGAAAAACCCTGTGAACACTCTAGAGCCCACAGTTATGTCTAATCTTCATTAAACTTGGTCAGGACGTTTGTCTTCATTAAATCTCATATGAGTTCATGTGGCCATGTGGGATCAAAAACAAGATCACTAGATCAAATCTTAGAAAATCTTAGACAAATATTGTGAATACACTGGAGGCCACAGTTTTGGTCCAACCACCATAGAACTTGGTCAGAATGTTTATCTACATGAAATCTGGAATGAATTCGAAATGGGTAACATGAGTCAAAAGTAGGTCACTAGGACAAGTCATAACAAAAACTTGTGACCACTCCAGAAGCCACAAGTTTGGCCTAACCTTCATGTAACATAATGTTTGTTTATATATAGTATCGGATAAATTCGAAACTTGGTCATATGGGGTCAAAAGATAGGTCACCATGGCAAATCTTAAAATAAACTAGTGAACACTCTGAATCATGAGAAAATCTTAGCAAATGCAGCTGTGAGACTCGAGTTCTAACCCTGGTAGATGAGCTCAATACATATTTAGAGAGAGGAAAACAATACGATCATGCCTTCCTGGATTTCTCTAAAATTTTCAACAAAGCTCCACACAATCGACTGCTGTCCAAGTTCAACCACTATGGGATTACAAAGAACACTTTGACCTGGATCCAAGCCTTCCTTTCGAATACAACCGAGCATGTCATCGTTGATGGAGCTACATCCGAGCCTGCACCCGTCTCTAGCGCCGTCCTACAGGAACGTATCCTTGCCCTCATCAATGATTTACCACTGAACGTACAATCCAGGCGTGCATTCAGTATGACAAACCGTATGCAGTCCTACGCTTACAGTCAGTAATAAAACTATCTCAGTGTCATAAACCACGATGTTAACGTATACCAATGTACAGCATAAGAAGCACGTGAACAGCATACTATATGGTCCTAAGACACAACTCCATAGCTAACTGTAACGACCGGTTGCATACGGTTTGTCATACTGAAAGCACGCCAGTAATATGCTCTTTGCAGATGATTGTGTGGTCTATCGGAAGATCAGTTCTAAATCTAATATTTAACCTGGCGAAATGAAAGAACAAATGGGTATCGTCCTTCTACACAGAAAAATACTCCATCCTACGTGTCTATATAAAGAGGTCTTCTATGGTTTTCAACTACACCATCAAAGACCACATCTTGGATTCTGAGGATTGCAACAAGTACCTAGGGTACATCTAACGCAGAACATGACATGGAATACCCACATTGACAAGGTTATTAAGAAGGGGAACAGTACTCTAGGACTTCTTTGTAAAAAATCTTAGAGTCAGGAACGAAACCTCCAAGACCAAAGCCTACGAGGGGTTATCCAAAAATACGTGGACTTTTTACGTAGCATAAAATCCATTTGGAATATCAGCCTAAAAGTTTGATATGTCGTTTTGAAACATATAATCAAATAACTCTGAAATTCTCGTGAATATATCTTTATACAAATTAAGAATATACGGCTTTACAATAACACATCATCGCGCTCCTGCGCAGCCTATAAATACACTCAAAGTCATTTTCTTTTTTGGTCATAATTAGAAACGTCAAATATGACAATGATATTCCCTCGCGTTATTTACTGTTTCTCAAAATAACCACTACCAGCTTCCATACAAAGCTTGTGACGATCAAGTGCTCGCATACGTTAGCGAACCACGTTCCGCAAAGGCTCAAAATAATCTGTTGTGTACTGTTGAGCAATTCAGCCACTGACTCGAACCGTTTACCCCGCAATTTACCTTTTCACTTTCAGTCGAAATTATAGTTATTTCATTATTAATTATTATGATTACTATTAATGATATAATCATAATAATTTTTTATTATTATTGCAGTTTTTTTCTCTTAATTAATGATAATGATTTAAAGTCGTAATATTGGCGAGTTCCCACTGTCAACGGGAAATTTCAAACGAAATACAAAAATAATTATTTCTTATGTCTGAAATGTCAAGATTTCGAGTGGGGATTTAGTGATTTAACCCCATTCGAACCACGATGAACGGAAGTGAACCCAACTCGATGTCTATGAGGTCGGCGCCGCGATTTATTTATGTACAGAAGGGAACGGTGCGAGTATTCCGAAGTTATTTTGTTTACAAATATTTTCGGAACACTCTTACCTTCCCGCTCTGTATCATATACAATCGCAACCTGAGCTGACCTTCGTGGTCTAAATCCCGAGTAGAAATCATGAAATTTCAGGCATTAAAAATAATAATACCTGTATTTCATGTGAACAGTTATGAAGGAAAATTATCCGCTGACAGTGGGATTTTTCCAATATTATCGATGGGCGCATTTTTATTGATTTGTTGACACTTATTCCCGATGGGTGCCCTTCAGCATCCTGCTGAAGTTGGTAACCTTGTTGTTTTATACATAGTGAATTTTTTTATTTACAAAGACATGGATAGTGAACGTAAGATTTATTGGAATGTGAATATTTTGATACATAAACTCAATGTAAATGGCGAATTAAAGTTGAAAACCGCTATATTCAAAGATTCAAATCCACCACATACCACAAATTTTCTTTTTTCACGTGAACAGAACTTTGGATAGCCTACCATCAGCTATAGCGGAGGCCATTGACTTGGTATCTTTCAAGCAGACGCAATCATTCATGACCTTTTAAAACACTGACCAAGCTTAGCTTCAAGGAGTCCCTATTGATTGTTGAGGCTGAGCCGACAGCGGTCACCGTAAGCGGAAAGGCTTAGGATAAAGGGGCGAAAACGTAGGTGTGTGACACTAATTTTTACCCTAATTCTTATCTTTTAACTATCACAACTCTTCTGGCTGTTCTATTCTCCTTCTTCATCTCTTTGACCGTAATCATTCGTTGCATAATAGTCAAGTGTGACGTCAACGTATGCTGTAGATATTGAAGAAAGTTCTGAATCTTCGCCCCTGTTAAACAATGCTAGGTGACTACTCGGGACACAGAACTTGCATCGAGATACCAAAGCCTAACACTCAACAACGGTGTACTTGTGCTATATGAGATCTTACTCTGATGTCAGTTGAACACAGACTGACTGAAAAACTGAGCGGATCCGCTTTTCTACAAGTTACGTGGCCTACAAAACATAAAATCTTCCAGGGTGAAACCCTTTCCATGAAAGAAAACATGGCCGTGAGATAAGCATTTAAATCGAATTGATGAATTAAATCAATGAAATATGATAATATAAACAATACTGGATGTTGTATTTTATTAATCTTGCTAAAATAATGTAGAAACGAAGGCTGAAACATCTAATCTGGATACCGGAACAAAAAACTTTGATAAACTCTACTAAAATGATAAGAACAGGATAAACTCAACTCAATCATTAGGCAGGTTCGTTATACTTAGGGGAAAAAAAAAGAAAACGATATCTGAAGATAAATATGATCGTGCATGCTGACATTACTGCATTAAAGCCCTTTCTTTATGGATAATTCAGATCTTTACGCTGGTAGTTTGTACCAAATCCTTCAATTAGATTACAAGACTTATTTTGATGCAAAGCATCAAAGACGCTGCGCATATGTTGAGCACGACTTAAATAAAGCAGAGCCATTTCAGAATAATTAAATACCATGTGAAAGTATTATTTACAAACAGCGGGTCTAAATATTCCTTCTAGGCAATGATACACGCCATTTTGTCAAATATATCATCAGCTGTAGGTCGTTTGGTTAAGAGATTTCTAAATTTTGAATTAAAATTCATGTAAATGAAGAGTGTCTTCGACCTTTATTTATTATAATAGGTTTATCTATTATCTATCAATTTTTTATATGTAATTATTGGGTCTGCAAGATGCATGACAATTTCTAGACAGTAAGCTGCTAAAGCAGTGTTAATACCGATATAAAAACATCATTAATTTATCAACAAGAACACTGGTAACCAAACAAATCAGCAGAGATAAGTTTTATTTGGTACGCTATGGAGGGATAAGTCCCGGATTTTACTATCTTCCCTATAGTTATTACTTCCCTTGATACGTATAGTTATTACTTCCCTTGATACGTATAGTTATTACTTCCCTTGATACGTAAAGTAGCGTGATGATAAATTTACATAGCTTTACAACATATGCTACAATATTCAGGTAAATTTACTAGTTTCAGGAACTGTATCATACTGGGGCCGCAGATTGGGCCTGGAGCCGGCTATTAGACATGTCCGATACTGCCAAATGTATAATGTTTCTGTTTATTAAACTTTCTACATCATACTGTTATATGTATCGTTAAACTTCGTTTTCATTGATTTTTCAAGTTGACGATATGTAATTAAAACTCTGAATATTTTATGGTCATAAAACATCTTCCAAAACCTTTTTTCTGAGCTTTAATGTTTCGGACTGCTTGCAAGGTGCGTTAAGCAAGTTTTAAAACCCGTAGCCTAGGAAGTTAGGGAGAAGTTATTAGATATCCATTTAATGTGTCGAATTTTTAATCTTTTTTTTTCACTTCAGTTTACAAGTATTAATTGATTCCTAAGGTGTTATTTCAAACATATTACATAGTTTTATTTTACAAAAATAACAGTGGTTGCTCCCTTTTTTTTTTTTTTTTTTTTTTTGATTATGCAGCTCCATGGCCAAATTAAAACCCTATTCCATACTGACATCGCGTTTCCATGCGGCATCACTAAACCATTTACAACATTTGTGTACATTATTTTCTGAATATGTTGCTCTTTCTGTGTTACAGCTCCGGCAATTTAGTTTATGTTAACGGAAAAGATATCTAAGTTCCAATGGTTATCTGACAGAGGAAGCGGTATGTGTTTGGCCTTCCGAGTTCACCAGGAAATCAGATAAAACGTCCGATAAATCACAGTATCAGGCATGAAGATAGCTGGACTCATAAACTTTTATGGGGTAATTTGATAAATGGCAGAACAACGTGTATCAGTAGCATTAAAAAAATGAATAAATCGTGATAAGCCAACAAAGGGCATTTATTAGCTCTACTTGTTATGCAATGACTCAGATATCCAGTGCATTTTTGCAATTTTTCAACGGTTCGGTGAAACAATTTAAAAATATATATTATATTTTTTTTCAGAATATTGAAGGATCAGACTAAATGAATCTTTGCCTTCAGTTGAAATTAAGCTAAAATCTAAGTAGAAATAATATAAATAAACATTTATTTGAATAAATATAAAATGTATTACATACATCAATAGAATAAAAAATATATGTATATTATACAAAGAAATGTGTCTCTGTGACACCAGCTGTATCTTCCTCCTGTATTTAAGGATTTGAAAGGGGGGAACACACACACACACACACACACACACACACAACTTGGCACAATTGTTTTACCATGAGCAGGCCAATGACTCAGATACGTAGTTAAATGTCAAGGTCACTCTTCGAGGTAAGAAATGGGCCTTGTCAAGATCATTGTAATTTCCTCATGTTCGTTGGCTGTCCTAGTATATCGTAAACTTCGATAATAATTCAAATTTACAATGTTAACCTATAACAGAACTTTACATACAAAAAATAATAATCATTTCTTCACCGCAAAGAAAGTGAAATCCGACGATTTTTTATATTAAAAAGGCCATAACTCCTGTCCAAATTGGGCGATATCAGCCATAATCGAACTTAGCAAAGAGATAATGGTAATAAATATAGTCATAAAGTTTGAAGATGATTGATAAAGAAATGAAGATGCTAGAGTACAAACACAGTGAAATCTGGCATTTTTTAATATCAACCATAATCAAACTTGGCGAAGAGATTGTGGTAACAAACATTGTCATAAAGTTTGTAGATGATTGGTTAAGAATGTAGAGGCTAGAGTGCAAACTAAGTGAAATCTAGTTTTTTTTATATTAAAGGGGACATAACTTCTGACCTAATTAGCCGATATCAGCCATACTCGAACTTGGCTGCAAGAATATTGCTTTAAACACTGTCATAAGTTTGAAGATGATTGATAGAGAAATAAAGATGCTAGAGTGCAAACAATGTGAAATCTGGCATTTTTTTAATATTAAAATGGGCATTGCTCCTGACCTAATTGGCCGATATCAGCCATAATCAATCTTGGCCAAGAAATTGTGGTAATAAATATTGTCATAAAGTTTGAAGATGATTGCTTAAGAAATGAAGAGGATAGAGTGCAAACAAACTAGTTATGGAAGACGGGCGGACGACGGACATTCATTGATCCTAATAGCTCATCCTGAGCACATGTGATCAGGTGAGCTGAAAATCGGCAAATATGAACCTCCGGGCCGTACTTGTTTGGGCTACTCCTTTTACTTTAAATGCGCAATTATCTCTTTTTTTTCTTTTCGCTTTCTATGTTTTTATCCAAGAGGAATATTTACATGGAACTACATTGTTGTTTTTAGCATATGCACCACAGAGTACCCGTTGGTTGTTGAAAGTTACTGTTCTGTGATGATTTTATTTTTCAAAATGATTAGGTTTTCGCACCTCGCAGTGCGAAAATCTATTGTTCTTCTTCTGTTGATTTTTTTTTTTTAGGATTTCGCACCTCACAGTGCGATAACCTATTGTTCTTCTTCTGTTGATTTGTTTATATATATATATATATATATGCTTTTTTAATATGTTTTCAGGTACATGTTTTTCATGTGGACAGTTCTGAAGCTTCAACAGTTCCTTTGTTGACATGATCAATACATTTCTTTAAATAACTATTGGAAACATTGATTCATTCAGCACATTGCCTCTTGGTTCAAGTTATTAAGCATGCAAACAACTGACAAAGTCACTCATATGATAGAGGAGGACATTCAGTATCAAATTAGATTATTCAGTTTCTGAATAAAAATGAGATCATTTAGTTTCTGAATTGAATGAAATTCATGTTATGACAACCGAATGTTAGGAATGTGTATGGTTTTAATTTCTTGTTGCTAAAGATGTTCATATATATATCTTTCAGAGGGTCTTTATGAAACGAATCTGAATTTGCCATGATTATTCTTAAAATTTATCAAATGTTTAAACACTAATTATTAAAACACATTACATCAATTGAAACAGTATTTAATTATATGTTTATCATTAAATAAGAGGGCCATGATGGCCCTGAATCGCTCACCTGATTATAAATGAGCAACATATGTTGGATTTTTCATATTGACCTACTTTTTGACCCCACATGACCCAATTTCGAACTTGTCAAAGATTTTATGGAAACAAACATTCTGACCAAGTTTCATGAAGATTGGGTCAAAAATGTTACTTTTTGACCCCCATGACCCAAATTTCGAACTTGTCAAAGATTTTATGGAAACAAACATTCTGACCAAGTTTCATGAAGATTGGGTCAAAAATGTTAGGTTAACAAGGTTTTTCTAAGATTTGACCTCGTGACTTACTTTTTGACCCCACATGACATAAATTCGAACTTGTCCAAGATTTTATGGAGAGAAACATTCTGACAAAGTTTCATGAAGATTAGCCTAAAATTATGGCCTCTAGAGTGTTAACAAGCCAAATTGTTGACGACGCACGTCGCACGACACACAACGGACAAAGGGCGATCACAAAAGCTCACCTTGAGCACGTTGTGCTCAGGTGAGCTAAAAATGATTCACTTTTTCATTTTCACAATTCAACACTGAAATCATTTTGAACTTTTTAAAAAAAATAATTATTTCTCAGCCATTTTTTTTTAAATCTAACTTAAGATCCATCCATTGGAAGAATATTCATCATTTTGATCCAGTTCACTTAACCATCTGCTAATATACACACTGCTTAATTGTCTCTTTATAACGTGTTTTAATTTCTATATTACTCAGGACATGACCTGCGCTTATGGGTGTTGGTCTTTGTCTTTGAAAAGTGTTTTGGTATTTCTGTCTATTGGAACTTTGTGTAATTAACCAATGTTTCAAAGACAGGAGGCTATTCTTCAAAACAACTATTGCCCACTTGTTTGTTGCGAGGAATTATTAAGCATGTCCAGATAAGTATATCTTGATTCAGTATTTCCTGTTCTAACGTTAGTATTGTGGAATATATATATATATATATATATATATATATATATATATATATATATATGTGTGTGTGTGTGTGTGTGTGTGTGTGTGTGTGTGTTGCAGACTAACGGATTTGTTAATTAACTAGATTTTTCTTTGAAAATTAAAGATTAAATGGAACCCACCTTCTGCTTTATTTCCAGATGATGACAATCACAAGGTAGTGTGGTGTAGTCATCCTATGAACATTCTATTTCGAGAATGAGAAAGAAAAGATGAACCAAACAATAATCATTGATGGTGGTGAAGTTTATAAAAGATTTCAAAACATCTGACAGACCTTATGACATTTTTTTTTAATTTTAACAGATATGTCCATAGAAAATTCAATAAATCTGTGATAATTGACCATCTACATATAGAAGCCACTTGCTTCTAGCAATTTTTTGTGGAGTTTTAATAAATGTTTTACTGTGTGCTTGTATCAGATCCAGTTTTATTCAATTAGCCATACCCATCTTTTCAGTTAGACAAATATCACTCTTCAAGTACTTACGAAACCTCTTCAGACACACTTCGGACAATGAAAAAAAACTTCTTTTTTAGTGCATCATTCTGTTATATATCTTGTTAAGAATGTAATTTTTATATTTTTCTTCAGGGTCCTGATCAGAACAGCCTTGTGCTGGAAGTTGCAGGCAGTGTATGTAGCTACCCGGTTGTGAATGAAAGTGTACAAGTTCAACTTGAGTACCAAAGGAAACAGATGACCATAGTTATTCACGTGAAAACAATTAAACACAAAAAAAACATGTTTGTAATAATGAGAAACCATGTTTCTGTTTAGATAAAGACTGTGCAGTCAGATGACTTGCAAAACTATGTGTTGAACTTCCTACAACATTATTTCGCCATGCTGAATTTCAAAGATTCTGCAAAAGAGGGGAGTCTATTCAGGTTTAGCAACATGCAAAAACGTATGATTCCACATTTTTATGATCATTTTCCTCAGTCTAAATATATGTTTGAATGTATTGGCTTATCCTGAAAACTGAATAATTCTGCCTTTGAAACTGGCCATGCGAGTTAGGATTTCTTCTTTTGTTAATCCAAAAGGAAAGCAAGGCAAGAATAAAGCTGCAGATATGCAAAAGGAAAATCAAGTGAAAACATTGAAGAAACATATCGAAGGTCTTGGGGCAAATAAGGCAGAACAATTTACTATTAGAATATTAAAAGCAGCTCCTGTAATTGATAAGATTGTGGAAAATATTGATAAAGACAATAATGTCAGAACTGTAACAACACATAAACAGAGATCTCGAGAAGAAGATTTGCAATGTATCATAGATGCACTGAAAGACACAAAACCATTTGAAACCAGAAATGGTCGACAGTTAGCAGGTTATCTAAATATCAAATCTAGTGTTTTTGAAGAATTGAATCCCACTAAAGATCTTTATGACGAAAGGATGATGGGTACTATTAACCGCTTAAAAAGAGGATTACCTCATACCTGATATTTATTATTTTAAGTCATCTTTTTAATTTTGAAGCGTTTGTTTTGTAAAATTTTGCCTCCAGATATACTAAAACTGAGTATTTTAGATTATCCCTTTACTTCATATAGACTCTTGACGCATAGGCAATCAGAGCAGACCAAAATCTGACATCTTCTTTAGAAGCCAATGATGTCTGAAATTTGTACATTAATATTCATGATGTAAGGGTCAAGTTGTTTAGCATTGAGGGATTTTTTGGTACATGATCTATATTTTAAATCATTTGCATGTTAACTCTATGAGCAATATAAATTGTACCTAAAATAGAAAATTTCTTCTGCTGAATGATAAAATATAAACAAGTTGGCTTTGATTGCTATGTAAAGAATGTGCATTTTAAAGACATTTTATACATCTATTGTCATATCCATTCAGGTTTTGACATCTTTTTATCCGAAACCTATGATGTAAATGAACACAAACAAAATTCAATTTTCATGTTATATATTTCATTTTAATGTTGGTTAAAAAGAACTTAGGGTAACGATAATGATATGTAACCAGTAATTTTATGTACATCGGAATAGGCCATTTTCAAGTATTTGCTAGACCCAGTTTTATCAAAACCAAATCGATCCGTTCCTACAAGCTATACGACCCTAGCTAAAGTTTGTAACAAAGCTTGGCGTAAAAACTCGATGCCTCCAGAGACCTTGGCTGTAATCTCTGATGACGGGTATCAAAAACAAGACCCGATACTCAATCAAAGGGATTCGCTGGATAAACAACTGCTTCCATTGAGAATAAGCACATTCGCCTTGCATTAAACGAAGGTGAAGTAAAAACGGACCCTATTACGTTGACGGATTCCACAAAGAGACGAACACCGTATACGAATTCATGGGGTGCTGGACACACGGATGTCCGAAATGTTACCCAAGGAGGGACACTGTGAACGGTTACACGCTACAAACTATGGAGCAGTTGTACAATGCCACAACTTTTCGGTTGAAAGAATTGGCACAACAAGGTTACAACACAGTTGTAATGTGGGAATGTGACTTTGATCAGAATGGCAAGATTGAACCAGAATACAAAGATACTGTGAACCGTTTCTTTCCCTTCCAAGAACCTATTATACATCGGGATACTTTTTTGGTGGACGAACCAATGCCGTTAGATTGTACCATGAAGTGGATACAACCACCAAGGAAGAAATCAAGTATGCTGACATTTGCTCTCTGTATCTATTCGTGAACAAGTACAAAGCATACCCCGTGGGACATCCCAACATCTTAAGTCAAGAGATGATTGATACAAAGAACATTGGAAAGTACAAGGGACTCACCAAATGTCGTGTATTGCCACCACAAGACCTGTGGTTACCAGTCCTACCTATTCACTGTAACAAGAAAATGGTTTTTACACTGTGCCGTACCTGTGCTGAGGAAGAGTGTGAAAAATGCAATCACACTCTGTACAAACGCATGTTGACCTGGACCCATGTGGAAATAGCCAAAGCTCTTGAGGTAGGATACCAATTGGTAGACGTCTTCCACATCTGGCACTGGGACACGTGGAGTAAGTAAAGATGTGTATAAACAGTACATTAATAAATACTTGAAATTGAAACAAGAAGCACATGGTTACCCTAATTGGGTAAAAACAGAAGATGATGAAACATAATTACTTTCAAATAGAGGGTACCTGGCTCGACAACTTGAAAAAGAACAAAGGAAAAAGAGCGTTTGCCAAAACCATGCTGAACTGCTTGTGGGGTAAGAATGCACAAAACAATGTTCAAACCAAGACTGAGTATGTGTCTAAGGTAAACCGAATATATGACTTACTCTCCAACCGTCATGTCACTGTGCAGTTTGCCGAGATTTTCGATCATGACAACTTTATGTTGGTGAATTACTCGGATGAAACAGATACAACACAGCCCCATTCATCATCGAATCCAGTGGTAGCTGCTTTCGTTACGTCCTATGCTCGACTTGAACTTTACACCCAGTTGGAAAAACTTGGAGATCGGGTACTGTATTTTGACACAGACAGTTGTATGTACATCTATGACCCTGACAAGTACAACATTCATTTGAAGATAGTCAGTTGGGAAGGTGGACAGATAAGTACCACATGGACGCATTGTCAAATTCGTGGCATTAGGGCCAAAAAACTATGAGTATGAATATATCGATGAAAAAGGAAATCGGCATCAGAAATGCAAAGTAAAAGGCATCACCTTGGATTACAATGCTAGTCAGAAAGTCAATTTTAAGACTATGGTCGACTGTGTACAAGACCGCAAACATTACAAAAACAGTCATCGAATATGAATCCCGAATCAAGAGACATAGAAATCGCAAAGTGACTAGTGAGACACAGACCAAGACGCTCCGCTCGGTGTATACAAAACGCGTGGTCGTGGACAAATATAAGACAGTGCCGTACGGTTATCAAAATTCATAACCAGTTGGCTTGTGATCGTGTGCATAATCTGAACGGTGGTGGAAAAACAGTGATTTACAATAAACACTCTACCAGTAGAAATACAACAGATGATCTACAGACATCTAGATGAAGCTAATAAGAAACCTGCTGCATTTTGCATCGAGTTATTTTTTACCCGGGCACAACGCATTGGGAACAGAATATTTCACCAGACGATGGAGGATCCCTCTTGTTTAAACCAAGTTCAAGATATCTTTAATGATGTTCGAGACCGTGATCTTCCATGCAGCTATAAAAGTCTGATCATTCATTGATCAGTCATTTCCAAGCTGCTATGCAACCTGACCTCTGACGTATTGTACATATACATTGACACCATAAACATTGACACAGTAGAGAAACTTGACCGTTTTGATGAGCGTATATATCTCAGATGTGTGATTAACTACCGGAACGACATACAAGAGGATAAACGTGCCATTTTACTGACTCCAGAACCTATCACTTGTGCACAAGTGTTTAACATTTTTGGTAAACAATTTCGCCGCAATATTTAAACAAAAGAGACCAAATCCCAGTTCTTTCAAGATCCCGATTTCGTCAACTTACAAAGGTTCGAAGTGGGAGACGAATCCCCCTGGGAAACCTACAAAATGAGATACTACACAGAGTACTTACAAGACGAATGAGAAGCCAAAAATGGAAAATACTTCACTGCAGGAAAAAAACAACTCAAATTCGGAATCAATGGCGAAGAGCTGTGCTTTTGACTGTGTGTGTACTTGGAATTCAGTCAGAACAGTCGTTAAGGCAATCCGAGGAACTGTTTGACGAAGTGCGCATGGCTTTAAATGCTATGGGATATACCATGATATTGCTGGAATGGATGATGTATAAAGAAAGACTGATTCATGATGTGTGTCATAGTTTACATTTTTGACTGATGTTGTTCAAGTGTTTATTTGCTATGATGTATAAAATGTTGTCATGTCAATGCTGTTATTATTTCTTAGACCATCATGGAAAGTAGTTTACTTTTTCATCATCGTAGTAACATTTTTATCTCAGGGCCAAGTGGTTCAGGAAAAACTCAATTTGTGAAAAAAAACTTATTGAGTACAAAACAGATTTATTTCATGTGGTACCACAACACATCGTCTGGTGTTACAAAGAATTGCAAAGTGCTTACGCACAGTTACAAGAACGTGAAGTTATCAAATTCATTCAGGGTATCTCTGAGGATAATGAAGAGAAAGTAGACCATACAACCTTATCACACCTCGTCATATTTGATGATATGCTAGGAGAAAAAGATGAGGAGAAAATTAAATTATGGTTCACACCAAAGGGACACCATATAAATGCCACCGTCATTTACATTACACAAAACATGTTCCAACAATCCAAGGCTAGTCGTACCATCACCTTGAATGCACACTACATGGTACTATTTCAAAACACAAGAGACAAAGGTCAAATCAAAACATTTGCGAACCAAATACAACTACGTATCAAGATGCAACCTCTACACCTCATGGATATCTTATCATTGACTTTCATCCAAGAACACCCGACATGCGTTCCATTGATGGGTAACAGGTGAAGATTGTCTACACTACAGTATAAAATGACTTGAACATGACACCTGATCATCATTAGGGATACAGCTACCATGGAAAGACGACAAGAGCTGGAAGAATCAGGATTGACAGAGATGGTGAAATGGTTTACCCTAGCTGCCCGACTCATCCTTAAGGAAAAACTGTTACAAAACAGACGATGAATTTTATGGAACGCAACAAAGATATTTTATGACAGCTGATCAACACATTAATTCATATTTGCTGTCATCCATCCTCACTCGTTAATGTCCAAGCAGAAAATGATGATTATAGCATTGTGATATTCACATTTAAGTTTGGTCCATTATATCGAAAAGAGGATACATTTAAGTACTATCGATTAAAATGTGCCACACAGATGTCGATGTAACATGAAATCCTTAATTGTCTGCACAGAATGTAATCGTCCATTTCGATGTCTCACATCTCATTATCCCGACTGCCGCCCAGTCGAGAAACATTTGATTGACAGAAAATAGGGTGATACGAATTTGTGTTCCGCCGGCTTCAGTTTAATAGGTTTAAATGAGCAGGAAAACTTCCAAGTAGGATGGAATATATTAACAAATTTCTCCAGACAATAGAAGCCTACGCTCGCTTCGGTCTTCTATTCTCTGTAGAAATGTCTTAATATATTCTATCCTATACATAGAGTGGTAGCCTTTACGGTTGACATAGGTTTATGGATGCTCCTTAGGTGGTCTCAACTGCATATGCGTACTGTCAATTGCTCCAATTACAGTTGGGAACTCTTTTTAGTCCCCTACCGGTGTTTCCATCGGAGGGGACTATAGGTTTGCCCCCCCGTCTGTCTGTGCGTATGTCTGTCTGTCCGTCCGTCCGGAAATCTGGATCCCGCGATAACTTAAAACCGTTCAAGATAATATTATGAAACTAGGTATATCCATAGATCGCAGTATGGTGATTCTTTACGTCACTTTGTTTTTTTACCTCGGACCAAAATTCTGGTTGCTATTGTAACGGAAAAAATACGCACCTCACCGGTAGGGGACTCGTGTGTTGCGTGCTACACCAGTTACATGTTTTTCTCTGAATGCATCAATGACTGTTTTTCTATCTTAACCATGAAGCCATTTGATACATTCGAATTTAAAATGTTTGACAACATGCAACACAACTGCCGACAAATCTTTATCACCGTAAACTTAGTAACGTTGTATCGCTCTCCGATTCTGCAAGTAGCTCTAGCCTGCCCATACACTAAAAAAATATCATCAGCTGATTTCGAAGAGATATAGCTGGTTATCCAGATGATCTGATAGTTTGGTACTCGGGCAACACTACCTCTAATTTTTGACATATCACATCAAACTTATGTCTAAAATCTAAGATCGTCTACATTGTAGCGTGGAACAACTTCACGAACATAATTCTCAATTTTAGCCTTTTTATGACGTTAGCTGAAAAGAACAAAGAAATATGAATATATTTGCCATTATATCAGGTTGTCTGATCTTAACTTTCACCATTAGGTTTATCAAATGTATTATATTCTGGGTCGGATACAGAATTGTTCAACTGGGGGTCTTAAATATGAATGTGATGTCAGTGCCAGAGGGGTCCGGGGACATGCTTGCCCGAAAAAAAAATGTTTCTAAGATGACGGAGATACAGTCTGAGTGGTATCTAGAGGAAAATATATATATTTTTTTTTTTTTTTTTTTTTTTTTTTTTAGATATTTGGCTAAGTAGTTTCATTGATTGGGGTCGAAATATTTGCATCAGAGTATTTTTTCATGTTTATGTTTTCTGTCCGTAAATTCAACTTCAAATGTACATTTTTTCTGTTTTGACAAGATTCTTGACCCTCTTGTCATTGGGCCGAGATGCTTTAATGGGAGACAAATGACAGCTCTGCTTGGAGATTGTTGTATCAGTCGGACAGTTAACCTAAACATCGTTCTTGGGAAAAAACAGTACTAGACTCATATCCACAATGTGCTCAAGGTGAGCAGTTGTTGCCGATGAATGTTCGTCGTCAACATTTAACTTAAAACGATATCTCCTCCTAAACCACTGGGTCAATTTTAAATTTACTTCACAGGAATGTTCCTTAGGTGAAGCCCTTTCATAGTTGTTCAAAGAAATTGATTCCATGTAGAACTCTGGTTACCATGGCAACGGAAAGAAAAACATGAAACATTTGAAAATCTTCTCCTCCAAAACTACTGGCAATATTTCAAAGTTATTTGGCACAGATGTTTCTAAGGTTATTCTCTACCAAGATTGTTCAAATTATTTTGATTCGTTGAAAAATATGGCCGCCAGGGACGGAGACAATTTTCCTTATATATAATTAGTACAGATTTGAAAAATCTTCTCCTCCAAAAGTACTGGTTGGATTTAAAAGTCATTCGGCACAGATGTTCCTTAGGTCACTATTTACCAAGATTATTCAAATTCTTTTGATTCGTTAAAAACATGGCCACCATAGGGCGGAGCACGTTTTCCTTATATAAATATAATACAAATTTGAAACATCTTCTCCTCCAAAAGTACTTGTTGGATTTCAAAGTTATTTGGCATAGATGTTCATTAGATCACTCCCTGCCAAGATTGTTCAAAATAGTTTGATCCGTTGAAAAACATGGCCGCCATCGGGCGGAGCCCGATTCCCTATATGTATATAGTAAAACTTCAAAACCTTCTCCTCCAAAAGTACTGGCTGGATTTCAAAGTTATTTGACACAGATGTTCCTTGGGTCACTCTCTACCAAGATTGTTCGAATTATTTTGATCCGTTGAAAAACATGGCCGCCATCGGGCGGAGCCCGATTTCCTTATATGTGTATAGTAAAAACTTCAAAATCTTCTCCTCCGAAAGTACTGTTTGGATTCCAAAGTTATTTGGCACAGATGATCTTTAGGTCACTCTATACTAAGATTGTTCAAATTATTTTGATCCGTTGAAAAACATGGCCGCCAGGGAGCTAATCCCATATTCCTTATATGTATATAGTACAAATTTGAAAATTCTTCTTGTCCTAAAGTACTCACTCGATTTGTGGCTGGTAGAGGGCAGAGCTCATTTCAATAATATCATAAGGTTTTTGCTGTTTCTTTTCCTCCCGCTAATACCTGGTTCTCAGGTGAGCGACCCATGGCCATCTTGATCCTCTTGTTTATATTAAATCTCATTAAAAACGTTGATTATCATGGCGTTACAAAGTAAGATTTCAAACGTCTAACGTCATTTGAATCCGTGCTGTTCAGGTTTCAAACTTACCACTGCGGTCCCGAAAAAAAAAATGGCGACGTCTGATGAAGATACGGCACACAAATCGACAATTAATTTATGTGTCACCGATAGAGACAAAGTACGGAGCGTTATAAGGATGTATCGAGACAACTTGTGTAAAAGTTGCATTACCGGTTTGTTTTCGAAAGAAGAAACAGAGGTAGCACCGCGAGGCAGACAACCATATAAAAATGAAAGTGTTGCGACATCTTAAACGTTGATCGGTGAATCGGTGAATGACTGTTCGTGAAATAGTGGAATGGGATGGATATAGCAAGTCTACTGTTCAGCGGATTAAAAAAAAGCTTTGGGAATGCTAGATGGGTGCTTCGACTTTTATCTGACGAAAAAAAAATCGGCACATGTTCAAGCATCTGTGAGGTTCCTTGCCCGGTACTGGAGGGATTCAACGTTTTTGAACCACATAATAACAGCGGGTGAGACCTGGGTTCATTACTATGAGCCAGAAAACAAATGCATGTCCATGATGTGGAAAAGACAAGATAGCCCACATCCAAAGAAGGCAAGCGTTGTGAAATCGATGGGAAAAGTTATGTGTGTCGTATTTATAGATAGTTCCGGTATTGTTCTAGTCCACACGGTGAAGGCAGGGAACACAGTGAACACCTATTACTATCCAAAGGTTGTTTCAAAGTTTAGATATAAGTAAATAAATAACAAATTTGAATAATACGTGCATAAAACTATTTTAAATCTAAATTCATAACCAGTTTATTTATCAAACAAAACTCATTATACTGAGTATGATAGAGATGTAAGAAAGGTTTACAAGAAATGTCCGATGTTGGCAGATTGTGCACACGCCATACGAATAAAGCGTCCCCAGCATGCAGAAAAACTCTAAAATTTAGTCCTGCATCAGAATGATGCCCCCAGCCACACATGTGCTCGGACACAGATATCGACGTCCTGGGAACAACCATCACACACTTACCTGATCTAGAGCCTCTAGACTTTGAATATTTCTCAAAGCTTAAGTCTCATTTTTCAAGACCGTGACGAAATCATGTACGCGATCAGAGCATTCAACAGGTCATATACAGTGGCTTTGTTAGATATACGAACAAGAGGGCCAAGATGGCCCTAGATCGCTCACCTGAGAAAAGTATCATTCATTGCCTGTACAAAGCAGATTGCTTAAGAATAAAGATGATGAGGTGAAACAATGTTCGGGAATTTTCTGACCCCATTCACAAAAGATATCATCATGACAAACATTCTGCCAAAGTTTGAGGATGATTGGACCAAAAATGTTGCCCTCAGAGTATAAACAAGATTTTTCTAAGATTTGACCTACTGGCCTACTTTTCTGTCCAGCCCCACCCATTTTCAAACTGGTTCGAGATATCATCATGACAAACAATCTGACCAAGTTTGAGGAAGATTGGATCAAAATTGTGGCCTCTAGTGTGTAAACAAGATTGTTCTAAGATTTGGCCTACTGACCTACTTTTTAATCCAACCTGACCCATTTTCATAAGGGTTCAAGATATTATCAAGACAAACATTCTGACCAAGTTTGAGGAAGATTGGATCAAAATTGTGGCCTCTAGTGTGTAAACAAGATTGTTCTAAGATTTGACCTACTGACCTACTTTTTGATCCAACATGACCCATTTTCGAAAGGGTTCAAGATATTATCAAGACAAACATTCTGACCAAGTTTGAGGAAGATTGGATCAAAATTGTGGCCTCTAGTGTGTAAACAAGATTGTTCTAAGATTTGACCTACTGACCTACTTTTTAATCCAACCTGACCCATTTTCGAAAGGGTTCAAGATATTATCAAGACAAACATTCTAGTGTGTAAACATCAAAATTGTTGACGGACGACGCACGACGGACGACGGACAATCAAGTATCCCAAAAGCTCACCCTGAGCTATGCTCAGGTGAGCTAAAAATGTATTCACTGGCATAAGCGTTGCATATCGTGTGAAGGGTAATGTTTTGAGAAAATATAAACCGTCAGTGACATAACGTCATTCGATACTAGACGTTAACGTGCGCCGTGCGATGGTACCTAACCATATTAATATTCTTGTAAATCAATTTTGCTTGCAGATTTATTGTTGAAATTTTGAGATAATATGTAAAATTGATGAAGTAAACATCTGTGAGAAATTGAACAAAATGCATAGACATTTTAATACAAAAATAGCTAATTCTACGATTTACTGGGAGAGCCGTCTCGTAGATTACTAGAAAAGTTATATTGCCAGTCCATCTTCAATTTTTAATAGTCAATGAGAAGATACTCTTAGTTAAGTTAAATCCGAACTAATTGATATTGATACTATTGAATGTACAATATGGCTGAAATCATAAATATGTTTATAAAATTAACCTTAAATAGCTCATTCGTCGCCTAAATCCACGAATATAATGGTAATTTAGTCTTTGTTTAACAAGATATAAAAAACATTTCATCAGTATGACTATGATGATCAATATATTATGATGATGATGATGATGATGGGGTAAAATCGATTTAGAAAGTGAAATTTTTAGTGTGCATAGATATGGCCAGATTCAATTATGTCTTTCTATTTCAATATATCTATAGAAATGTACATTTCTTCCTAACATTCGGGAAAACCCCAAGTGATCGTGAAATTTTGTTTGCTGACACGTAAAGCATATTGCTGATAATGTTTTCCCGAATGTGAGAAAATACTGTACATCTGACCAAAGAATCATTGGCGCTTTTGTGTAGTGCACAATTTTTTGCTTCGCATGCGCTTAACCCAATTAAAATTTGCGAAGAAATAAAATATTTACAGCAGTTTGCTCCTTGTGATAACTTAAAATGACGTCATATACCACGTGGTATGGCCACATTGTAGCAGATTAGGTTTGATAGTTATCCTTATTGATCGCGAACGTATCTAATCATCATTCTTTTTTCAGGTCGGATACCCAACATAACTTTAGATACTCGATACCAGGAGCTTTAAATCGGTTTGCAATGCTAATAATAATGACTAATTAAGACACTCAAATTTAATTAAAAAAAATGCACAAAGCGACCGCAAATACTCTTTAAAGTACACGTACTCGCAGGTTAACGAACTACACAAATGTAGATATAGTAATAGATCCAGATAGTTATCTTTAAATACAGCTTTTTTTAATTTTAGTCTAAGGCTGACGAATCAACGATCTCACTCTGCTAAACTAGATACGTCCCTGTATTTTCGGCCTATGTTCATATAATCGCGCCACGCACACCCACACATTAAATTAATTTAGTCAACGTCATTCGATACTTGCGACATTGGTTGTTGGGGTTATTGTCCCACTGACAGCATTTCAATCATTTGGAGACGATGTCTACTTGAGACAGATATAGTGCTGCCACACTGGCGACACTGACTTTAGCCGTTAATTGATAAAAGCATAAAAACCCCAAGAAAGATTCTAAACCAACACATATTGAACTTTTTTTTGTGATTTTTATTTTGACCTTTCTGCTTTTTAAGATCGTATCCATAACAAGTAACTCGTGTTGCACACAAACATGAGTCCCCTACCAAAGAGGAACATATTTTTTTCGTTACCACAGCAACCAGAATTTCGGTCTGAGAAAAAAATCAAGGCAATGAGGTTGAGTGTATTTAAAAAAAAAATCTAAAAAAAAATCTCATTACTATCAGCGCTCAGAGCTTTGATTTGTACTTTCAGTATCTTATGTTACTGATCGACGACAAAGTGTCTATAAGGCTCTTACGTATCTATGGATAGCAGATATAAAGGTATCGGCCATTCTTTAGTGCATCCAATAACCCCTGGAGTTATCTGAGGTCGTTAGCTTGATGTGATTATTAGTAAGTAACACGGATTTGTATCGGACTTTAAGCTTTCTATATGGATCATTGTAACACCACTAAATGACCTAACCTGCACATCCACAATCCAAATTCACCTACGAGCCACCTTTGCATCAAATGAAATTATATTCCTCCGCATGGTAAAGTGAAGTTACGCAACTAAATGGATAAATTAGTTCTTCTCTGCTTTTATGCCACATACAATTATTGTGTCCCCTAAATATATGTATTGTTTTTTACTCAAATTTAAGTTTTTAACACCTTAGCTGAATCTCAGCATACATGTGTTGTAGAATTTTGTTCATCATTTGATCAGTCATACAAAATTGAGAAGTTATTCGGTTTTAAATGAAAAGAAACGGATGCTGATAATGTAGGTACTATAGTTGTGAGTGACTACGTCACACACAACTAAAAACAAAGTGACGTGCAGACTCTCCATACATACAAAGTTTAAACACCGGTAGGGGACTAAAAACATCACTGAAGCAAATACTGTCAATTGATGGGTATCCAGAAATGAATAAACTCATATTTCTGTAAATGTATTTTTTCCATTTCAAAGTCCACCAGAAGGCGGAACACGGGGCGACGTTTCTAGTTTTACTAAGATGGACAGACGTTTCTAGTTTTACTAAGATAGATAGACGTTTCTAGGTTTGAGACTACTTGTACGTTTCCTCAACAAAAACATGTTTTCTATTATATGAAAGATAATGCAATTCCATAAATGTTCTGTTCTATAAATAAATTTAAAATACAACCTATTTGACACGTGCTTTTACTGTAATGTATGCTTTCAATAATCTAATATTTGTTTTGTTTCATTGAAAACAATTCAAAACCAATATATCTGACATTGATTGTACACATTGATTGATAAAACAAATTGCAAAGACTTCTATTTATTGAAGACACCTTTCAAGACAGTAAAACACCGATTTCGAAATGGCACACACATTAAGAATATGCAATTTTGTAGATTGCGTATGAGCATCTAGGTAAAATGAAACCATGAAAAGAACTGATTTTTTTTTTAATTTATTTATTTTATATTGTTTATATTTTTTTATTTATTTATTTATTTTTTTATTATTTTTTGCTGTTGATCCAAAAGAAAATTTGATTACTGTTTACATGTTCTTTATTTCTAACTATTTCTCCCACTGTTTATGGAACGGAGCGTATTCCAATCTCGATATTAGATTTGTGTCTCTAGCTGTAAGCAGAGTTGATCACTTTATTCTGTAATAGCACCTGCTCTAATCATGCTATTGAAATGAAATTTCATTTATGGACAGAGCTTGACACGGGAAAATTATAATGTACAAGGTCTATAAATCTACTCTCTTTTTTTTTTTTTTTTTTTTAGTTGTTCCCCTTTTATTTCTTTTGTACTGTCACACTTCTTTATTCTGCAATAACTCCTGCTCTTATCATGCTATTAAAGTGAAAGTTCATATATGGACAGAGCTTGACACGGGACATTGTCATGCACAAAGTTCATTTTGTTTTGTTGTATTTGTTGTTATTTTTAGTTATTCCCCTTTTCATTCTCACTTCTTTCTTTTATACCGTCACATTTCTTTATTCTGCAATAACTCTTGCTCTAATCATGCTGCTTTAATGAAACTTTATTTATGGACATAGCTTGGCAAATGGAATTGTCATGTGAAGGATCCATAACACTGGGGTCAAGATCGTTTTAGTTAGCAGGTGACACGTGTTCCCAGGAAAACCCTTGTTATCATTTATAATCACGCAAATATTTATGCGATGTACTCGTATCTTTCTTTCTTTTTTGCATTTCCAGATTGAAATTCGCAACTATTTTGGTTTGGTACCTTGTGACCAGGAAGTAGAATCAGTATGATTAGGATATGAATGTCTATTTCATAACCAATAAAATAATAAATTTGAAAGGACTAATCTTCACGCTATACTGAAAATCAATATTCTTTTTTGAATATAAATAATTAAATAAAGCATTCAAATTGATATCAGTGTCTTCGCTACATATGCTACAATTGCCATTTAAAGCACTTAAAGGCTTTTCAATGTGTTATGTTTTATCTAGCCTTTAGATTTTTCTAAAATAGTGCACATAAGTAACTATAACTTAAAGATAAATGAATTGAAAATAGGGGGTCACCATGCTCATTTTACAGTTTCAACTCATGGCTTATTCTAAAACATCAATGTTAACTAAAATTTGTTGGGGAAAAAAGGGCATTGGACATTTGAGATTTCTATAAGAAAAAAAATAAACATATTTCTCTTTTTAATCATTCAATTTATTTATATCTAAAGGCTTTCTAATAAGGTAAACTATTGTATACCTCACATGATTTTTAACTTTTTTATTGAACTTTTTGCCAAATACACTAAAAGTACACTAAAACGGTATTTTTGGACCTTCAAAATTGGTAAATAATTTAATAAATAATATAATAAATAATATAATAACAATTTTTCAATACATCAGTCTTAAAATGTGTGTTTTTTTTTAATTTGTACTAAACATAAACGAGAATAGAAAAAAATCGAAACTAAAATCAGTGGTAACCCGCTGAAATGTCCTTACGAGTGAATTCAGTAGTGTTATTTCTCTAATAAATACCAAGCTGCCAAATTCTCTACATCTATACTGTTGGTTATTAACCCTTTCCCTCATAGAGGATACCATGAAAAGACCTATGCGAACAGCATAAAACCAGATCTGCCTGCGAGTAACTCGCAGGCTGATCAGGTTTTATGCTGTTCGCTGCTCCTCAGTGGTCTGGTAATGAGGATTTTACAATTAAATTTGGTAAGCTTTGAGTTTGGCTTTCTGCAAATCAGGGTTTTTGTGGTACCTATTGAGTGCGTCAAAATGAGTCTATATGAGGGAAAGGGTGAAGGTAATAATTCATGTCAGCTTAGTCTTGCACGTGCATTTCATGAAATAGGAATGGTTGAAAGTCATGCACGTACATTTCATGAAATAGGAATGGTTGAACGTGCTTCTATACCTAGTTAAGAATTTAAACATTATTCATCGCTAAGTAATGTTGGTGGGATGCGAATATGGATTTGGATTATTTCGAGAATTAGACTTAATAATCTTAGACTAGCAGAATAAAGTCATCATGTCGAAGTTGAGATAGGGTTGTATCTTTGTGTAGTTGTTTAAAACATGTTATTTGTTATTATATAAATCTTTTTTAACATTACAGTTTACTAATAATATAAAAGGGGGTCACCATAGGGACGCCAATAATTTCTATGGCTTCTTTAAAGGTGTATGGTGTAAAGACTTCAATAAGTGAGAATAAAATATAAATTGTTTGTGTTTATGTAGCAAACACTGTTTATAGCAATGGGATATACAAGAAGAAATATATATAATTGAGATAATATTCTGAAGAAAATCTAAGAGCTTAACTAAACTTAATCTTGAAACTTTATTTGTAAGTGTATATTTCGTGTACCAAAATACTCATCAATATTGATAAAAAAAATCTCACCAAAGATAAACTGGCATTAAACCAAGATATTCTTACCTGGTGTTGGTGATACGTGTTTTTTTTGTTTTCAGAACAGAATATTAACTGCCTTAACACAGACAGGAAGGTAATAGAACCTGTCAGATGCTTATCATTGCTAACTGAATATTGCTGAAATAACTCAAATGTTTTATACAGTATTCTATTATAACTGAAACAAGAAAACAAAAAAAGGTAAATTTACTTTGGCTTTTGTTATCTTTACTAGGTGTGATGGTCTGACTTTGATGCCTGGTATTTTAGTATGAGACACGTATTTCCAGTTAGAACTCAAACTCTCCCATGTTATATTATGATTTGTGTCTAATCTTATGCAGGATTTGCCAGTAAAATAAAATACTGACTTACTTGCAAGTTGGATGCAAAATCTATATATTTTAAGTGTGTGTGTGTGTGTGTGTGTGTGTGTGTGTGTGTGTGTTTTCATCAAGCCCAAGTAAATTGTCTTTGTTGCGTCTGGAAACGGAAAACCCAGAGAAAATCCATTGCATTAATAATGACACAATCATATGCCATTTAAATTAATCAAATTGAAACATATGTCACAGCTATAATATCGAATAAGTCTCAAAATTAAGTAAGGTGTTTAAAACATTACTTTAGAAAGAACTTTGTTTTGTTTGCTTGGTTTTACGTCCTACCGACAGTATTTCAGTCAATTTGGGGTAGAGTGCTGCCTCCCTGTCACATCAGACACGTGACATGATACACATCCGGTACCATTATACTGATACCGAGTCTGCTGTGCTACAATGTGCTGAGCGCCAAGCACGCGGGAGAGATATACTAGTATCATTTTAACGACTGCAGAACTCTGTCACACAGCCAAATGACTTACAACATAACATTATTTTGTTTAAATAAAAAAAGACACCATCAACATCAGATTTTTTAAATATTAATATTGTAATTAAACCTAACATAGTTATAACATTGGACATAAAACGGGCACGTCAGAGTTACCTGGTGCTGCTAGGATGGGTGTCATCACTTTAAGATCGGCCCCTTTGTCATCTACGTTATCTGAAATGTGTGCCACAAAATCTTTGTACAGCTCTAATGATAGACATGACGGTGAAACCAAGATAGGGTACAACAAAAAAGTTTGACTGTATTCTTCAAAAGATGAGTATTGACAGATTGCCTGTGGTAAAAAACCTGGGGAAAGTCTGGAATAAAATATCTATTTTGTGACTTGCTTAGTTTTTAAGTAAATAGATTTTGTTGTAGCGATGTCCAGTGACAGTTTGTTCTAGTGTTTGATAGTGTTTTAAAAAGAGGACTATTTTATATACTATTTGGGAGGTTTAATTGACAATATACCATTATCAAACAATTACAGCAAAAAGGGGAAAATAATATGATATG
>CM037780.1:43794747-43844747 GCA_021229015.1 Solen grandis | reverse complement strand
ATTTCAACATTTTCATTATAATGACAATTTTGCTGGGAACGAACAGTGTCGTTGTAACGTGACTTGACTGTAGAAAATTTCACTCATAAGGAACATATAGGGACACTACATAGGGGATGCTATAGGGAATCCCCAGTTATAGCAAACACATGTTCAGGTCCCAATTTGTCCCTTTTTTTATTCTATATTAATGAAATACACTTACAGCAAATTCTGTTACAGCAAATTTTGGGGTATATCATACAATTTGTTTCGTTTGGTCCCTATGAACCATTTATTACCACATTCTAGTAACCATTGTGATCCCGGCATTAAATAATTAAATAAAATGTTTGTTAGCTATACAATATATAAGGAATATATAAGGACTTAGTTCCTTATACTGATAAAAGAAACTAAGGCTAAAGTGAACAGGCAATCATCATGGTCCCTTCGACTTTGCTTAAGTGGAGGTGATTTTCACTGCTTAAAGATTTTCAAAATATGTAACAGTAACGAAACATAATGTTCACATGCACCTGTAATTTCCATCAGATCTTCAATCCGAATAATCATTATTTTTAAGTTTTCAGCTTGGTCCCAAGGATTTCAGTTAAAGGAGGTTCTATTGTATCTAAAAATATTACTTGAGATCTTCATGACATGGGATTTCAGTGACTTTAAATGGTACAAACCAATATCCTCCTGGTCAGCTATCAATGCTTGGTGCTTCTGGTGCATGGGCCAAACCACCTGCTCAAAATATCCTGGCTTGTCTGCAGGGTTGTAGTTCCTGTGCCTGGAAAGTCAACACCATTCCTTTCAACAGTAATCACACATCATCAGATCAAGATACTTGACTTTTCCACTAACAAAAAGAAAGTTCCTTCATATCCTGATAGTACAAAAGATAATGTTCCATTTTTGAAATACCATAAAGACACTGGCAAGTTAAGTTGCTTTGGGGAAAATGCATGCATTTCAGAAAAAATCAGAAACAAGAGGGCCATCATGGCCCTAGAATGTTCACCATTAGCTTAATTAGATAATTCAGGTCACTTGATTCTACTTGGTTTAAACTTCAGTAGCATAAGTGCAAAACAGAATTTACTACTGTGCAGAGAATTCAGAGGAGAAGAAACTTTATGCTGATTGTTGCAGAGGTACACGAACACTGCACTAACACAAACATAGTCAAAATTAAGCTTAAATCATAAGTCAGGTGGCTGTGACATATTAGTACAGCAATCTATATCTTTAATGTCTGTATCTTTCCACCCAGTTACAATATTCAATACCTTAAACACTGCTGCTTTACCTTTTACAACTGATTTATTCAAAGATTCTTGCTTACAAAAGTTAATCATTTTGAAACAAGCTATATTTGAATGAATACCATGGCCCATTGGGGGCCTTAGACCCTGGGGGTCAAGGTCATTTGAAGGTCAAGGTCATTTGACAGGTAGAGCTCATCAAGGTGCATGCACCTGTGAAGTTTGGAGGCTGTAGGTGGAAGGACTTCCGTGTTATGGTTAAGGTTAATGTTTTGTGACAAACAGACAGACAAACCAAAAACAATATGCACCGATCTAATGATCGGCATCATCGAATACCCATGGCCAATCCAAAGATCATCTTTAGGCCTTCGGATATTACGGTTGAATTTGGTCGGTTTAGGGTGCGTCAAATTATGCAATTTCATTTGTCGCATCACATTTTTAAAACCAATTATAAAGGCAGTTGTATACAGCTGTATTTTATTGTTTAAATTACTTTCAAGCCTCAATGCCGAAGAGTGTTGCATGTAAAAGTCACGTTTTTATTGGTCGATATACAGGGCAATATACATCCGAAGAGAGATATTGAAAGGGAACTACCTGACAAATGGATAAGCACTTTATCAACAGCAACATTTTAATAAGGAGATGTGGACAGACAGAAAGAAGGACAAACTTACAGATTCCTCTTGTGTAAACATCGGTAGGGGACTAACAAACAGACAAAAAATATTTTTGCATTATATCAGTATGACATGTTGCTTAATACTGTAACCTGTCGTATAATGGCCGTATTCAAGACAAGTAGCCTTCATCCAGTTTACACTTTATTAAGCATGACAGGCCATGGCCCACTCAGACTGAGCGCTACCATGTAACGTACCTAGCCCATGGTCGGGACTGGAGGATCTGTGTCCGACGGTCTCCCTAGGTCTCTAACAAGATCTCTCCCTAGGTATCCCACAAGATCTCCCTAGGTATCCCACAAGATCTCTCTAGGTATCCCACAAGATCTGCCTACTAGACCCTTGACCGGTCAGCTTATATATTGGCTGGTTACCAGCCAGCCTGACAGTAACCATGTGTTTTAAATAATAACAAATATTTGTATTAACGACAGTCACAACTGAGACAGACGTTGAATAACTAATGCAACGGTCATGTTATAATCACTTATGGTATATAATAGGTTAGTAACTGTGACACAATTGGACTCAATACAACAATAGCGTCTAGCCAGGGTCCGATAACATTACAAACCTTGACACAATACAGCTAAAATTTGATCTGCATTTCATCTCAGTATGGTTGCCATTTCCGGCAAATACAGTAGAACCTCGTTAAATCGAAGTCTTTGGGACCAAGCTGAAAACTTCGTAATAATGATTATTTGGTTTAAAAATCCAGTGGAAATTTCAGTTTATGAGCGTGCGTTTTCATTACCGTCGCTTATTGTGGAAATCGTTATGCCGTGAAAACCACCTATTAGGTGTACATATATACTATTTGCAAGTTATGAAAAGTAATGAAAATATATCATGATCTACTCAGATGCTTCTGATGAACATAATCATTCTACCATGTCAAGCAATGATACATATTTTTGACCGTCGATCTGCTGCTTCAGGTATCGTCACATGCCAGTGACGAACGCAATAATATGAAATGTACTAAAGATCTGACACCTGGGTTTATCTGCCGGCATGTGCATATTATGCAACCTGTCAGACCTTATCAACATTTCCTGTGGGACACACATTGCCCAACCCAATCTCGAAACAAGAGGGCCATGATGGCCCTAAATCGCTCACCCGAGTATCACTGCTTTTAACTTATTTTAATGTTTAGTCTAAATCTCTCAAACTAGTAATATTGGAGAAGATTTTTTTATAAGTTTGGTCTATATAACTCTATGTAAAACATGTGACTCTGGGTAAGGACCACTAGACAATGTTTCACATCAAATCTTTAAGCTCCAGGTCTTATACTTTCTTACAAGTAGATTTTTGAAGGTTTTCCTATAATAACTATATGTAAAATAAAGTAACCCCTTTGGCAGGGTCAATTTTGACCCCATGGTCATAATTTTCACAATCTTGGTAATTGTCTATAAGATGATGCTACACACGAAATATCTGAACTCCAGGCCTCATGGGTTTTGACAAAATGAATTTTGAAGGTTTTCATACATTACTCTATGTAAAATAAGTGTCCCCTGGGGCAGGCCTAATTTTGACCCAGGACTATGATTTTTAACAATCTTGGTAATGGTCCATAAGATGATGCTACACACCAAAAATCTAAGCTCCAGGCCTCATACTTTCTTACAAGAAGATTTTTAAGGTTTTCTTATTATAACTCTATGTAAAATCACCCCTAGGGTGGGGCCAATTTTGACCCCAGGGTCATAATTTGAACAATCTTGGTAGATGCTACATACCAAGAATCAAAAGGCTAGGCCTTGTGGTTTCAGAGAAGAAGATTTTTAAAATTTTCAAAATCTATTTTTAGCTCCTGTGACCTAGATTTTTTGACCAATCAAAATAATTTTAACAACTTTGGTAAAGGGCCCCATAATGAACATTCCTGTGAAGTGTTATCAAAATCCAGTGAGTAGTTTAGAAGGAGATGTTGTTTAAAGAAATTGTTGACGACGGACGCACGGACGACGGACAAAAGGCGATCACAAAAGCTCACCATGAGCACGTTGTGCTCAGGTGAGCTAAAAAGGTGTGAAAAACTTGTCTTAGCCATCACTCCAGGCGCCTCCGCAAAATAAACTTAGTTACTGACCCGGAAACGATTGATAATAAAGACGATAATTAGTTCACAAAAATGTATGAAATTTGACTTCGAAATAAAAATTGAAAAATGTACATGAATTGTGACCTCGGGACCGGGATTTTTACTTCGAAATAGCTAAAAAATTCGGATAAACATTTTATTTTTAGTTATAATAAGAAGGGAAGAAATCGGGACTGAAAATAAACTTCGAAATGTCGAGGAATTTGGTTTAATGATGTTCGGTTTGGTGAGGTTCTACTGTAGTTTAAATATGCTTGAGTAATTCAAGAGATACAGAGTGGACACAAAATATTCATCATATGTTATAACAGTATGACATGTGACCTTCAAGTGTGACCTTGACCTTGAACCAAGACATCCGAAACCTACACTTTGCACACCCTCTTTGTATGGTTGACATTTCTGTCAAATAGTTTCAATTTCCTTCCAACAGTTCCAAAAATACTGAGTGAACAAGAATTTGAAAACAGCCTTCAAGTGTGACCTTGACCTTGAACCAAATCATCCAAAACCTACACTCTGCAGATCCTCTTTGTATGGTTGACAAAATATTCTAACATTATAACAATATGACATGTGACCTTCAAGTGTGACCTTGATTTGATCAAAGACATCCAAAACCTACACTCTTTTCACATCCTCTTTGTATGGTTGACATTTCTGTCAAATAATTTCAATTTCCTTCCAACAGTTCCAAAGATATAGGGTGAACACAAAATATTCTAACATTATAATAGTATGACATAAGACCATCAAGTGTGACCTTGAACCAAGACATCCAAAACATATGCTCTGCACATCCTCCTTGTATGCTTAACATTTCAATTTTCTTCCAGTGGTTCTTAAGATACAGAGCGGACATAAAATTGCTAACAGACGGATGGACAACCAGTGGCATAACATATGCCCTTCGAGCATATAATCAGGTCTCAAATTTAATTTTTTTCCCCACTCACAAAAAAAATGCAATTGCCCTTAATTTCAACTTGCAAATTCCCAGACTTAATTACTTGCAAAATAATTCACTTTCATAGAAATTACTTCCGATAGGCTTGTAAATTATCAGGATCACTGCTTAATTAATGGATTTTTTTTAAAGTGATAGATCTAATGCTGTTTGTCTGCAAAGGCTTCAATAATGATGCATTTCAATATTTATACTAAATCTTCGGTGTTGTATTTTTGCATATAAGTGTTTGGTTTGTCAATTTCGGATTCCGTGCCAGTTCACTGACATCACCAGATTTAATAAAAGCAAGATATCTTTCATTTCGACATTGTTCAATTGATGATCGAATTCAGCATCAGCTAGACATGTTTCTATTGGAAACTGGGACTAGTGTAAAATCTGGCTTCCAAAGTCAATACAAGGATGTTGGTAACTTTAACTGATGGAAAATTAAATCAATATCGTAATTTAAACTTTAACAATTAGAAACATAATTAGAAAAAAAAGCGGTATTAAGTATAGTTAATATACATTAAGGGAAATATCAAGGGTAAACAGCAGATGTTTTAACATATATGTGTCCACGTGTTGTGCACCGTAGTCGACAGACCAGACCCGCGTTTTATGCTAGTCATACAACTTACCGTTGTAAATTTTACATGTGATATTTAAAACAAACCAGGATTGTTTAGTTTTGATGATGCTGTTGATTATTTCATCTCACACATAAACTACTTAATGGGCCCCACAGAGAGATGACGCAGCTATCAGCAGCCAGTGGTCATAACGAGGCATCAGCAGCTACGGTCAACAAGTGGTTTTTGGAATTTATCAAGTTATACCTAAAATCTTACAGGGATTCAAGTTGGGATAATAACATAAAGGAGTTGAGATTAAATTTGTATACAGGTATACAGGTATGTTATTTTCAATACATTTCATATGTCTGCACAGATGTTATTCAATTTTCGTTCGCACACCACGGACGTTATTCTATATTTGTCCGCACACCACGGACGTTATTTAAAGTCTGTTCGCACACTACGGGCATGACACAATATTTGTCCGCACATCACGGACGTTAATTCATGTTTGTCCGTTCACCACGGACGTCATTGAATATATTTTCCGCAGACAACAGACGTTATATATTAAGGTTTGTTCGCACACCACGGATGTTATTTAGTGTTTGTCCGCACACTACGGACGTGATATAATATTTGTCCACACATCACGGACGTTATTAAATGTTTTTGTCCGCACACTACGGACATGATACAATATTTGTCCACACATCACGGACGTTATTAAATGTTTTATCCGCACACCACGGACATTACTAAATATTTTTTTCTGCACACGACAGGTGTTATAATATTAAGGTTTGTCCGCACAACACGGACGTTATGCAATATTTGTTCGCACACCACGGACATTATACAATATTTGTCCGCACACAACGAAAATTTTACAACACTACGGAAATTATGAAATTTGTTCGCACACAATGGCCGTTTTTGATTTTGTCCGCACACCACGGACGTGACACAATATTTGTTTGCACATCACGGACGTTATGTAGTATATGTCCGCTCATAATGGACGGTATACGATGCTGTCCGCACACAACGGACGCAAGAAATTTGGCCTCTTACCACGCACGTTATGACGCGACATTTTGTCCACATGTACGGACATTAAGATATTTGTACGGACATATAATATTGTCTGCATATCGCAAACACTGTACGATATATCTCGGCAAAGCACTAGTAATAGGCCCTGATATCCTGGACAATTGTTTAAAACGTTTTATAAGTGATGGATTTGTAACGTGTTACATCACAAAAAAGATCGAAAGGTTTGGTTTTCTCTTACGGAGTTTTAAACATTTCAGAGTCATGGCTGAAAACCAGGAGTCAGGAGACAACCCAACTTTGGGGAGGTCACGACCAAATATTTTTGATCAGATGGGCACAGACGGAGCAAATGCAGGGTTTGCAGGCTGCAATCAACAGCTTGTCAGAGTCCCTCAGGGAAATATGAGCAGAGGTGACCTCATTAAAGAGGCCGGCGGGGGCTCTAAGTCCCAAGGCAGATAGCAGCCCAAAAAGGATATGCGTTCGGGATGAAACAGATTCAGATTCGGGAGAAAGCGTATCGCATTACTTCCAAGTTAAGAGGCACCCGATGGGGACGTAGATGGATTTTCACTGGTGGATTTTTTCAAAGATGGGGTGGACACTTGAGATGCTATTAGCGAACAACTAGCGACTTTGTGCAACAAGGCCCTTAGATCGCAACCAAAAGCAGAGAAAATCAAAGAACTATTGAATAAGTATAAAAGGTATAAGGCCAAGCAACATCGACAATTTACAAGTTCCAACTATAAACGAACCACTGTGGCGACAATTACAGCCCAGTGGGACTAGGGACTTTCTGTTACAAAAAGCGCAGAAGAACTATGCTACAGCGCTAGTTCCTATCCTTAGGGCAATGGAAATCCTCAAGAGTGACGGCAGTCCAATTCTTAAAGAACTTGTGGGAGACGCGTTCAAGCTGCTTTCGAATGTAGTAACAACTACGTCACAGGTGCGTAGAGAGCAGGTTAAGAGGGAACTCCTGCAAATGTACAAGCCGCTATGTAAAGCAGAACCATCATCAAAATTTCTTTTCGGGGACAAAATGGAGGAAGATCTCAAAAAATTGAAGGAAAGCAAACATCAACTTACTACTAAGAAACCTTTTTTAGGCAAACACCTGGGCTGGCAAACCCAGAGTGCTCCGCACAGAGGACAACAGCCGGACCAGTCAAACAGCACAAATTCAGGTTATCAGTATCGGAAACAACCTCAGTCAAACTACCGACCAAAAATACAAAAGAAAAACAGGTTTCCGCCAAAAGCACAAAAGAAGTAACTCATACTGTAAGTACTCCTCGCGATATACGATTTTTCGACTTAGTGAACACATCAAACAATTTTAAGGCTAAAAAGACAAGTACTTCCATAAATGAATGGCGTAAGATAACCAATGACAAATTGGTAATATTTTCAAAACTTACTCTAAAGTCTCTGTGGGGCCCATTAAGGAGTTTATGTGTGAAATGAAATAGAAGGATTGAGCTAAGCTTACCTGTAAGGTGACGGTTAATCCTTATTTCATCCACACAAAACTCCTTAAGGGCTCACACACCCAACCCACTACCACCCGAATTTTTCTCTTTTTTTTTAAGTTTTTGAAAACATTATCCTCTACTCATACTCTAAAATATGACCACTGGCTGCTGATAGCTGTTGTCATCTCTCTGTGTGAGCCCTTAAGGAGTTTTGTGTGGATGAAATAAGGATTAACCGTCACCCTACAGGTAAACTTAGCTCAATCCTTCTATTTTATTGACATTATCTCATTTAAACATGTTTAAAAAGTTGTTTAAGCCAAAATTTTCACTCGCAAAAAATGCTAGTAGTTTAAAATGTTACTCGCAAACTTCATTTTCTACTCCCATTCTGACGAAATGTGAGTGTTAATTTTGAGCCCGGATAATAAAATAGGTCATCTGCTGAGTTACCTATGGGGGACTCGATCTTATCTTTTTACTGATAGCAGCATGAGGTATGGGTAGGTGTTATGCATTATTGGCTATGAAGTAAAGGGTCAAGATGTTTCAAATAATCCCAAGTCTAGTTACTGTGATTAAAGCATGAAAGTACCGTACATTGCATGCAAAACTTTAACCAAAATTTCTTGTTAAGGAGGGGCCATAATTTGTAATATATTTCACCAAGAGGTATCCAGCTTGTTAGTTTGATACCCCTAAACATGTTTAAGATGTTTCAAATCAATGCCATGCCTGGATACTGAAAAATAAACATAAAAGTACTTTGCATACTAAACATATTATTTTCCTAAAATGTAAAAAAAACAATTTAACCCAAAACACTCAACACAGGGGTGACTTCAATAGCTCTCATTTTCTTTGAATAGTCAAGCTAAAAATCTGGAACAGCCTCTGTCTTGATGAAATGCATAATAGCATTCAAAATTTACACAAAGATAGTCACTATGGCTAATATATCTCATTGAATGAATGTCACAATAAATATCTTACTTTCTCCTTTCAAAGCAAAGTCCTTTGTCCACTCGGATGAAATATTTCTTGTGAAAAAAGGTTGCCAGGGGCCTGTAAACAAAAAATGTTTAAAGCTAACAAGAGGGTATCATCAGCTTAAAAAAGATTATTAAAATCACCTAGATTAGAACATCTGGCTTTGATACTCAAATATGATAAGCCCATGATTTGGACAAACTTGGTATAGATTCACTTAACAATGCTACACACCAAATATTTAAACTCCAGGCCTTGTGATTTCTGACAAGAAGATTTTTCAAGTTTTTCCTATATTAGCCTATGTTTAATCAAGTGACCCCTGGGGCGGGGCTAATGTTGACCATCGGGTCAAGTTTTAGGTAGAGATCCACTAGACAATGCTACACACCAAATATCTAAGCTCTAGGCCCTGTGGTTTCAGAGAAGAAGATTTTTTAAGATTTCACATTTAAAAATTATTTTTAGCTCTTGTAACCTAATTATGCAACAAACCGGAATCATTTGATTATGCAACAGACCGCAACCATTTAAACAATTTTTACAGGGGATCACCTTAGGAACATCCTTGCAAATTTTGAACACTTTTCCATCAGTACTTTCAGAGAAGAAGATTTTTAAGTAAATTGTTGACGACTAGTGACTGATGACTACGGACGCCGGACAAAGGCTGGTCCCAAAAGCTTACCTTGGCACTTTGTGCTAGGTGAGCTAAAAAGAATTTTCTTCATCCAAGCACTATGAAAGTTTTTTCTGAGTTGATGAAATCTGTGATTATTTCGAAGAAAAAGGCTAAAGAATGTGTAAAAAAACAGGTAAAATGCTATATTAAGGCCTTACCTGGGGTCAAAATATCCCATTTTAATGAAATGGCAGACTTTATAATATATTCAAATGGCTTATTTATTTAGAAACAATCATGACATAGCTTTCGTTGTTGTTTGTTATCAAGGATTTAACAAATTAAACCGCTCAAGCTCGGCTCAGCTGAGCGAGCGGTTTAACTTGTTAAACCCTTGATAACAAACATTTACCTACTTAATGTATGGAATTATGTTTTAATGTTACTATCCATGTCCATCTCTACATGCATGCACACGAAGATTGGTGGTATATACTAGGTTACACACTAAACCAAATGGTTTAACGAGTTAAACCGATCTAAAAATTTTAAAAATACTGCAATCTCATTGGTCAAAATTTAATTCCATACATTAACCCTTTCCCTCATATAGACTCATTTTGACGCACTCAATAGGTACCACATAAAGCCTGATCTGCAGAAAACCACAGTTAAACCTTACCAAATTTAATTACAAAATTCTCATTTCCAGACCACTGAGGAGCAGCATAAAACCTGATCAGCCTGCGAGTAACTTGCAGGCTGATCTGGTTTTATGTTGTTCGCATAGGTCTTTTCATGGTTTCCTATATGAGGGAAAGGGTTAAAAGTGTTTTGAGTTAGCGGTTGTTTGAGTTTGGATTTATAGCAGCTATACACCTGGACATTGTCTGTTGTGTAAGAGTTCTTTTTTTGCAACTGCTATATATTATGACATCATGTGTAGGATAGAAATACGATTGATCTGGCCCAAAAAAAAACCCCAGACACCTGAAAGGCAAAAAAAAAAAGTTGAGTCGTGGCGATTTTCGTGAGTTGGTTGGGTAACTCCAAAGAAAGAATTTTTTAAGGTCGGCCTTAGATAGGGGAGAAAAAACTGACTAGTCCAGAATTTCCCCACCTTAGATATCTTAAAAAAGAGGGGGGAAAAAACTGACTGGTTGGGGAAACCTGACAAGTCAGTTTCTTCCACAGGGAAAAAACTTGACTAGTCAGTTTCTTCCCCAGGGAAAAAACTGACTGGGGGGGAAATCTGGGCTGTTACCGTGATATACGACCTCAGAAAATGGATATACTGAAAGCCAATGAATATGATAATATGCCATAGAGTCTATATGAAACCATAATAAACAATACCAGGTTATTGCTTTTGTTCTTATTCATTATCCTACTGGTATATTTTATGACAAAGGGGCAAGATGGCCCTGAATCGCTTACCTGAGAAATACTGCTTTCAACAACTTTTTTTTAAAAAGTAATACTGAATACAAAATCCTTGCAAAGGTACAGCAAAATAATTGTAATTCAACAGACTGATCAAGAAATGAAGTTTTAGAGTGTACACAAAGACTTTTAGTGAAGTCTGGCATTTTTTTATCATTCAAAGACCATAACTCCTAAAGGAAAGATATCAGCCATAATCAAACTTAGTCAAGAAATTATGGCTATAAACATTGTAATAAAGTTTAAAGAAGATTGCTTAAGAAATGAAGATGGCAGAGTGTACACAAAGCAAAATCTGGCATTTTGTTTTTTTTTGTTTTTCAAGGGCCATAACTCCTGACCTAATGGGAAGATGTCAGCCATAATTAAACTTACCAGAGACATTATGGCAATAAACATTGTTATAAAGTTTGAAGACGATTGCTTCAGAAATGAAGATGTTAGAATGTACACAAAGTGAAATCTGGCATTATTTTATCATTCAAGGGCCATTACTCCTGACCTAATGGGAAGATATCAGCCATGATTGAACTTAGCGGAGACATTATGGCTATAAACATTGTCATAAAGTTTGAAGAAGATTACTGAATAAATGAAGATGTACACATGAAAATGTTGACCGATGGACGTCCGAACGTCATGACATACGACGGACATTGACTGACCACAACAGCTCACTTTGAGCACTTTGTGCTCAGGTGAGCTAATAAAATGATCGTGAGAAACTGAAACAAACTGATGGAAGCCATTTTCAACATAAACAAATAAGTTTATTTTACAGCACCTTATGTTGTACAGAAGAAACTTGACAGGTTGTAACTGTTAAGTAATATTTGTTAGATGGGAGAATTTTGACATTGGTCCCCAGTGTTATTTAGAATGGGGGACACAGTTGAGTAATGCCATGGAATAGAAATGTGTCATCTTTATTCTACCCCTTCTTTATGTAACAGTCTAACGGTAATCTTATGCCAAGTAAATAGAACAGTTCACCGTATGATTTGCCATGGTGACATACGGACAGCTTTCAGTCTGTCAAATGTACCCATGCACAAATTTTAAAACAATATTTCGCCGTATACGATATGATAAGTGATTTTTTCTTTTATGATAAGTAACCCTGAAAATTTAGACAGCTGCACCTAATCTGCCCTTGTGTACGGTATTTTTATTTAAAGCTATTTGTTTCTGGTCCGGATAGTTTATTTTAATATTAATCTTTTTCGAAAAAAAAAAAATATAAGCAGTATATTCACTTGACTAGAAGGACTAAGTCAAACTTATTTGATGAACCTAAAAGTATATTGAAAATAACACTCAAGGAACGACATCAATTTGATGCTGTAGAATGACCAATCACAGGGAACGAATGCACAAGCATTTCAGTGACCCAGATCAAAACATACACAAGTAGGAACTTTATGTTGTTTTTTTTTAGTCCTTACGATCTTTTGATATGTCCAATATTATTCCAATTCTCATAAAATGACCTACCAAACCATAATGCGTAAGCGCAAAAATGCAATTTTAGAGTAACAAATGTATGAGTCTACAGGCTTTATGCAATATACCCAATGCGAACAGATAATTAAGGACAGTTAGAGGCAGGATTATTCCTGTAAAGTTTTATCAATATCTACTCAGTGGTTTAAGAGGAGATGTCATTTAAAGCAAAATTTAACGATGTACAATATATGTCGGATGCCAGAAAAAGGTGATCACAATACCTCACTTGACCATAAAGAAAAAAAAAATCAATTTACTGATGTCTAGTACAAAATAGAATTTCACACGTTTTGAAGTAATAGCGTGAAAATGATGTCTTCATGTTTTGCTCATGTTATTGTATGTATGATAGGGCCACGTGAGACCATCGTGCTTAAGGTTTGGTAGTCATTCTACCAGTCACTTTCAGGACGGACATTTAGTTTATATTATAAATATATATTCAAGGGATAGTTTTATTAAATTTAAGGATATAACTTGTATATATATATTATTTTCTTGTGTCAGGGGTACAGATAAGGTGCATATTTGTGTAATTACGCAAATAAAATTGATAAAAACCCAATTCTTATAAAATTCTAGCATATCAAAAAGCAATTAAATATTAGGTTACTAAAATATCCAAAATATTAAAGCGTATTGGTACACAACATTATGAAATCGAGTGATGTTTACAAATACTCGTATATGTTTGACTGGTTACTTGCGAATCCGCAAAATAAACTGCAAATGATTTCCGGTAATTTCCTACTTTGGGTTCCATTCAAATAAAACATAAATCCAGTCTGTCTTATTCATTCATCTGACGCTTTTCTATTCGTTTGTTTCAAATATGGTTACACAAGGCAGGAAGAAACAAACGTTTAAAAAAACAGTGAGTGGATACCTAGCACTGCATATGAACCAAACATCTGGCATTTGTCGCGCAATAATTGACGATCTGGAAGTTGAGAGTGTCTGTAATGACACCAAGGTTGTCAGGTATTTTAGACAAAGTTTTAGATCTTGTTTACAAACCAGAAAAGCAAGACAGCGGTAGAGTCGATAGCATCCAATTCCATTTTAACCGAACATGTTAACCAGTAAAAAGTTTGTTTTAATTCAATAGTTAAAAGTGCTAAATCTTTGGATCAGGAAGATCAAATATGATTGAATGTTGTTGTTTTTTATTTAATTGTTGAGGAGCTAATGATAAATCCTGCATATGATAATTGTTAAATTGAAATTTTTGCATTCAAGAACAGGAGGCGCATATACACATACTGTTATTTCAATTCCAAAATTAAGTTGATGAAAAAAAGCAATTGACTTAATTTTGATGGAGTAACCATAATTACATTACTCAATTAAAATTGTGAAAACCCAATTCCTGGAAAAGTTGATGAGTAAATACCCAATTGACCTAAAACCTTATCTGTAGCCCTGTTGTGTATATTTGGTTGAGATAATATCATATACAGTAAAACCTCGCTAAGTGGGCCACCTTTGGGTCTTTTTCAAACTGTCCCACTTAGTGAGGTGGTCCTTTTAGTGAATTTCCACAGTATAGATATAAAGCAATAACATCAAAAAACTTACCGTCAATTGATTAAAGAAAAAGCCGAAGAATTTGATCAGTTTTTAAACATCATAAACAAATTGCCTTAATTATCGACTTCTTTACGGTAACCGTAAGTGAATCTACACTGTCGTAATTGAAAGTCATTAAGTGTGTAAACAATCGAAATCTCTTGTCTGTGTTTGCAGACGTGTGAACTGATCAGTGACACTTGTGTAATTGGACCACTATGTGATGTCCCACTTAGCGAGGATTAAAAAAGGTGTGAATTCGTTAATTGGTTTTGAAAAACTGTCCCGCATACCGGATAGCGAGGTGCCCCGTATTCCGAGGTTGTGGGACATTAGAATAAAGAAGAAAAAAAATGGTTCTGAAAAATAATGTCCCGGGAAGCGAGGTGCCCCGATTTCCGAGGTGGTCCGCTTGCGAGGTTTTACTGTATTCAGATATGAATTAAGTTTCTATATTGAATTTATACATTAGAAATAATTATATTTTATGCATGTGGCCCAACACTTGGCGATAGAACACCAGACAAACGGGCACAGGTTTCCAGAGTTTTTTTTACTTACTTAAAATTTTATGTCTGGTTTTTCCTGGTCGGTCTATCGCAGCATATTCTGTTTAACCTAGAGTATCATGTATTAAGTGGCAAAAAAGGTTAAACATTACATACTGTATAAATTGCTCTACTTTGTCCTGTGGTCTAACAACAGCAAGAATAAGTGTGTTAGTTGTTAATAAGTACCTTTTAAGGTCACTTTGAGAATAGTTAAGACCAACAATCATGTACCTGGGGTCAATTTTTTTTCAAACAGTACTTGTCCTGCAGGACGAGTGACTTATAACAGAGCATTACATGCGGGTGCCATGCTCGTCTGTTTTTGCCAACGTTACATATTTTTGTTGAACATTTAAAAAAGTTGACCTTGAAAATCACAACTAAAACTGTAAACCTTTAAATGCGAAGTTGAAGTACCATACCCTTGAAATTAGACCTTTAACCTTGAAGGATGACCTTGACCTATGCATGGAATAGAATGTATACAACACAAAGATGTAAAATATGTAAACAATAAAAAAAATGCTCTTTTTTATCTGCCTAAAGATCATGACCAAAATAAAAACCTGCACAGGTTCATATGATGACAAACAAGTATACAAATCTTTTTAAAAAAAAATATTGAAAAATAACAAAGAAATATCTATTTTAAAACTTGTCCAGAGTTATGGCAAAATAAGTTTGTAGGTCAAGGTCGATAGATAAAATATTGAGGTATATCTGAAAAACCCTTGTCAAGATGAATATGCATACCAAATATAAAAGATATACGTCAAATAGTAAAAAGTTATGGCCAATGTTAAATTTTTTTGGTAAACATTTCAAAATAGATCAAAGTTAGAAATTTAGTTCAAAAGTCCAAAAGTGTAACATTGAAGGAAAGGTCTTGCCACAAGGAATTCACATGTGAAATATCAGTGCCCTGTTGACAACGGTTCTAAAATGACAGGCATTTTAAAGATTTCAAAAGAACAAAAAAGGTCAAAGGTCAAGGTCAAGGTCAAAAGATAAAATGTGAGGTATATCTGAATAGTCAAAGTTCAAAGGTCAAGGTCAAAAGTTAACATGATGGAAAGATCTTGCTACAAGGAATTCACATGTGAAATATCAGTGCCCTCCCTGTTCCTATCAGTTAAATGACAAGCATTTTAAAGTTTTCAAAAGTTACAGCAAAAATAGGTGAAAGGTCAAGGTTGATAGATGAAATGTTGAAGTATATCTGAATAGCCCTTGCAAAGATGAATATACATACCAAAAATAAAAGTTGTATGTCAAATAGTAAAGAAATTACGGCCAACGTTAAAGCTTTTTGCTAAAAATTTCAAAAATAGGTCAAAGTTCAAAGGTCAGGTCAAAAGTCTAAAAGTGTAACATTGATGGAAAGACCTTGCTACAAGAAAATCACATGTGAAATATCAGTGCCCTGTTGACAATGGTTTTAAAATACAGGCATTTTAAAGTTTTCAAAAGTTTCAGAAAAATAAGGTCCAAGGTCAAGGTCAATAGGTGAAATATTCGCATATGTCTGGATAGGTCAAGATGAGTATACATACCAAAAAAAGTTGCATATTGAATAGTAGAGAAGTTATCGCCAATGTTAAGATTCCGGACAAAGACGCCCGGCGATGACAACGCAGACGCCGGAGTTCAACAACAATACGACAATAGCTCGTATTTTCTTCTTTGAAAAACAGACAAGCTAATAATGAACATGAAATGATGAAATACGAGTTGTTTTTTTATGAAGGATAAGTTGAATCAAATAACAAACTGAAGGACTGGGATTTTTCTGCTGACAAAGTGGGCTTTGATTCTAAGGGTGAAATTTCAAATCTCGATATACTTTAGCTTATGACATTCTTAAGAGACTTCAACTGTGTTGGCTTTTTAGAGAGATAGTATGTTCTTACATATGTTTTGACTCTTGACTTTGAAATGATGATATGCTCTTTCAGTATTCCTTTTAGTGACTGAATTTTTTTTACAATCTATGTACATAATCGAAGTTACTTCAAGTCGAATAAATATGCATAAAACACTATATTTTAAAAGATGACAAAAACTGATTAATTTGTTATTTCTCTTTTTATTTTCTTAGTCTGACAGAATTTCCATGCCTGTAAGACCAAATGTCTAACACACTTTTGAGCCTTTGCGAAGTCTGTGCATGAATCAAAGTTGATTTTAGCGTTTTTTGTGAAGAGCCACCCTATATCATTCATGCCTATTTTCATAAATTTCTACCACGGTGATTTCGGACGGACAATGGACAACAAACAAGGGATGCAGGGTGATCACAGTATTTCAACTTTAGCACATCATGATCTGGTGAGCTAATAATGGTAATAAAATCTTTATTACCAAAGGGTATTTTTTGTTAACATACTTGGTGATAAATGTATCATCCTACGGTATGGTATTCTTAACAAAAACATAATACAATTTTTAGTTTTTATGATATATCTTCTACACATCCTTTAGATAGGGTGAGACCTTGAAACTTTAACTAACCTCCAGCCAAATAAAGAATACCCTTCCACAAATATAAAGGCCCTGTCTCCTCCTCTGGTTTGTTCTGCCTGAGATATACCCTTCTTGAGATCATCCACCATTCTGTCCATCTCAAGTGATCTGTAGTCTGCAACATACATACACATAAAGCCATAATTGATAACACAACTAGAACTATCACTGAAGACGATTAATACCCCTGCAAAATGCTTTGATACAGGAGAAGCCAGATTCCAAAGGAGCATAGATAAGAATCTGTATACACAGAATATTGGTTATGATAGTAAGTAATAAGTAAGTAAAGTCTTTATTTAAAGTGGATAGAAAGTCAGTTATGGCACAGTAGTTTAAAAGTGTAGAGTAACAGTTCTTGGACACTGAACTTCTCCTAGTCACCATCTGTTTACATTTTAAGTTTCAAGTCAATACAATGTATAATTTTCAAGTTATGTTCCAGACAAGAAAAACAGAATTATGCAAAGGGAGATAATTAAAAAATGGGACCAGGGCAATAACTCTGCCATCCTTCAGACAACTCAAGTGAAATTTATGACACACACCTCTCCTATTATCAATGCACCAAAAATTTGAAAACGGTAAGAAATGTAGAAGTAGTTTGCATCACAAGATATTTTGAAGCAAATCAGGGGCAATAACTCAGTAAGTCTTGAGATAACACAAGTGAAATTTATGTCACACACCTCTCCACCTAATTATCTATGCACACATATAATTTGAATTAAAGCGGTAAAGAAATATAGAAGAGTTTGTGTCACAAGATATTTAGAGTCAAATCAGGGGCAATAACTCTGTTATCTTTGAGATAACTCAACTGAAATTTATGTCACGCACCTCTCCACCTGATTATGCACACACACAATTTTAACTGAATTAATTAATAAATGTAGAAGTAGTTCCAGGCACAAGTTTTTGGGATGTACGGACAGACAGACAAACCAACAAACCACAGACTGACTTCGTTTGCGGGGGTATAATAATAGAATTCCTTGGAACACATGTGTCTTTGGAACACATATAGAGAACCCAACAGAGTTCTGTTTCATAATCATTACACTTCTGAGTTATGTTTGGGGGATTTCCCCCAAGAAAATTTTGAAAATTTACCCATTAAATATGGCATTTGGAGGGTTTTCTGGCTGTATTTTGCAAATAATGAAACATAGTCTGATTCTTGTATGTATTTGAGCAATTTATTTATTTTTTATCAAGGATATGATTTCTTTTTTAGATTCTCTTCATCCAGTATCTAACCTCAGAAAAAAATATATGAATACCAGTCAACAAGCTGTTTTATGAATTTTAATGAGAAAATTTTGGATTGCTTCTCTCTGCAACAGCCAAACTCAGACCTTACTTTGATTAAAAATTTATTATTGGCAGGTTTTTTTTATGAAACAAGTGTGTGTGTGTGTGTGTGTGTGTGTGTCCTTCAGGTTTTAGATCATTGTAATGAATACTTATTTGACAAAATCAGTAATTTAATCTCCCTTTCACCCTTTTTATCATTCAGTCATCTTCCAGTCTTTTTCAAACACACACTCAAATTAGGGATCTGAAAAATTTTGATTTCTATTTTTATGGAGTTTAAGCAGGTGTGTGTGTGTGTGTTCCTTGTTTGATTGCTCATTGTCTGTCATACTTAATGCATATCTGAAAAGAAGGTGTTATAAAATAAGAAAGAAAAGCTTCACTAGATCTATCCACTTTATTTAATTTCCTTTTTTTTTTCATTTTCCCTTTCTGTTTTTCAATTGCTGCATGAAATATAAAAGTAAAACAAAATAGCATGTACTGTAGTTAAGTCCTACATAATATGAGACACACATGTCTAAATATTTTTTTATTGATGAACAATACAAAATCCAATGGTCATGCATTCATTTAATGTGAACTACCAATCATTTCACAAAATTGTTGATTTACCCAGATTTTTCAACACATGCTGACCAGCCTCCTGTTCTTCTTCCTGAAAAAAATCTGAACAACTTGGGCATGCAAACTGTCAAACATGTCACTGTCACAGTTCAGTTTGATAGACAACAGTCTGTTGAGGGTTGATGGCTTCATGGCACACCTGTGGGCAGTCTTTATAAGTTTCAGTTGACTGAAAACTCTCTCAACCTCCGCTGTGCTAAGGGGCATGACACAGGCTGCTGTCACTAGCTTCACCACCAGAGGACACTTTGCTGCAAGTCCTGCCTCATCAAACCTTTTACCAATCAGCAGCTTCACAATTCCTGGCAGAGAACGCTCACTACTCTCCATCACTGATATGGTGTCAATCAGATGAGTCCACTGTTCCAAAAGGTCATCCGGACACATGTTGTAGTGGGCAGCCAGGCACTGTATCTCATAATGTCCATGAAGAGCAGGCAACTCCTCCACATGGCTCAGGTCCAGCACTGCAAGGTTGTCCAAAACATCGGTGTCTGAGAACCTGGTCTGTATGTTGTCTTGCAGTCTTCCAAGGAATTCTACCCGTTCTTGTTTAAAGCTATCTGATGGTGGTTCAAAGCTGATCCCACTCTCTTCCATAATCACACCAGCTTTACTCATCCACAGCCCATCAGATGTTTTATTCTTCTCAAGCATCTTCATTGTCTTGTCCACTTTGGTTGAGACATCTCCAATGTTACAGTTCCTCTGCTGAAAGAAGAGACTGAGTGCTGTAACATGTGGCAGGACATCACCCAGCAGAAGGAGGCGTCTCAGAGTGTCTGGTTGCTTCAGTGTCTTGAGAAGACCATGACCACTGCCAATGGTGTTCGACTCCAAGTCTGTCACAATGGACTTGTAGGACCGCACCCCTGAGTTCACAGCTTTCTCATGGCTGAGCCACCTGTGATGCTTCGCTTGTTTTACAGTCAGGGTTGCACTGTTAAAAACCTTCTGTACCTCCTGCAGACTCGCCTTCTTGGTTGAGCTGTAGTTGTAATAAACATACAGGTTGTTCAGTGTGTCATCCAACTTCTTGAAGGCAGGTACACTGGCAAAGCTGTCTCTGCATGCAAGAGCAAGTCGGTGATCCTTGCAGTGAGTTGTAACTGGTGTTGGGTTGATGTCTCTAAGCTGTTTTGCGACTCCCCTCTGCTTGCCTGTAAATACAGCTGCTCCATCTGAGGCAAAGCCGGTCATCTTCTGGATGTTGAGCCCATTATCTTCTATCTGCTCACAGATTGTGTTCACTAGGCTGTTGGCTGTTGCACTCTGTACTGGGGTGTCTGACAGGAATGATGTCTTTATGTCCCCGTCTGCACTCACATACTGACAACACATGGCAACATGTTTCACAGTGCTAAGATCTGCCACTTCATCCACCATGACTGCAAAACTTTCACTTTGCTGCATTTCATCAGTTAAACTTTCTGCATCTACTTAATTTATAAGTTCTTGCACTGTGTCCCAGCTAGAATAGCTGGCATTCTTTGCAAGCCTCAGGTTTGATAATGACTTTGAACCAACACTGATGCACAAGTCAATCATGCTCGCAAATAAATCCAGAGCCAAGTTATGTGAGATGATATAGTAGATTACTCTAAGTGCGTCATAAATGGCCTTCTCTGCCTCCGTGTTGATCCTGTCCGTCATGCTGTTGATTGTCTTCTCCAGGGAATTGGCAACTGATGATTTGTGTTGAGCACTATTCTCATGTTCCTTCACTTTGTCCAGTCGCAGAGTTTTGCATCCCTTCTCAACCCAGGTCTTGGAACCATTGAATCCCCATGATTTGTACTGTGTACAAAGGGAACAGTACATCACATTTATTTTAACACCGTCCTCATTTTCCTCATGCTTACTCAACAGCCAGGATCTCCCCTTCTGCCAGGCTGTGTCAAATCCAAACTTGTGAGTTGTGTCCTTTTTCTTTTGGTACCTTGGACCTGGTTCATTTCCTGATAGGGTAGCTGGTTCGGCTGTAGATGACGCTGTTTGGTCACTGTCACTGAAATAAGGAAGAAAACTTAATAAGATTACCTACATTTTATATCATTTTTTTTCTTCATAAAAGTCATTGCCAGCTGTTGCATTTATTAAAGTGCCATACAAGACAGCAGGGCATAATGTAGCCTAGCATTATTTTTTATTAAAAAATAAAATTTGAATTTTACCATGCAGACTGGAAAAAGTGCTCAATAGTTCAAACCCAGGTCTTATTTTTGGAATGACAGATAGAAGAAAAATATTTAGTTATCTTTAGTGTAGAGAAAATTAATAATGAATAAAGAATGTAATGAGAAAATGTGAAAAATAGATAATGAATAGTAAGATCTTGATATCTATGATAATTATTATGGTCATTATAAGTTATAGTAGATTTACTTAGTTGCAATTATTACTATCAGTTTCCTTTTTTTAAAAGACCAATTAATTGCAATAATTTATTTTCTGCAACTTTGTTACGTGCATTTTGAGGTCATTTTTTCCTTGGAAACTTTTTATAACTGTGAAATGTCATAACAGAATTTATTTTCAAGAACTGAAAAGCCAAAACAGAAAAAAAGTTCTCAAAAAAATATTTATGATTAATTGTGTACAGTGTAGTGCAGTACAGTACCTTAAAAGGTTACCCACGCTTGCATTATAAATAAATCTCCGATCAATTCTGGAATGTTCTCGTTTTTTCCTCTTTTCATGTCATGTTAATTGAAAAAAAAATCGTACTAATGTTATAAATCATTTAGTTAAAACCAGTAGATTAAATATAATGAGTTGTTCGTGTCTGACATGATCGCGGGGAATTCGCCGGTATTTTTCCTCCAAATTTGTGCACTGCACAGTACAACTAGCAAAATAATCGGCCGGTGTTGTAAAAATGATGGCATTATTTACATTTAGAATGAATATTTATCATTAATTCTAAAAAAAAAAAAAAAAAATGCCTTCGTTATTGTAAGTTTATATATATTGAAATAATATACCTGCATCGTTCGGTTGTTTCCGTACGTGTGAAGAACGAGGATATAGTACGATTCGAACGGGCGACTTTAGTATTTGCCTTTTCTAGCTGAGCTAATCTTCTTTTCACCGATGGCATTTTTAATCGTATTAAAGAGATTGGGTGCGTATATCATAACCTATCGAAATAAAATGATTCAAAATCATTTTACGATTCAATATAATCACAGACATATCATTTGATGTTTTGAAATACAAACCATTTTTCCTTTCAGTAACTGCATTAATTACCTGCTTAATTCCTTAAGTACTTGTTTTCATCAGTTTGATTGTTTATAATTACACTCACTTTGTGATTACGCAAGGTAATAAATAGCTCGCGAATCCTAATGACAAGCAGCTTAGCGTCTGATTGGTCGGATTGTATGTCAGGGCGGAGCTACCACACGACAGTTAATCAATACTGGCAAGCTGCAACTGTGTAAATGACGAGTAATGAACTGATGTAACAAACATCCTATTTGAAACAAAGGGACAGTTGGATCAAAGGGCAGGAGGGCGGTTAGATCTAAGACAGGGTAGATCAAAGGGCAACAGGGCGGGTGGTTTTGGGGAACGGGCGACCCGCCCTGCTATTCAGGGCTAGCTGGAACACTGATTAATGAGGTGACCATTTCTGCAAAATGAAATTTAGTTTGACCACTAGTTTTATAGAAGAATTTTATATATGTGGTATATAAGGAAACTATCTGATCCCCTAGGGACCTCATTTTTCAAGGGATCAACTTTATTTTTGCAATTATGGTAGACATTCATGAGGTGAGCTAAAAAGACAATAATTCAACTAGATACGAATGCCCCCGCCCCGCCATTTTGTTTATTAGATGATATTTTTGTCAGTGAAAATGATGCAAAAAATTGGAAATATAAAAGATGATTTTAAGATCAAATGAGTGCTGTGACCCTGACCTAAACCAAGTGATGCGACTTTAACCTTCAAGCTAGCATTCTGGTACTTGTTTTGCGACATGCTGTTTTATCCTAAGGATCCTTTGTGCTAAGTTATTTCAAAACATGACTACACTAAAAATTGTTGACGCTGCACGACGGACGACGGACGCTCACGGGATCACAATAGCTCACCCTGAGCTTTGCTCAGGTGAGCTAAAAATCAAAGGCTAGGCCTTGTGGTTTCAGAGAAAAAGATTTTTAAAATTTTCATTTTTAAAATCTATTTTTAGTTCTTCTGACCTAGATTTTTGACCAATCAAAATAATTTTAACAACTTTGGAAAGGGCCCCATAATATACATTCCTGTGAAGTTTTATCAAAACCTAGTGAGTACTTTAGAAGGAGATGTTGTTTAAAGGAATTGTTGACGACGGATGCACACATGCACGGACGACGGACAAAAGACGATCACAAAAGCTCACCATGAGCACGTTGTGCTCAGGTGAGCTAAAAACTAAAAACACCCTTATTTGATGGTAACACTTTATTAAATCTTGCACATAAATTGATCAGATGGTGTACTTTAGTACAGTAAAGTTCACTTATAACGAACTCAGATAAGACAAAAGATCGCTTAATACAAAATAAAAACTATTCCCCACCAAATATTACACACCAAATATCTTAACTCCAAGCCTTGTAGTTTCTGACGAGAAGATTTTTCTAGTTTCTCTGATATAAGTCTATGTAAATCAAGTGACCCCATGGTCATGATGTGAACAAACTTGGTAATGATCCATAAGACAATGTCACACACCAAATATCTAAACTCCAGGCCTTGTTGATTCTGACAAGAAGATTTTTCTAGTTTTTCTAATATAAGTCTATGAAAAATAAAGTAACCCCTGAGGTGGGGCCAATTTCGACCCCAGGGTCATGATTTGAACAAACTTGGTAATGGCCCATTAGACAATGCCACACACCAAATATTTTAACTCCAGGCCTTGTGGTTTCTGACAAGAAGATTTTTCTAGTTTTTCTTATATAAGTTTATGTAAAATCAAGTGACCCCTAAATATGAGGGGAGACATAATTCAAGCAACATACCTTCCCAGTTGTGATGGTCCAGCTCTGGAATGTAGAGGGGATCCAGTCTATCATCTCCCGGTTTTAAAAAATAATGGTCCTGACACATTGTGCATGAGTTGGGGACTTCTTTCACCAGCATGCTGGCTAATGTACTCTTCCCACTGTTGGTAGTGCTATGGAACACAAGGGAGTTAATATACATTTTAAACTTTTCCCTCACGTAAAAATCATCAAGTGAGAGATTTTTCGAACAAAAAATATATTTAATACATTTAACTACATCAGCCTGTACAGGCTGACCAGATTGTCAAGTAAGAACTGCAGTTTTTAAAAGGGCATGTCCAACTTTTCAAAATGTTTACTGTTAGATAAAATAAGAACTGTCATTAATGAAAACCCCCAGATAGTGCTTTGTCACAGTTACTGTAACCATGCCAGATACAGACTTAACACAGTTAAAGGATGGAATAACAAGGGGGCCATCATGGCCCTTAAACTCTCACCAAAATACCATCCTTAACTAAAGAATTCAGTTTAACCTTGATTAAAATTTCAGATACAACAATTTTAAAGTTTCTGTACAGACTAAATAAGAAAACTTGCCAACCATCTGCAGGACTCACATTTTAGGGGATCAATACCAGGTAAAAACTGTACTGGACCATGGGCTTATCATAGGTTTATGATAATTCAGAATGCGATATTTCGTTTTGACGGCATTATTCGAATGAATGTCACGGTCCCGTCAAGTTTTCCTATATATCTCATATAAAATAAATGCAACAATTACTCGGATAAATGCGACAATTCGAACTTTATTACAGATCCAACAAGCAATCAAGTTGTTGATCAATGACACAATAGTGTGGACACTGGGCCACCATAATTTACACGCGTGCATAGTTTTCAAATCTATGTGTACAGAGCTAATTGAATGGCAGTTACTTCAATTAAGGTGATGCAATCCGTTGAGAAACATCTGTTGACAGGTGCCCTTGATTATCAAGAGTGTTAACAAACAATCTGAGTTAATTTTTGTTTAACTATAAATATCAGTGTGAGTGTCCGAACTTCACTTTACTTTTGTCATATGCTCTGAAGGATTACTGCTATCAATAACAACGATTTGTAGATTTACAGATGCATTTGTAATTACCATTTATTATTCCAAGTAATTCAGTAAGGGTCCATGTTAGCTGGGAAAAAAGCTGAATCGGGATTGGTAATTTTCACTTTCCGAGTAATTTAGTGAAGGGCCCAGGTTACAAATAAGGCTTGTAAATCATTATTTATTGTTGATAATGTTGTGATTTTATATGTGATTTATGATTTTTATTTAGAATAAAATAAAACATAAGACATAACCGTGTTCCATATGTTATATACATGTATATCAGACGCCAACAGATTGTCACGACGTGTATTTGTTACAAATACACAAATTGTCCACCGGTAGGTAAACACGGTAATTCGGATGACACAATTTTCGGAACATTTCAGTTAGTCTGCAAACCATTCAAATGATTGTAAATGGACTGTGTTTTTTTTTATAAATTAAAGAGCCATGGCCATTATAGCCTATTAAGGCATTATGTTTTTCTAAGATTTGACCTGGTGACCTAGTTTTTGACCTCACATGACCCAATTTCAAACTCATCTGAGATATTATGTAGACAAACATCCTGACCAAGTTTCATGAAGATTGGGCAAAAACTGTGGCCTCTAGAGTGTTCACATGCAGTTGTTGACGACGGACAACGCGCGACGGACAAAAGGCGATCGATCACAAAAGCTCACTCTGAGCACAAATGCTCAGGTGAGCTAAAAAGCAATAAATATAACAAAGCCCAATAACTCAATTAAAAACTAGATTTCATTCGTTGATACAAATGATAGGACTTTCTGCTACATTTGGTAAACAGTATAAGCGAGAAAACTTAAAGGATATCAAATCCCTGCTTTTAAATTGCTTTGTATAGCCATAACTTCCATAAACTTTGAAAAAATAAGCCGTTTAACCTGGAGGATATGGCAAAAGTAACAAAAAATATTTATATATATATATATATATCAATTTCAATTAACTTGACCTATTTCTATAATCTATGTTCCAAAACAAATTTACTTTAAATTCCAACAAAGTCAGTTTTCACATAATTCGGTCTACCTTTATAGATTTTCAAGATATAAGCAATTATGACCTTGAACTTAACATTTTTTTCGAAAATGAAAGTGACATTGTACCATAGGATCAAATGCTGCACCTTCAGTAAATATTCATATAAATGAAACAAAAAATAAGGCCTACAGGCTTTAAAAGCAGTTGAATTTCAATAAAAAAAAACATTGGCCTTATGAATATTATGATGTCATATGACGTTCATCTTCGCAGAATGTAAAGAAGACTTAGAGACTTATGTTCAGTTAAATTATTAGCTTCCTATCTTATCTGAAGTGATTGTAAACATTTCTGAACGGAAATTTGATGTAAGTGGTTCTAATCTTGGATTCGCAATAAAACATTTGCCTTTTCGATGTTGGTAAAGCAGACATGGGTAGGCATAATTAGAGCGTAACATACCTTGTACAAATATTTGTAGATAACATAAAGTGTGACGTCAAATGATGTCAAAGGCATAAGAAAATCAATGAAATGAAATATTCAGTATCTTAGATATAAGCAAAAAACTTTTCATGCCCATGGGATATCTCCAACATATAGAAATTAACGCATAGATGAAAGATATTCTTTTTGACGTGATGATGTCATAAGACGTCAAATGACGTTCGTCCTAACAGAATAGAAAAAAGTCTTAGAGACTAATATTCAGTCCAAATATCAGCTTTTTTAACTCATCTGGAAGCAATTTTATACAAATTTAAAGTTTGACGTTAATGGTTCGAATCTTGATTCGCCATAGAACCATTGCCTTTTCGAATTTGAAAAACCGGACACCGGGATACACAACTTAAGCATTATATATACATTCTGTGAAATTTTGATGAAAATCGGTAGAAAAATAATGGCTGTAAAACCATTTTGTACTGAATCAAGGCGTAGTTATCAAAAATTCTTTTTGACCTTATGACGTCATATGATGTCAAATGACGTTCATCTTTACAGAATGTATAGGACACTTGGAGAGTTATAACCTGTCCAAAAATCAACTTTCTAAATCATTAGGAAGCGATTTTATACGTATTTGAAATTTGACGTCAATGGTTCAAATCTTGGATTTGCAATAGAACCACTGCCTTTTCGAATTTAGAAAACGGACACCCGGATGCACAACCAGAGCGTAACATACACATTCTGTGAAATTTTGATGAAAATTGGTCAAGAATAAATGGCTGTAGCCCGCGTACAAACATTTTTAGACGACGTCAAGTTTGTTGTCTAAACACGTCATAGACAAATGAAAATCATTGAAGTACAAAATGTTCAATGTGAAGTACAGTGGAAACTCCCTAAACCGGATACCCTCGGGACCAGCAAAAAAGTCCGGATTAGAGAGGATTCCGGATTACGGAGGTTTTGTAAATCAGACTCAGCTGTTGTTGTGGATGATGATGTTGATGATGATATTTTTTCTTAACTTTTTCTTAATAGATCTTTATTGTCATAATTATATTTTGAACATAATACCCACTCTGTTTTTCTCTCAGATTTTTTTAATTATCACCTGCTATACTCTCATTCTTTTTCTCTCTGTTTTTTTCTTTCATTCTTAAAAACAAAATAAAGTCAACATTGTTTTTATAATTTTTTAAACATAAATCTCACTTGGACATATGTATGATTACAATACATGTTTCAAGCAAAAAAACCTTATGCAGCTTTATACATTATAAGCAACACTGATATGCAAAAATTCAGCTTATTCAGCTTTTTAATGGATATTAGAACTTTAAAAAAAGTCACCATACTGTGACATGAACTTATGGCAAATTACTTTCTTATCTGAATCGAGTATTGATATATTCGTTCAATATATTGATTATGTATTACCTCATGTTTACAATTGTATATTGTACTGAGAGTATCAATAAAATCTGTAAATCTGATTAAAAAATAAATTTCAACAACATTTAAAACACACTTTTGTCTTCCCGTTCAATTTCCTGATTGTCAAGTTTGTTTTTTTACACCTTATTCTTAATAACACTCTTTAACATATACCTGACTGTTCGTACCATAATTAACCTTAAACCCATAAACCTTATACCTGACAGTCCGGACGATTATTATTTCTTCCCTTTCACCGCGTTTTTATGAAGAAACAAATGATTTTGGAAAACAGCATCCGGATTACAGGGTTTTTTTAAGCACAAAAATGACAACCGGACCAAAACTTGCGTCCGGAGTACAGAATACGGAGGATCCGGATTAGAGAGTTATTTTCTATATGTATCAAATAAGCAAAAAAACGGGACTTATGAGATCGTCCGGAATGAAAAGGATTCCGGTTTACGGAGGGTCCGGTTTAGGGAGTTTCCACTGTATATGCTACTAAATTTTGTAAGGTGCTCGGATGTTTTCAACATATAGAAGTTAACACATAAAAATTAGATATTACTTTTCACCTCATGACGTCATAAGACATCATATGAAGTTTATCTTCTGAAAATCTAAAGAAATCTTAGAGATTAATATACTTTTTAAATATCAGCTTTCTAACTCATCTGGAAGCGATTTTATACGCATTTGAAATTTGATGTCAATGGTTCGAATCTTGGATTCGCCAAAGAACCATTGCTTTTTCGAATTTTGAAAAACGGAAACCGGGATGCACAACTAGAGCCTAACATACACATTCTTTGAAATTTTGATGAAAATTGGTCCAGAAATAATGGCTGTAGACCGCGTACAATCTTTTTCACCTGACATCAAATCTGACGTTATATTACGTCATATGAATATGATAATCATTGCATCCGGAAGCGCATGGTTTGAAATATATGTCATAAAATTTTCATTGTTCTGAGTCAATGGCAATACATCGAAATAAACACAAATATAAGAGGAAGAAAAAAAGAATAATAATAAGAAGAAGAAGAATAAAAAAACAGTACAAACCCAACAGGACTGTCTGTAGGCAGAAAGTCCTAATAAGGTGATCATGATATACCAAGGATATGCACAACTAGCAATGGTACTGATAAATACTGTGCAGTTAAATAAAAATCTGACCAGTATCAAAGATATAGAGCACAGATATAATATATTCAAGAAATACATTCGTTTTGTTGGGTTTAACCTCCCACCGACAGTATTTCAGTCATTTTGACACTATGTCTACTTGAGACAGATATAGTACTGCCATACTGCATTATCATACTGTAGACCAATCAAATGATCCTGACACTGGGCTAACCAGTTCTGGAACTGCCCTTATATGCTGAGTGCCAAGCATTAGGGAGCTTTACCAGTACCACTTTTGACGACCCTGGTATGCCCAGGGACAGAACCCACAGTCTATTTTCAGTAACAGTGATCCTGACCTATCAGACCAAAATAGCACATGAATTAAGCTTGATCTTCACTTAAGGTATACCATTTCTAAACTTGGTCAAGATCTGGTCAAGATATGTTCCTTATGACAAAAGTTATATAGAAATTCCTTTTTGGAATAGACGGATCAACAGACAGATCAACCAACACAGTGCCTAAAACATTTGTTTGTGGGGGTATAATAACTCTGAGTAATTTGAAAAGCAGTTTGCACAAAATAAATGGATATTGGTAGCTATTGGACACACCATTTAAGTGCACTGAAGTGTGTGTTGTTTTTAAAATAACTGGGATAAAACTAGCCCATTGGTACCAGACCTTTTTTGCAGGACAAGGAAAACACGCTTACCCACTTATTCCAATGACAATGACTTTTTCTCCAATTTTTCCAAGCTGTGCCATTTTCCACTATGTATATGACTTCTCTGAAAATATATAAACACAAACTACAATGATTCATAAACAGATACAAAGATTCAATAGCTATTATATCGGTATGCATAACAAAAGGGCCAAATGGCCCTAGATTGCTCACAAGAGTACATATGCTTTTTTAAAACTGTTTAAATGACTTGATTTTACCTAGTTACCAGATTCAAGTTCTAGAAAGAAAAAATTCTAAAGTTCGGCAATTATCTGGAGGCCTCATTTTCAAGGGATCAAGAATACTCATTTTATCAATTATGATAGAGATATATAAGGTGACCATTTGTGCAAAATGAAAGTAAATTTTAACAACTGGTTTCATCAGTGTTTCCATACCAAATGGTATATAAACTTATTACAAACTGCAATATCAGAGAAGACTTGAAATTTGTCCATATGGAAATGGATGCCTCCACATTTTTGTTTTATTATTTATTTTTGTCAGTGAATATGGTGAAAAATTGGAAATATAAAATATGATTTTAAGATCAAATGAGCACTGTGACCTTGACCTTCAGGTAGCAATCTGTTACTTTGTTGCAACATATTGTTTAGTCCCAGGATCCCTTGTGTAAAGCTATTTCAAAGCATGACTATATATACACAACAAAGATACAGCCCAGACAGGACTTCTTACACAAATTTTAAACTCAACTAACTGCTGTGACCTTGACATAAAGCTAGCAACTTGGTTCTTGTTACATCATATCCTAGGGATCATTTGTGCCAAATTATTTCAAAACACAACCATTCACAACAAAGTTACAGCCAGGACATGATTTTAAGGTCAACCGAGTGCTGTGACCTAGACCTGCGAGCTAGCAATCTGGTTCTTGTTTGCACCACATCGTCTTGTCCTAAGGATCACTTGTGCCAAGATATTTCAAAACACAACCATTCACAATAAAAATGAAGCCGGGACACAATATTAAGGTCAACCAAGTGCTGTGACAATGACCTTCAAGCTTGCTACCTAGTTCTTGTTCTTGTTTGTGACACACTGTCTTGTCCTTAGGATCACTTGTGCCAAGTTATTTCAAAACACCATATTTCACAACAAAGTTAGATTTGGGTCAAGATTTTTAAGGTCAACTGAGTGATGTGACCTAGACCTTCAAGCTAAAGACCTGGTTCTTGTTAGCTACAAAATATATTGAGTAATTAAAACAAAGGGCCATAACTCATTTAAAATCCTATAAATTAAGACGTGTCAATGATATACACAAGTTAAGGAATTTGGCTTGGTATTTATAAATGCTGTGAAGTTAAATCAAAATCTGACCAAAGGTAGCCAAGAAATAGCGTGAACAAAATACATTATGTGCCAATGATATGTGCAACTACGCTTGGTGTTTATTAGTGCTGTGAAGTAAAATCAAAAGCAGACCTAAAATAGCCAAGAAATAGCGCAGACAAAACCTATCTGAGAAATATAATAAAGCGTCATAACTCATTTAAAGTCCAACAAATTACGACATGCCAATGACATGCACAACTTGGCATGGTATTTATAAATGTTGTAAAGTTCAATCAAAATCTGAACAAAGGTAGCCAAGAAATAGTGTGAACAAAATACATTTAAGAAATATAACAAAAAGACATAACTCGTTTAAAATCAAACGGATTATTATGTGCCAATGATATGTGCAGCTACGCTTGGTGATTATTAGTGCTGTGAAGATAAATCAAAATCAGACCTAAGGTAGCCAAGAAATAGCGTAGACAAAACTTATTTGAGAAATATAATAATATTTTTCCCAAAATAAGATATTAAGGCTCCTTCCCAAACATCTGAAAACAAGAGGGCCAAGATGGCCCTTGGTCGCTCACTTAAGAAATAAAGATGCTTGAGTGTAAAAGTGAAATCTGGCTTTTTTTTATGGTGAAATGGGCATAACTCCTAAATTTACAAGTCAATATCAGTTATAATTGAACCCGATTGTGAGATTATGGGCATAAACATTGTCTTAAAGTTTAAAAATGATTGTTAAAAAAATGAAGTTGGTAGAGAATAAACAAAGTGAAATCTTGCATTTTATGTATTAAAAGGGGCATAACTCCTGACCTAAATGACCCATCTCAGCCACAATTAAAACTCAATCGAGACATTATGGTCATTAACAATGTCATAAAGTTTGAAGATGATTGCTAAAAAAAGGAAGATGCTAGAGTGTAAACAAAGTGATTTCTGGCATTTTTTTAATATTAAAAGGGGCATAACTTCTGAATAATTGAAGGATCTCAGCATTAATCGAACTCAATTGAGACCTTTTGGTCATAAACATTGTAATAAAGTTTGAAGATGATTGCTCAAATGGAAAACTCCTGTAGTACTTGATTTATCATCATTAATATAACAAGATGCCCAAGGGCAACATATCAAGCCCACATCCTTAGGTGCCCCTTTCACCTCTAATGTGACCCTGACCAGGGACCCAACTCTTTTGTGTGATGTATCATCTCATTGAGGCAAAACTTACTGCCAAATCATTTGAGAATCCTCTGATCTAGAGAAAAAGAACATCCCAAAAATGCAAATCCAGTGTGATGACCTTCACTTCTAAGTATGACCCTGACCTTGAAACTATGGACCCAACTCTTGTGCTTAACACTTCTGATCATTTTGGGCAAACAATACTGCCAACTTATTTGAAAATCCTTCTATCTATGTCTAGGTTACAGACAAGCAAATGACCTTTGACCTCTAAGTATGACCTTGAACTTTAAGCTAGGGTCACAACTCTTGTACATGACAATCTGTCCAATTGAGTTTAACATAACTGCAAGTTTATTTGGAAGTCCTACCATCAACGTCTAAGTTACAGCCCAGACAAGCAAATGTCCTTTAATCTCTATGTGCGACCTTGACCCTGGAGCTGCAGACATTACTCTTGGGCTTGAGGTTAACATTAGTGCCATGCTATTTAACAAGGGGGCCAAGATGGCCCTGTGTTGCTCACCTGAGTAAGATTGCTGTGTTAGGCATAATGACAAAAAATCTGGCATCTAAAGTGTTTTTCTAACATTTGACTAAGTGACCTACATTTTGATCCTACCTGAATTTTCACTCAACTGGAAATTCATGCAGTCATCATTCATATCAAGTTTAATGAAGACTGGGACAAAAATGTAGGCCTCTAGAATGTTCACAAGATTTTTCTAAAATTTGCCCTGGTGACCTACTTTTTGACCCCACAAGACCAAATTTCAAATTCATCCAAGATATCATGAAGACAAACATCCTGACCAACTTTCATGAAGATTGGGGTAAAGCTGTGGCCTCTAGAGTGTTCATAGGGTTTTTCAAAGATTTGACCTGGTGACCTAGTTTTTGACCCCATGTGACCCAATTTTGAACTTAACCGTAAAATCGCCACTTAATGCACATTTACCCATTATAATAATGACATTGACCAAGTTTTGAAAAGATTCATTCAGAAATGTTGGAGGAGTTGCGTTCACAAGACTGCAATATCATTCAACTACAGAGACTTAAGTTTCAAGGGACACAAATCTTGTAAAAACCAATGAACCGGAAAATCGCCAATTCATGCACATCTACCCATTATAGTAATGACATTGACTAAGTTTTGAAAAGATTAGGTCAGAAACATACAAGAAATTGCATTCACAAAGCTGCAATATCATTCAGCAACAGAGACTAAGTTTCAAGGGATATAAATCTTGTAAAAATCAGTGAACCGTAAAATCGCCACTTCATGCACATCTACTCATTATAGTAATGACATTGACCAAGTTTTGAAAAGATTCATTCAGAAACGTAGGAGGAGTTGTGTTCACAAGATATGGACATACGGACGTAAGGACGGACAGATGGAGAAGATGACACCAATATACAACCGTCTCTGGTGGCGTATAAATTTTTTTTTTTTTTCACATAATCAACAGACAGAATGTACATCAGGTTCACAAGTACTGAAGCAAACCCAAGACCTGCTACACTTATGAATGGAATCAGGGTCATGACCCTAACTCTAAATCTTCATGAAACAAAATCAGAGCGCTCAAGGCACTGAGAGGCTGCGAAATCAGCTGAGTTACTATTAACTTGAGTTGCAAGAAAAAGTGTGTAGTTTTAAACATCAAATGGCCTCTATAGTTCAACTCTGCTGAAACCAATGGTTCAGAATTAAATCTGCTGACAGTCTCTAAGTGCCTTGAGTGCTTTGGTTATGATATCATGGGATCCAGAATTCTAGACAGCAGATGGGCAAGTAGACACACAGACAAGAGGCAAACATTAAAACAAAGTGAGGCACATTATCCTGACATCAGGCCAACCAGTCGAGCAACTACCCTTAAATGCTAAGTGCCATGCAAGGGAGCTATATCAGTACCATCTTTAATTAGAGTCTTTACTGTCATGCGACTTTATATTTGGATTTTCTGTAGGTATTCATTCACATTCTGTCTATTATTCTGTATGATTACTCTGCTTAGAATACAACCGGATAAATATAAATACTTTGTGTTTGAATAGTTATATTATCTGCTTTTCATTTCATATAAGATTTTGAAACTGTACAAGTGCTTCATAGGGAATGACCGATACTAATGTTGTAAGAACTTGTGGCCAGACCCTGTTTTGCCTATTTTGTATTTCTTTTCAATGTTGTAAAACTATAACATAGACAGAAAATAATTATGCTGAAACTAAATTCTGTCTATTTATACAAATACATGTATTTGGTATGATTTCCTTATAGTCCCTTGATCTAGACAACATATATATTCAATGATACTATGGTTTCCAAATTACCAAAGTCAAAACCTCATATTTAAGAAATATGAGGTTTTGATCTTAAGGGATATGCACCATTCGGTATGCGTGATTTCAACAAGTGACATTTTAAAGCGTTTCCCATTGGTGCAGAAGTATGCCGTTTTGTCAAAATTTGTGTAGTAGCGCCACAGTTCTCGATATGTGAAAAAGTGATTTTCCGATAACTTGATGTATACGAGGTTTTGATATTAATCCGACAATATATATTCTTTCATATCAAACAAATTAAATAAACAGAATGGAAGACATTATGTAACATACAGTAATTAATACAGAGTTCCAGATAATTTTTTTACCCTTGGGGTAATTACCCCCACTTTTTAAAGTATGAGGGTAAATGGTGATATGTAAATCACAAAGTGTAAAATACAAAACTTACCATTTTGATTATTGATGTGGACATTTGATTACATTATGACAAAAAGGAATAAGAGCTTTATTACTTTACATTTTATTAAGTCACTGTCTACATAGGAAATGAACATTTACAGTTTGTGCTGGCTTTATATTCAATACAGTCACTAACACAACTTCTTATGAACTGAGACAGTGGCCCTTTGTTTGTATGCATCCATTAGTCCATTTCTTCATAAACACTGCGTTTATGATTTCGTCAATAATTGGACTGCCTAAGGTCTTCATTGGTAATGACGTTGTGACAAAGAAATTGTCGATTCTTCGTTGTTTTGGTTTTGAACAATCCATGATTGCACTTCGTTTCCCTTTCGTTTTAAGGCAAGTGCTCGTCTGGTTCCCGGCCCTCTGCGAGAGAGTTAATAAGGGGAAGGAACTCCAGACTAGTAGACAAACGCTTGCTACAAGAATTGCAAAATCGATAAATGGTATTTACCAAGCGCCTCATGCATTATAGGTTAGTTTCGGTTTCTTAAAATAAACAGATGCTGATAATCCGAGCCGCAAATGAACATACGCTGTGATATTTCTTTCCTTGCGTAATTGAAGAGGAGCGTGCATTAGCGTACACATAAAAAATATATCGTATGCGTTTCTAGGTAATTTTAAAGGGTAAATTACGCTGATACGCACGTTATCTGGAACTCTGTTAATATAAGAAAAAAAAAATATGATAAATGAATATTTCATAGGGATCCACATCATAACAGATGCCGGAGTTTAAACTGTCACTCAAATTGGCTTTCTTTACATCCGCTCAGTCTACATGTGTGTTCAGAGACTTTATCAAAATTCAGATGTAACTGCGTCTGATAGTTACATGAAATAGAAGATGACAGTTGTATTTACATAAAATAAATGTCAGTACAACACACCATCCTGCATCTACAGGAGCTTGGAATAATAGATCAGATAATGAAAAGTTGCTTATTTTCATTATATTTTTTATCAAAGCAGGGTACCAAAACAAGCAGCTAAACGCTGAAGGGTGATTCATATTGAAATTCAAGCCCCTGTGATTCTGATTGGATGTTCCTTCCCAGAATTCATTAAAAATTTGGGAAACCGCATAATTATGATGTGTACACAAACAGACAATCTCGGCTATCTGCAACATGTCCTAATTGTTACCAGAACAATAATGAGGGAATCACAAATCCAAGTAAATTAATAGGCCTGCTAAAGATGTATCATCGTCCGAATGAAAGGTAATGGCTGTCTTTTGTTGTTTTATTTAACCTAATATACCGTACATATTATAAAACTGTATTCTTTGACCTTTTACATGTAAACTTTTTGTTGTTAGCTTAAGCAACAATATATTTTGATAAGGTTTTTAAATGTAACATATATTATGAAAAACACCCTGTAGGACAGTCGGGACACGTACGAATGACAACGATACGATACGATACGTGTTATCATATGACTAGTTCAATGTAATCTTAAGTTTTGGTATGATTTTTTTTATCAATTTAACCACCAGAATCATGCATACCAACGGTCTTGATCTTCCCCTTGCCACTCTTGGATATCAGTTGAGTCAAGTGAATTGCCAGCCCCGTTTCCAATATTAATTCTGTTCAAGAAGGCTGAGAGGAGACGTTTGTTGAGGTGATCCGTTTGTGTCAGCTCTCGAACCGGATTGTCACTGCCCTGATTTGATTGACTTAAGGTGTTTTTTTCTTCCGAAGGTGCAATGTTAATGTTTTGTACAGAATCTTCGATTTCCTTTACTTCCAATTTTGCGGAGTCTCTCGGCTTATCCGCCATGACAGTAGCGGTGTCTGTTAAATTTACACGTGTGGGAATGAGTTGAACTAGCAAACTCCGCCGCAGTAGTTACCTCCCCTTACAATGGACCAAGAATTTGGGGTCGTACTAAAACGCTGACGAATCTGCTGATATATATATATATATATATATATATATATATATATTATTAATTATTTGAAATTGATATTTTATACCTTAAAAATTTTTACATAGACTCTATTATCATTTATCATTTTTTGAATATCGGGTTAAGTATAGAATACATAATTTAGTAAATATATGTAATTTCCTGACATAACTGAACTGATCAGGAGGTAAAATGAGTTAAGCACATTCACTCTATATCCATCTGGTCAGCACTTTCGATACGAGGGAAACTGCTGACCATACAGACAAAGAAGGAAATTGCTGACCATATACACAGAGGAGGAAAATCGTTAGCAGCATATGGACTTATTGCTGTTAAATGTCATAACGACACAATGTCCAACATTTAATTGACACGAACTGACCTTTATGTCATTTTATTATTTGTTATATACCTAAATTGTGGTAACAAGTAATATTAAGTAAATGCGCATCTAAATAAGGTTAACAAAACTAAAATTGTTATATAATATTCGAAATTTCGGTTCTTTCCATAATTGAGAGAAAATGTGAAGAAATCCGTTTGATAATCTTAATAAGTTTTAACTTCATATCCGTCTTAACGGACGTGTGTATATTTGGGCGCCTGAGGGTGTGATAAGCTATGGTAACTGACACGCTTATTTTTTGTGACACTGATTAAGTATACAGTAGCTATGAAGTGTGTGTGTGTGTAAAAGCTGACCATAAAAACAAAGAAGGAAACGCTGACCATATAGACCAGGGTCTCTATATATACATTAGTAGTAGTATTAAAGAGAGTCTGTAATAACTATAGACAAAGGAAAAAACTCGTCAGCAGTGTATGTACCGCTATATGTATATTCATACATGCATGATATATTTCTTCATATCAATGTTAAAGCATCTATGTACTACCCTTTCTATCCTTTTGAATTCGTCAGCTGCTTATACGCCACATGATAATCAACTCTGTATCTAGTTGGTCAGCACCTTTCTACCTATTGGAGTGGGAAACTGCTGACCATATAGACAAAGAAGAAAATTCGTCAGCAGTGTATGTCCGTTATTTGCATTACGTAAGTAGTATACATAATGGTGGTTTTGGACCACTTTTGCACCGAATGACTTTTGTGATCTTTTACATTTGCCGGAGCTACCGCGGTTTTGACAACCCTTTTTGTAGTACAGCCATGCCAGGTTACTATAGCGTATTTTTTGCCGGAGCTACCACAAATTTCGGCTACCAGGACCCGCCCCACCCCAACAGCCGGGCTCGCAAAAATTTGGATGGCGAATTTCGGCTACCAAATTCTCCATCCAAATTTTCGCCCACCTTCCTATTTATTTCTTAGTTGGGACCATGCGTTGGCTTTGGCATGCTTTGCGGCCGATGTGTCTACAGTCTCCAAGCCTTGCCGAATACGGTGAACCCTCTTTTCGCCTATTCCATGTTTAGTTTTTGCTGCGCGTACCCCGATCAAGAAATTGCATAGATTTACTTAATCATTATATTTTAATTCAAATAAATTATAAATAAACTATTAATTAAGTTAATATATGTATAGTTAAAATAGCTGACCTGGGCCTCCATTATACAGATATATTGAAAATGTAAACAAGACCTGTTTCTGAACATATTACTTGCTTAAAATTGCACTGAGAGTGTTGCAATGAGCAAGGTATCATCCTGAGATGATGCCCAAGGTTCAAGAAAAAAAATCTTTGCTAAGAAGTTCTCTTTGGGTGGTTTCAGGACCATTTTGCATTCCATCATGGCCTCCGCCATACCCCTATAGTTAATACAAAGTGTCTTTATCCGAGGCGTGGGTGAAATTTGACCGCCCAGTTGTACTGATACCCTTACGTTGGGCAACATATTGCTTTATTTGGTGCGAAAAGGCGGCCGTTTGACCAAGTTTAGGGCGGTTAAAATAGCTGACCTTGGCCTCCATTACACAAATATATTGAAAAGGTAAACAGGACCTGTTTCTGGACATATAACTTGCTTAAAATTGTATTGAGAGTGTTGCAATGAGCAAGGTATCATCCTGAGATGATGCCCAAGGTTCAGGAAAAAAAGAAATCTTAGCTCAGAAGTTCTCTTTGGGTGGTTTCGGGACCATTTTGCATTCCATCATGACCGCCACCATACCCCTACAGTTAATACAAAGTGTCTTCATCGGAGGCGTGGGTGGAATTTGACCACCCAGTTGTTCTGATATCATTACTTCGGGCAACATAGCGCTTTATTTGGTGCGAAAAGGCGACCGTTTGATCGACATTTTTTGGCCTTTTGTATTTTTGTAAGAGCGCCTTACTTTTCTCATCCTTCGATTTTGCGCGCAGGGATCTGTTCGCAATTTGCGCCAGAGAATCTTCCACACAGGGTCCCGTCTCTGCAATCCGTAATATCTTCCCAGAAATCACTCGCCCCTTCCGAAAAATACTTATCCAATTCGAGCTCAGAGTCAGAGATGTCAGACGTAATTAATCCAGAGTTGGAGCAAGTGGCTGTGGGCTCGGGTTCCTTGACTCTAGGGTGTTTCCCACATTGACCCTCATCAGTCGAGCGACGCCTCTTTAATGAGTCCATATCTTTTTTCGAAGCAGACACTGTCTGGGTCAAACCTTGCAGGGACTTCGTTAATACGGAGACATCGGACTCTGTATGGACCGAAGGACACTCGTCAAAGAGGGACGGCGCCCTTGATACCGGCGCAGAAGCATTTTCTCTTACTGTTTCTTCATTTCCGCCCTGGCATTCAGCCAGTGATTTCTGGAACGAGATTTGGTCTCATTTTAAGCCATAACTATATTATGGAAATTGATGTCTACCCATCATATTTTGCGTGCGTTGAGGTATTGATATTATACCTTGGTATTCATTACTATAATCCTAAAAAAGGCATGCGTTGAGGTATTGGAATCATACCTTGTTATTTGGTATCATACCTTGTTATTTAATTATTTTAATGATTATAAAAGTGCATGTGTTGAGGTATTGGTATCATACCTCAAATGTCATGATTACCAGGATTATAATCTTGCATAAAACCTGTATTTTCATAAACTGCACATGTGCTAAGGTATTGGTATCATACCCGAGTATTTTTATAAACGGTGCATATGCTAAGGTATTGGTATCATACCTTAATATTTTCATAAACTGCGCAGAAGCTAAGGCATTGGTTTCATACCATAGTATCATATGATTATCATTTCATGCATTAAAATATTGGTTTCAAACCAATGTGTTGGAACTTCCATTAATAATAGATACGAACGTATATCCGTGACATATTAAGTCATATGTATAATATTTGGGCTTGGTATTGATATCATACCTTCGCCATTGTTTGAACTAATAACTTTTGTTCCTATTTAATAACATTGTCCATGCAAACAGTACTTAACACACAGGTAAACCATTGTTTCACTTCTAAATCTTGTCTTTTTCGGTTTATCCGAAAATGCAAGTAAGATAAATTCATATGTCGTGATTTTGAAAAAAAAAAACTTACCCCATTCTCAGCCATTTTATTTGGTATCGATATTTCAATTTTCCAATGGAATACACAAATATAGAATAATTATCCCTGATTAAAAAAACTATGTTGATCCCGACTACGGCAAGCCTCGTTATGATCTCGACTGCCGCTTGCTGCGTCATCTCTGTGGGGCCAGTTCATGTGTTGGATGAAATTACAAGCTCAATGCAGAGGACGTGAAATGTGCAATGTCCAGACCGACGAGCGAAGCGATAAGTAGGTCATGACCGACATGTATGTAAACATTATTTAAAAACATACATCTACTGACTAACAATCAATCAAATATGATAAATACACTGGAAACCATTTAAAACAAACACAGACCACGTATTTGAAACCCCTAAACAATCTCATAGAAAAATATCGGTCACTGAAAAATATTATCACTTTATATTCGACTTCAATAACAATTTTGCACATGCGCAAACGGAAGTGTAAACCAATTTAAATTGGACATACTAATATATATATATATATATATATATATATATACAGTACTTAATAACAGTAATGTTTATACAGTATTGAATACCGTCCAGAAAAAAATACCATAGAATATGTTTACGTTATATTGGCAAATTACGTTGCCGAACCCTATATATGTAATAACTAGATCGGCTTCCTATATCTGTACCGTTCACCTTGCTTCATTACCAGCAAAAAAACAGATGAGCGAGGGTTGCTCAGCTATATAAATATGTCTCGCACTTATCACCGTCTTACTACCGGACAGATAGCCACCAGCTTAATGACTATAACGTTTAGCTCTGGTTATGCGCTTTTGGCATATTACTTTTCAAGCTCAGCAACAAAGACTTCATGGAACAAGTCCACTGCTCCCTCTCTGTGCTGACTCTACTCAGATAATATATCAAAGGTTTTACTGTACAACTAAAGGCTTAGTTACTTTACTGGAGATGTTCTCTTTTCCTCGACCAAGAACAGAATGATATGCCTTTTGGAAAGGTCTAAACTTTCTATGACTTGATATATCGTTGTTGTCACGACACATCAATCACGAACAAATAACGTAAATAAGCAGCTTATGAAATATCATGTAAAATAAAGCTGGCATCCTTATATCGAAGACAAACCTCCTATATGATGCTTTGTACAATTGATATACACACTGGATAGCTTCTTTTCAGTTACATTTTATCAGTCTCTTAAGAATACACCTTATTACTCCAAAGTATCAAAGAATTCTTTTTACCAAATGTTTTTTGGACATCGACTGGTCATCTGTTAAGGTTTTCTCATGAATAGTTTCCAAAATCTATTTCTTCTGTTGAATTATGCATATCACAGATGAAATAACATCATTCTCAATTTGCGATAGATTTTTCGGAGGTTATCATGTGTCCATCTAGCTTCGCATCCTACCATTAATTCCCATTATTGACACCAATTATGTCTTACGTACTCGCACCAAAACCAATTTATCTATTTTTGCTATAATTACCATCTAACGATTCCTCAAATTAATATAAATGTATTTGATCGCGATGATAAATCTAGCCCAGACCAATACCGACCCCTATAAATCAATATTATTAATTTTCTCGATATCTGTTTTCCTTGCGTATCCAGGGAGGCTCTCTGAGAAGTCTATGATAAAACTTTATAACTGAACAGCAAGCTACTTACAATTGTCAGGTGGGAAATGAATACGATCAAAAAAGAAAACGCTCTTCTGGTTGTCCTCAGAAGGTCAAGTGACATGGGCGATGTTTTTACGATCGAAGTAGCGCACGGATCATTTATCGGTGATTGGATTGTTTGCCTATGATGCGATGTGTCCGAACTATATAAACAGCAGGGATCCGCTGTTTTAACAACTGAAGTGTACTCTTGTATGAATCTATTGCTAGAATGAAAACTATGTGATAACGTTCCCCAACTTTAAGAGGTATGTCAATTAGATTTCTTTTGTGTGAAATTTATCATTTTTTAAATGTCAAACATATTCACAACTCCGAGATAAATATCATTTAAAATAATTTTATGTGAAATTATAGTGTTTGTATGTCTCAAAAGTGACTTAAAGGCACATGGGGTCGGGTGTTTAATTGCTTATTTTCATTCATAATTATGTATGTTGTGTAATACATGTCACTTGAATAGAACACTTACTTACTTACTTACTTTATATGAAGGAGGAGAAACACATTCACAACTCCATGAGGAATGTATGTGAAGGTTATTTTTATGAGATATATATTCACAACACCTAAATCTATATAAAGAAGCTTTTATGTGTAATACATCCAAAACTCCAAGGTGTATGTAAAAAAGATTTCTTTTATGTAAAAACATTCATGACTCTAAAATGTGAATGAATAAGATGTTACTTTTATGAGAAATACATTCACATCTCAAACATGAAAATGAAGAGGATTACTAGTACTAAAGAATACATTCACCACACTAACATATATACATGTATAAAGATGTATGTAAAAAACATTCATAACTTCTAAATGTATACGTATATGAAAAAAATACTTTTACTCAAAATATATTCACAAAACTCCAAGATATGTATATATATATATATATATTTGAAAAGGATTACTTACATGTGAATCACATTCACAACACCAAGCTTTATATGAAGAAAATTACATTTATAACTCCAAGATGTAGATGAAAAAATGTTACTTTTATTTTAAATACATTCACAACCCCAAAATGTACATGAAGAATTAAAAATTACTTTTATCATAAATATATTCACAACTTCAAGATGTACTCGTATATAAAAAAAAAAAAACTTTTTTTTCCAAAATATATTCACAACGGCAATATTTAAAGAAATTAAATAAAAACTATGACTAATACAGCCATAACTCCAAGATGTAAATGACGATAAAAGTAACCTTTTATGAGAAATATATTCACAAATCCAAGTTGTGAATGAAGAAGCTTGCTTTTATAAGATATAATTTCATTACTCCAAGAAGAACACGAAGAAGTCTTTCGGTAAATACATCCAGTACTCAAGCTGTATACGAAGAACGTGTAACCTTTATGTAAAATACATCCAGTACTCCAAGCTGTATATGAAGAACGTGTTACCTTTATGTGAAATATATCCAGTACTCCAAGCTGTATATGAAGATCATGTTTCATTTATTTGAAATACATCCAGTACTCAAAGCTGGATTTGAAGAACGTGTTAATTTTATGTGAAATACATCCAGCAATCAAAGCTATATATGAAGATGTTACTTTCATGTGAAATACATTCAGTACTCCAAGCTATATATGAAGATGTTACTTTCATGTGAAATACATTCAGTACTCCAAGCTATATATGAAGATGTTACTTTATGAGAAACATCCTTTCCAAATTTATATTAGTACTCCAGCTTTATTTGAAGATGTTATTTTTATGCGAAAAACATCCAGTGCTCAAAGCTGTATATGAAGAAAAACATCCAGTACTCCAAGCTGTATATGAAGAACGTGTTTCTTTTACGTGAAATACATCCAGTACTCTAAGTTGGATCTGAAGAAGATGTTACTTCTATTTTTAACACATTCACAACTGTATTTAAATGAACATGAAAACTATCACCGTTTAGTGTTAAATTAGGAATTTTATCTCTGTGCAGTGAAACGGAGAGAAATTGCGTCTAAAAGTGTCCGATGCAGATATGATTGTGTGTTACCACAGAATAGCGTTACAAGCAATCCTATTCAAAAATTAAGATACTCGGTAGATCTGCTCGTCAAGCCCACTTTCACTTGAGACACACACATTTAGTACCTTCAGCGATTTGATTTTCACACTGTTTCTATTGTTCGACAAAGTCAAATTATTTTTTTCTGTTTACCAGCTCACGTGATAAATAAAGTAAATGTGTTATTTATGTGTTTCCATATCTTTTCAATGTTGAAATCTAGAAGAACTAATATAATATGTGCACAGCTTCCTGATTTTCTAAGAACTTTGTTTATGAATATAATCATATTCATTTTCATATTTAAGCTCATTCTTAAGCTAATTAAAGAATTCCACCTTATGTATTAGATGTTTGTTTAATGATGTCTGATCAGTGTGACTTGTTATTTAAATTATTTATATGTATATGACGATCATAAAAGGCAGGTTCTGTTTAAATGCGACAACCCAAAATCGCTACATGACAGTAAGCAGTAACGAGCATTTGTCTGTAACATTCGCACATGTGTGAAGATTACAGAGGCGACGCCAATCTCTGCTTACATAAAATTGTATCAATAGAATACTAAAAAATATACATTTGTATAAAGATTAAAATACCACGAATTTGAAGTTTGCCATATCGTACATAACATATATTTATATATCCTGGATATTGCTCTTGTGTTTACATACACAAACTTGTACCTTAGCAATTTTTTAGACAATTAATCGACTACCGAGTAGATACGATCATATTCCGATAGGCACGTTTGTTTTAGTTGTACTGAACTAGTGTCGTGAATTTATTTCTATTCGATAGTTATCGGAAATCATCCAGAGTTTTTAAGTCCACGGTCTAACAATTATGAATACGAAATATCCTGCCTCAAACACGTTGTCGATATTCACAATCATAGCAAGAATTCATTTTCATAAATGCATGAGCGAAATTAAGAAGTTGGGGTTTCAGTAAATGTGCTGACTATCCCATGCGGTTCAAAGCCCGTGCGGAGCTGGAGTAGGTGGAGTAGGTGGGGCAAGATTCTTTCACGACCTTCCTAGTCTCAAAGTACTATTCCACAATACAGGAAACATGTAAATTGTAAGAAATTGTTTTCCAGAATACTTAAAAGAAATACGCTGAAACAAACGATTGGTTCATGATAATCTCGTGACATCTGTGGCGAGATCTCGTGCAACGTGAGCACAGTGAAGGCTGTGGAGGTGTATGTCCCCAGTACAACATGTGACATACACGAAAGGGATTTTAATGGTTCTGCAATTAGAAGCATAAACATTTGCCGTTTTTCCTTATTACAATTCTAAATTATTTGCTAATAAATCAGCTGTCAGTTGAGCTGGCGTTGCCGGGGCCGTATTTGAATAGCAAAAAGTATTTACATTAATTTTGAATGTTTCACAAATGAGTCTCATGGCAGCCGATAGACTTGGTTGCTCTTTGTGGGATAAACAAATCATTGTGTTCTAAAATGCGATTTATATTCCCGAAATTGGTTATTATTTCTATATTTACAATCTTTTTCAACAATAATGGTTATTAAATGTTATAAGCAGTATTAACTTTCACAACTATCACACAAGTACTCCCGGTCGCTACCTCTCTCATACCATGTACGTAGATGGAAAACATAGATAAAGTCGGTCCCGCATGCGAGTCGGTTGTATTTACTTACCTGAATTATGGTCCTATAAATAATTAAAACTGCTTGATTCAGATTATTATTTATGATTAGTTTTTCATTACGTTCAGTGACATGCCTAGACTTAAAAAGCAAACAACAAATGAGATTTTCTTTTATGAAATATACTATGAAAGACACACAGAAAAATCAACAAAAATCAACAACAACAACAACAACAACAACATAAATACCAGTTTACTCGTCATAAGACCAAAGAAAGTAAAACAGAACAGCACAGAACATAACATAGATTTATTTCAGATTTATACAGAATATATCGTCAAACATCTCGTAATAATATGGCATGAGAATTATAACAAGTCAAAGCATATTAATGTAAATACGAACGAATACATTGAAAGTAAAAGAAAATACTAACAATGCACACTGTACATTGTATGCGCGGATCCAGGAATAGATTTACTCCAGAATTAAGAATATTTGGGAATTTCCCAGCTAATCCGAGGGTACAAACAAACTTTTACAGTTACAACTTCGTGATGTTACATTAATTCTATTGTGAACGGTAGTGCATCGTGAAGATATAACGGTAAAACTTTGTACCCCCAGATTAGATGGCAAAACCCCACATGTGCCGAATTCCGGATAACATCTATTTGTCTCAGGGGGGAAGGGTCCGAATGGGATAATTACCATGTCCAGTTCCAACTATGAAATTCACCGTACGTGCGGTGGGGGTGGGGAAGCGATTTCTGAAAGTCACAGTACGGTGAGGGTGGGGGTGGGAGCCACCTCTGAAAAATCACAGTACATGGGAATGGGGGGAGGGGATCAAGACCGTGATTTGATTTCAATACACTATATTACTGAATTCATAAAAATAATAGTCAAATCCCAGGGGGTTTGGGTTCATGCCCTCAAACCCCCACCCTCTTCTATACTTATTTTAAGCATAACAGCAAAATCCCCGGGAGGTCATTCCCCTTCTCTCCCCACCCCCACCTCTTTCATGCATATTTTAAACATAATAGCCACATTTCAGGGGTGGGAATCAGGACCAACGCCTCCCTTTCGATTCCCACATGCATTGTGATTCTAAAAAACTTTTGAGCATATATATAGGTCAAATATGTATAAGTTACTTCTAGCTTTAAAAACTTCTCTAATAAAAAGCGCTGAATTACCTGTTCTTTTCTTATCTTGGATATTCAATTATTCACAAAATGATGGTCTCACATAATAGTAGCGATTTAAAAACGTTATCACTAGAGTCTTACAATATTGTGATGATTTAAAAACCTTACCACTAGAGTCTTGCATAATAGTAATGCTAAGATACTTACAGCTAGAGTCTTGCATAATGGTAATGATTTGAATACGTTACCACTAGAGTCTTGCATAGTAGTAATGATTTTAAAACCTCACCACAAGAGTCTTGCATAACAGTAATGATTTAAATAAGTTACTCCTAACGTCTTGCATTATATATTCGTTGTCTTAAAAAATTTAAAATCTTGCATAAAAGAAATGATTAAAATACCTCACAGCTAGAGTCTTGCATAATAATAATGACTAAAATATGCTACCTCTAGCGTCTTGCATAATATTAATGATTTAAATACCTTATCATTAGAGTGTTACATAATAGTAACGATTTAAATACCTCAACGCTAGAGTCTTATAACAGTAATGATTTAAATATATTTCCCCTAGAGTCTTGCATTACAGTAATGATTTAAAAACCTCACGGCGAGAGTCTTTCAAAATAGCAATGATTTTAATACGTTACCACTAGAGTCTTGCATAAAAGTAATGATTTAAATACGTTACCTCTAGAGTCTTGCAGTATATAAATTATTTAAATACCTCATAGCTAGAGTCTTGCATAAAAGGATTGACTTAAATACGTTACTACTAGACTCTTGCATAATAGTAATGTTTTAAATACCTTATCATTAGAGTGTTGCTAAATAGTAATGATTGAAATACCTCACCGCTAGAGTTTTGCACATTAGTAATGTTTTCAATACGTTACCCCTAGAGTCTTGCATAACAGTAATGATTTAAATACGTTACCATTAGAGTCTTGCATAATAGTAATGATTTTAATACGTTACCTCTAGAGTCTTGCATAATAGTAATATTTTAGATACGTAACCCCTAGAGTATTGCATAATAGTAATGATTTAGATACGAAACCCTAGAGTATTGCATAATAGTAATGATTTAGAAACGTTCCCCTATTAAATGAGATGATTTCATTACGTTAACTCTAGAGTAATTTTTAAAATTTAAATACATCACCATGGATCTAAATACCTCACCACTAAAATCTTGCAAAATTGGAATGGTTAGAAAACGTTAACCCTAGAGTCTTGCATAGTAGTAATGCTTAAAATACCTCACCCTTAGAGTCTTGCATGATAGTAATAATTTAAATATGTAATCTCTAGAGTCTTGCATAATAGTAATTATTTAAATACATCACCGCTAGAGCCTTGTATAATAGTAATGATTTAAATACGTTACCCCTATAGCCTTGCATGGTAGCATTGATCTAAATACCTCACCACTAAAATCTTGCACATAGTAATAATTTAAAAATGTTACCTCTAGAGTCTTGTTTAGTAAAAATGCGTTTAATACGTTACCCCTTGAGTCTTCCATAGCAGTAATGTTTTAAATACCTCACCACTATACTCTTGCATAATTGGAATGATTTAAATACGTTACCAATAGAATCTTGCATGGTAATAATGATTTAAAAACCTCATCACAGCTAGAGTCTTGCATAATTGTAATGATTTAAATACGTAACCCCTTGTGTCTTGCATATTAGTAATGATTTAAATACTTTACCCCTTGTGTCTTACATATTAGTAATGATTTAAATACCTTACGACTGCAGTCTTGCATAATTGTAATGATTTAAATACGTTACCCCTAGAATCTCGCATTATAGTAATTGTTTAAACACCTCACAGCTAGAGTCTTGCATAATAGAAATGATTTTGATACGTTACCCCTAGAGTCTTTACATTATAGTAATAGTTTAAATACCTCACAGCTAGAGTCTTGCATAATAGTTATGATTTAAATACCTACCCCTTGAGTCTTGCATAATTAGTAATGATTTAAATACTTACCCCTAGATCTTCATATAGTAATATTTAAATACCTTACGACTGCAGTCTTGCATAATTGTAATGATTTAAATACGTTACCCCTAGAATCTCGCATTATAGTAATTGTTTAAACACCTCACAGCTAGAGTCTTGCATAATAGAAATGATTTTGATACGTTACCCCTAGAGTCTTTACATTATAGTAATAGTTTAAATACCTCACAGCTAGAGTCTTGCATAATAGTTATGATTTAAATACCAAGTCTTGCGTAAAATTTAAAAGCCTTGTTTAATAGTAATATTTAAATATTCCCCACCACTAGAGTCTTGTAAAATTGGAACGATTAAAAAACGTTACCCCTAGGATCTTGCATAGTAGTATTGATTTAAATACGTTACCCCTAGAATCTTGTATAGTAGTGATGCTTAAAATACCTCACCATTAGAGTCTTGCATAATAGTAATCATTTAAATATGTTACCTCTAAAGTCTTGCTTAGTAGCAATGAGTTAAATACGTTACCCCTAGAGTCTTGCAAAGTAGTAATGATTTAATACCCCATCATTAGAGTCTTGCTTAATAGTAATAATTTAAATATGTTACCTCTAGAGCCTTGTTTAGTAGCAATGAGTTAAATACGTTACCCCCAGAGTCTTGCAAAGTAGTAATG
>CM037780.1:43744647-43794647 GCA_021229015.1 Solen grandis | reverse complement strand
ATTTAATACCTCACCATTAGAGTCTTGCATAACAGTAATACTTTAAATATGTTACCTCTAGGGTCTTGCTTAGTAGTAATGACTTAAATACGTTAACCATACAGTCTTGCATAATTGTAATGATTTAAATACGTTACCCCTAGAGTCTTGCATAATTGTAATGATTTAAATACGTTACCCCTAGAGTCTTGCATAATAGTAATGATTTAAATACGTTACCCCTAGAGTCTTGCATAATTGTAATGATTTAAATACCTCACCACTAGGTTCTTGCATTATAGTATAATAGTAATGATTTAAATATCATTAATACAAAATTAAGATGTTATTCGGTTTTAAATACAGAAAACGGACCCTGAGAATGTAGCTTCTATAGTAGTGAGTGACTACGTCACACACAACTAAAAATCAAATTCGTTAAGAGGCGAACTTTTACTTTTTTGTACATTTGAGCTTTCTGATGATATGCAACAACAAAACTAAATGTCATTTCTAGCACCAATATCATATTTATCTAATTTAAACCTGTAACGCTTAGCCTTTCTATTACATTTTGGACGAGGACAGAAGAAGCTAATAATTTGTGATGTTTGTATTTGTTTATTTTGAGATCCAAGTTTCAGTGAATATTAATATGTCATAGTTTGTTATCAAAGACAGAAAAATCAGGTTATCTATCTTAGAAAACAGACCCCGGACATTCCATATGAGGAAAGGGACAAGGGGTAAATCTTTCACCACTACTCGTTTTACTAAACGATTTACAAGACTTTTTGTTAGAAAATAAATGCAATGGCATACAGACTTTCTACGAAGTAGATAACACTATCAATTATTTACATATCTTAGTATTATTCTTTGCTTTTTAATGGGAAATAGCGCATGCGAAGCGGAAAATTGTGCACTACATAAGAATACTAATGATTCTTTTGTCAGATGTTTAGTATTTCCAAACATTCGGGAAAACATTATTCGCGATTTGCTATACGTGAAATTTTTTCCCGAATGTTAGGAAAAACTTTACATCTGACAAAAGAATCACTGGAACCTATGTGTAGGGCACAAATTTCAGCCTCGCATGAGCTATATATATATCTTTAAAATTGAAAATCTTCTTAATCGATGCAAAATATGATTTACGTGTTAGCTTAAAATGACGTCATACACCACGTGGTATGGCCACGGGACAAGCGTCCATCGCAACACTGACCAATGTATAATCACGTCATGTTCTTTCAATGGGAATAATTGCATCTCATAAACTCGTAAACCCGAGTTCTATTCACATGAACACATACTTTTATGCCGTCAACTCCATTGTAATACTAGACAATTGCGCCTAACATGTTTATATTCGTTAATGTAGAGGAAGTTCCACTTACTTCATCAGTTTACAATTGAAAAACTCACATTCCGCAGTTTCCACAATCAGCCATTCAATCATACTTTAGTTCAAATTTCATACGATTAAATCCAGTGCACTTTGGAGATAGACATCGAAAACACACGTCTGGCCATGATGGCGACGTCATATCGATGATACTAAAATATCAAAAATAAAATATTAACTGCTACAGTAAAGTATTGATTTAACCAGCAATTCCTACCACATGCTTTATTGTTTTAATTGTCAAATTCCTAATTTACAGAACTTCTGCCAAAAATATAGTTTTTTATATAAAAAAAAATCCTTAACATTTTGGCATGTGAAAACATCATTTTCAAGATAAGAAAAGTAGTCAAAAATCTAAAATCTCATTAGCTGTTTTTATGTGCCACTTTAACTGAAACAGCCATAGCTATGTTTCAGGTTTAATGGCATAAATCGACATGAAGTCATCAGATACTACACAGAGACGAAGTTTTAGAAGAAATACTTTACAGATTAGGGACACTTCACGCTATCAAATAGCAAACACATCCGGATCGATGTAGAGGTACATATTTGTCACTTCAACCCGGATCTCAGTAATGCAGGGGGCAATTTTCTAGCCTTGAATTCATAGGATACAAGATATCATTCCAGATAAATTTGTTTGACTTAAAGGTTGTGAATGACAGCCAACAAATAATGCTGTGATACCATTATTTGATGTAAATATTCCTATTGTTGGGGCATGAAATCCGTTTAATTGTGGTAACCCTAACCTTAGGGTTGCTTGCAACGCTCTTCTAAGGTAGCACAAATTTCTGCATCGGACAACATTTCGGGGCTATATTGATATAGTGTGATATAGTGATATAGATATAGTTTTTTTTTTTTTTTTTTTTTTTGTGTGTGTGTGGGGGGGGGGGGGGGCTATATTGAGACATCTATATTTAGATTCCCCTTCAGATTTCTACGCGGAGATAAAGTTCCAATATTTTGTTGATGCTGGAGATAACGTGTTTAATAAACTGTTTGAAAAATATATGCGCAAGCGAATAAATAGCAAATTATTCGGAGAGCTTTGAACCATCGCCAGGAACACAATATAACTGATAATTCTTCGTACGAGACCCATTGGTCCAGAGGGTAAGATAGTTTGGATATTTTAGATACAGGCGTTGTCAAAGAGGGTGTTGGGTTCGATTCCAAGCCGGGGAAAATATTTTATTTTGCGCCTTTGAAGGTCATAAAATACGGGATCTGCAGTAGGGTATGTTACCACTGGATCACGGCGTCCAGGGTTCATACCTATCGTCAATCAATACAGCTTTTGTCGTACCTGTTTGGTATGATGTATCATCAATTAGACCTTCGTTTGTCACAAAAAGCCTGGCAGATGATTGTAACTTGAAGTCAGAGAGGTCAATATTTTCAAATTAAAGTTAAAGAATGCTGAATGAAGTTTTTTTTTTTTTTTTTTTTTAATTAAACTTAATTCAAACAATTACAAAAGTTGCAAAAATAAAGACTTAGTGAATATTACTCTTGTTAAAAGTGTTGCAGCATATACAAAAAGTTGCCATACCTTATACTCATTTAAATCATCTTTAAAAAAGAATGCTTTCTAAACACGTAAGTACTACTACAGTATTAGTGGACTTGAGAAATAATCCCCAAGCAACAAAACTACCCGTCGCGGTATGACCTTAACCACAGATAAGATGTTCACTATTTGAAATGCTCAGATTTAAGCCCTAAATTGAAGAAGCTAGTACGGTGATATCAGTGTAAACACTACACCTCACCTCTCCAAACAGACATACATACGTTTTGTCTTTCTGAAAGTCATTCGGATGACTCTTTGCAGCTGATCTACACCGTTTCTATGACCACGACATGTGCTTTCGATAAAATAAAACACGTGCATGTATTTTACAAGCTTGTATCGGAATTCTGTTACTTGTTTGGATCAAGCAGAATAGGAAACAATGTAAATTAAATAGCGTGTAACAACTTCACAGGATTTGATTGACTTGAGTAACGTGAGTACCTAGAACTACTTTTATTCCTGAATGTATAGTTTGTTTCTTATATTAAAATAGATCTCTGCAGGACTGTTGTTCTTTATATCTATTAAAATTGTACTGTTGAATTAAAAAAACAACAACTGAAAAGCCGATTTGGTATTCAGGTATTCAGAATACATTTAAAGACTTAATATAATATAAAAGACAATTTTGACACCAAGCATCAAAGACGCCGCGCATGTTTTTGAAGCACGACTTAAATAAAGCAAAGCCATACAGAAAAGGTCAAAAAACAACAACAAAAACTTATATTATCAGATTTTAAAAAAAAAAAATGACATAAATTAACTAATCTATAGATCAATAAAGATACATGTACAACAGGTAATTCATTTCTTATATAATTGTTGGAATAGTTAGGGTCTCTGCAAGATGCATTAAATTTCCAGACAGTAAGCTACTAAGGCGGTATTAATGTCAATGCCAAAAAAAAAAAAGATAATAATATCATCATCATCAGCAGCAGCAGCAGCAGCAGCAAGAACAAGTTCAATGATGACAAAAAATCAGTTCAGATAAGATTTTATTTGGTAAGGGAATTAGGTACATAACAATCTACTTCCCTTGATAATGTAGCGTGACGTAGGAGTATGGATTCTTTTTGTATTGATGATATGTATGAAATTAAATATATATTTACAAGACTTTACAGCATAAGCTATGTAATGTTCAGTAAAATTTACCCATTTCAAGCACTATACATACTGGGACCGCAGACTGGGCCCGGGGCCGTAAATTAGACATGTCCGCTACGGCCATATGTATAGTGTCTGTGTGTTTTTACACTTTCTACATTATGTTGTAATACTTATATCAAACTGCTTTTTCATTGATTTTTCAAGTTGACGTTTGTATCTGAATTCTGAATATTTTAAGATCTCAAAACATCTTTGAAAAAATAAATTCTGAGCTTTAATGAATCGGCTTGTTTGCAAGGTACGTTAACCAAGTATTAAAACCCGTTGCCAACGAATTTAAGCAGAAGTCATCAGATACACATTGTATGTGTCCAGTTTCTTTTTAATAAGATTTGAAGACTTGAATATTTTGAATCTTGTTATATATTTTCATCAGTTAATGCAAATTATTGATTCATAAAGTGTTTCTTATAAACATATTACTGTTTTATTTTACAATAATAACAGTAGTTGCTCCCTGTTTTGATCATGCGGCTCCATTGGCAAAACAAAAACCTATTCCATACTGAGGCCGCGTTTCCACGCGACGTCAATAATAATACACTTTTCACTACTTCAAAGCAACCACCTTGATGTACGAACATTTCATTTAGTGAGTAAATCAAGTTTCGTTTTCTTTTGATTCAAATCTAGATCATTTGCCCCTATCAGTTAAACAGTAAAAATGGTCTGGGGAAAAAAGACACACAGTTTATAAAGAAAGGACATGACATAAATCTGACGATATTGTTTACTTGGGTCTTTGGCAAGGGTCGACCCTATTCTTGGCCTGGTCATAAAACTTACCTGCTATTATAGGCAACTGTTTGGGGCGTGACATCCACCAAAAGGCCATTGTATCTTCTAGTCAATGTTTTAATTGAGAAAAAACACACCCCCCCCCCCAAACCCCCCACCTCCAAAAATAAAAAAAATAAAAGAAAAAAACAACAATAAATTCAAATTCACTCCCAGATAATTACGTGTTGTCCATAATTATAGATTCTTTCAGTACTAAAACTTATTCGGACTAAACAAATACTATACATATTTCCAATAATGCACTTTTTAACTCGAGGCTCTGATGATCCATTTAAAACTGTTTGATCATGATTTTGTTAAAACAGGTCAAACGACCACGACCATTACAAATATTAATCTGTTGTGTTTCACCGTCTAATGTAAGGGTTATATTTAAAAACGGCTGGATATAGTGGTATTGAACACTCAGATGAGGTTTATCTATGAAGAAAAGTAAATTTTGGATTGTGCAACCGTATGTATGGTTTTCTTTTTTTCCAATCAATTATTTTGATATTCTATTTTAGGTATTAGTTTAATATTTGTTTTCATAATTATCGCTCCCCTCTCAATAAAACTAAGTGGTTTCACTCTCACAAATGACCCCGACTTCTTCATTTATTACGAATACATGGGTTATAAAGTTCGGGCGTGTTTTCTGTCGTTATAGACAGATTAACATAATCTTAGTCAGCAGTGTAATTACAGAAACAAATATACCAAGGTACATGCATAGGTTTTAATCGGTACTTGTATTTTGAGAAGTTAAATACTGCATTTATTTCGATATATATGTATTGAGTCCTTCTGTATCTAGAATGAAGAAGGTAACGTAACAACAAAGCGTTCTTGTCCAATGAAAATAACACTTTGTTTTGGTGCTCGTCCTACATTTTCCCCCTCTAATTTCATTTATGGGATATATTCTGTGAAGTCTGTAAAGCAATGTTAAAGCAGTTACCAAGTAGTTATATTCTAAAGATAGCTTCTTTAAATCTGCGGCACTAATAAATAAAATCAATATGGATATTAGACATCTACAATCTAGCCCTTAGTCATTGTTGGTGGTAAATGAATTTTTAAGCAAGTTTATCTTTATAGATAGTAGTTTTTTTGTTTGTTTTTTTTTTTTTTTTTATCTATTTATCGTTTCATTATACTTGTGAAACTGAAATCGATGAAGATCCTATTGTTAATAATTTGCAGCGAAAAAAAACTAAAGTCAAAACTCTTTATGTTGAACTCTATTTTATGGAATTACCAATGTACACGAAATTGCTAGCCCCTGTGATACAATGTGTTTTTTGTCGAAGTAATTACATACATTGTTGAGCTTGTCGTCTCCGTTGTCAACAAATGATACATATTGACGTCTATTGTATAACCTTTCCCAGTCGATTGCATTTATACTTAGAACACCTTTGTTGTAAATAAGAAAAAAAAAAACCCATTTCAACCATGCATATGGAAAGTCAACATCGGACAGCTTTAATTTTGTTTTGAGGCCTGTCACAAAAATATCCTTTTGGATAAAAGAAATTTGCACAATCTATACGTTGTCACTAATATATCATTATACATTCAATGACTGGATTCAGTTACACACACGCGCACACACATTTGAAATTTTAAACAGCTCACACATTTCTTGTTTTCTTACTTTCTTATGAGAAAGGTAAAAAGCAAGAGAGAGAGAGAGAGAGAGAGAGAGAGAGATTTATACGTTAACTAAAAGGTACTGTTTCATTGTGACACATTATTAGATCTGTGTATTTTACATTTGCAAATTCTTATAAAAAATTTAAACAAATTAACGAAAATGGATAGATAATCAAATAATAGAGATAAAATTAATTATCACAAGTACATTTAATTGGTTTGTTTATTGGGTGACGTCCCACAGACAGTATTTCAGTCATTTAGAGACGATGTCTGTTTGAGACAGATATAGGTCTACGCAGTATCACGCTGTAGACATGTGGCATGATACTACCCAGTCACATTATTCTGACACTGAGCCATCTGTCCTGGAACTACGAACGGTTCTGAGACGGGAACGCCCCGTGGCCGAGTAGAACGTCTAGGGAGCCGGAGATCATGGGTTCGATCTACCATCGCGATTTGCCGAAATCGTTAAAATTGTACTGGTAGCTCCCTGCTTTGATGTCAGTTTTTAGTTGTGTATGACGTAGTCACTCACAACTATAGTACCTGCATTCTGAGGGTCCGTTTTCTACATTTAAAACCGAATAACCGCTTGATTTGGTATGAATGATCGAACGACTGAACATATTTTTACAATACAGGTATGCTGAGATTTTGAAAACTCAATTTTGAGTAAAAAAAAATGTATATTTACGGGACACAATAATTGTAAATAAAATAAAAGCACAAAAGAACTATTTCCTATGATGTTGCGTAACTTTCACTTTAGGAGGAGTATAGTTTCTTTCGATGCAAAGGTGGCTCGTGCCTGAATTTGGATGATGGATGTGCAGGTTTCGGTTATTTAGTAGTGTTACAATGGTCCAAATTGAAAGCTTAAATTCCGATAAAAATCCGTGTAACTTACTATAAATAACATCAAGCTATCTCAGATACACCAGAGATACATACCTCCATGGGTTATTTGTTGCTCTGCTGAATGGCTTATATAGGTGTATATCTGCGGTCCGAAGGTACAAAAACACAGTAAGGAGACACTGATTTGCATCTATAAATAGAAATTGTGCCGTCGCTCAGTAGGCAGTACAAAACAAAGCGCTGATAGTGCTAAGAGTACAGCATTGTCGCATTATTTTTTGTTTATCACAGAAACGGGGTTCAAATTTTCGCGCAGTGCCAATAAACCCGCTTTAACGCAGCGTTAAAATGGTCATTACAAGAAATTAAAGATGAACGCACCATTTGTTTCAACAAACTTTTAACAATTAGCACTTCGCCACTCTTACTCTCCCCTTTTTCAATAACCTACAATGAACAATCGTTTGTTATTATAAGTTTGATATTTGGCAAAAACTAAGTTACCCTGCATACCTGCAGCTCGTCAATCCATCTTCCACTTGAGTCACATATAACTTCAGTGCCTTCAGCGCTTTGATTTTAGTTTTGATTATGGGATTGGGTATGGTATCATACAACATGTGTATGGCTTGTGGCAGCACTATATAATCTGTCTCAAGTAGGCATACTCTCCAAATGACTAAAATACTGTCAGTGGGACGTTAAACCAAACAAACACAGAGACGGATCAAACGCATGGTAAGAGAAAAATAATAACAATAGTTGAAAAACTGCGTACAATTTGAAGTAGCAACTTTCTTCTAAAATTGTCAAGGTTTTCGATAATTCTTCATTTGTCAAGTGCAAAAACATTAGCTATTGAGACGATGTCACTCACTTCTGAGTACAAGGTGGCGTGATATTCTAAATTGTAATAATACACATTCAAACAGACCTTGATAAATAGGTACGCGTCAACAAAGGCAAACGCCACGTTCCATATTGAAATTGTTTGAATACTAATGCAAATATAAATGTAGAGGTTGCCGTGTATAGCCTATCGGTTACCACACTGACATTTGACACTTGAGGCATGAACAAGTCTTTTCTTTTCTAAGTCTTTTCGCTTAAATATCCGGTTACTAATATTTAAACATTTTAAGGTTAATGTAAATTCAATACAGTAGTAAAGTTTAAAACAAGTAGTAAGTGAGAAGGATACAAAACATGTTGATATAAGTGAAGGGCACGTTGTTCCGTACTCGGAAGTTCAAACCTCGATGTAAACAGCAATATTCTGTATAACATATCTTTATTAGCTTACAACTTACACATGTTCATAGCCACATACAGAAATTTTACAAAAATGCAGCATACGCAAAGAGTGTTACACAAAATAGTTGACAGAGTAGTGAAAGTAAGTTGTTGATATTGTCTGTTAAGTATCTAAGCAGCATTGCAGAATGTATTATTCTTTAATTAACTAAATATTTTAAGCTTGTGAAGATCTAAGTAAAAAAAAACGAAAGATATAAATTTAGCCAGATTATTGTTTGTTTTTGTTGATAAGGTTGACATTTCTTTAATTAGGCCAGTGACAATAGTATTAGGGTAAAAACGTTTCTCTTATATACCCTATTATATGGAATCAGTAGAAAGTGACATTCACTGTCATATTCATTGAACAATGTTAACATTTCCTCTCAGTTATGTCTTCCGGTTTCTATTAAAAGGTTATGTGAGGAAAGTCTAAATTTTGCCAATAGCTTTTTATTTGTCAATATTTATGCAATTCAAATATTTCTCAATTTTAAGATCATTTGTAAAATTCTAATCTACTTGACGTGTTGATATTATCACACACACACACACACACACACACACACACACACACACTATCCTTTGTTTTATTATATGTATATTTATCGATAGAGTATCTTGATTAAGCGATTAAAGTTAACGCTATTATTTTCGTCGTTGCGAACAAATTTAATAAGTGAATTGTTGTCAGCCTTATTTTTGTCCAGTATTTCATTATTATGATTTCTCTTCTAATTGCCATTGGAAATCGTTCTTATTTGCCATAAAGCCCATCAAGATTTGTATATCATAACGACAATCAATCTCGGACATAAAATATTGTTGTTTTGTTGTTGTTGTTGTATTGGGGTTTACCTTCGCTGAGATTGTATTTCAATCAAATAGTCCAGCTAATTACAGGTGGAGGAAGACCCCGAGTACACAGAGGTACCCGGGTAGAACCACCGACCTACCGCAAGCCAGCTGGAAGGCTTCCTCACATGAAAAATCCGAAGTCCCTACCGGGACATAAAATATTGCTTCAGTTCCGTAACAGTCAAGAAAAGCGATTTTTAAATTTGTTTCCCTAAAAGGAAAAGTTAAAATAGCTCTGTTATTTTTCATGCCAAATTGCAGTAGGGATTTTTCTTTTGCTATTATTTTTCTTAAACAACATGCCCAGTATTGTAAATACGGCATAACGATAATCTCGTGTACTTTGTTTTCCGATGAAATAAACACCTGGGTGTTACCTAGAATACACATGACGTTTTATGTACCATTATTTTAACACCTTGAAATTTTCAACAGTATGTGTACCCATTACCTTTGTTACAAAATGTCCACTATGAACAATAAAGGATCGAGTGAAAGCGAGATATCAGTGCGTCAAAACCCATTGAAACTCAGTGTTCAAGTTGATTGAACGCATAGATAAGTATTGGAGGTTTTGACAAAATTCTAATGATTTCTCTGTTTGTACGTGTAGTTGGTATTTGTTGTTATAACAGTCAAGTGACGTTTCTATTGTCCTCTCTGAATTTAGTTACTTCGGAACAGTCAAAGGTAGGTGCAAGAAATCCAATTTCCTGTTGGATTAATTTTTAATGATGTTTCATTATAGATTTGGTTATTTTGTCATAAACATATAAAATAAATAAAATATATTATCCGTAAATATGACGTCGTCTTATTAAAAGATTATGATAACCTGAGGTAAAGTAAGAACACTAATCACGTTCATGAGTTTATGTTTTTATGTTGAATAGGAAATAACTGTACATACCTTGTTTTTATGTTGAATAGGAGATAACTGTACATACCTTGTTTTTATGTTGAATAGGAGATAACTGTAAATGTCTTATTCTTAATTTAAAAGCTTTGGTGGTATGAATAAATACTCTTTTTGGGGGGAGGGGGGGTGGCATTTTATCTAATGAAAATTATTTTGAATAACTGAGTAAATGATTTAAAAGATAGAATTGTAATTCCAGAATGCTTAGAGGTTACAAAACAACAACAAAAAAAAACAAAAAAAACCAAAAAAAAAACAACAGTTTCATCGCTCCAAATTGTAATAAACCGTGTATAATAGTGATTGATTTCCTATATAGTATGAAATATAAATGATAAAACAGTTAAGTAATATGTACATATCTCAACTAATACCGACTATGTCGCTCTAGCTTCTCCTGCCCAGGAAAATTTTAACGACATTTTAATCATTTTTATATACTTTATTTTCTTTACTTATTTATTTGCACGCTTTAATTAATTACGCACCTAGACAGACATATCAAATATATTTTCTGATGATATTATTCGTTACACTCCGACTTTGTTATTTTCTTTTATTTTGATAAAGGAACATTTATGTTTGATTTACACATATACCTCTCGTTACATCCCCGATTTCGCTAGAATTATGTAACTGGGAAATTCATAATTGCCCCAAACGCAGCTCGAAACCGCATTCCTCAGTTCAGATATCATGCTCCTGACCACTATACAATACCCCTCGACTGAAGTACACTTTCTTTGTTAAGTAAGAAAAGTTCATAACACTGTCACACAGGTCTATGTTTTTCAGTAATTTTTCTTTCAATTTTTTTGATGGAATCAATTATTCTAGTTGATGAGTTTTTTTTATTAAAACAGTTAAGAAACGCGTGTTGGATATTTTCTTTTTATTCTACTTTGGCAAACGCAAACGATGTCAGTTTTTAAACTTAAAACTTTTTCGAACAGATCGGTTGCTTGGTGAGTTTTTTCTCTTGCACCGGTCCCACTGACCAAGGCATTTTAATGGTCCTCGATAGCTTAGGGCCGATCCTCGGTCGCCAATTACTACAGTGTACAGTCGTTAAACATTTATTCGTTTAGCAGACATCTCAGACATGTTTTCTATCTTACACATATATTCACATACGTTTAGTCCAATATACCAAAATGAATGACATAACTTTAAAGACACATTTGTTAATTTCTGAGTACAATAAATACTTTTACTTTTTTGAAGAGGCAAATGTAATTATATCATCAAAACAAAGCTTTTTATATAATACTTGAACGTAATCATAGACTTTTGCAGGACATCTAAGCCATGAAAAACAACTTTATCAGTCAAGTCTTCATTTACTTTGCAGATAAAATCTTCCCCGCAATGTCGCTATTCTCTCCCGTGCCCGTTTCTCTAATCTCCCTGAGCTATGTGTAGAGATTAGATATATAAACTATTTGTAATTATCCAGGCAAGTACCCACTGATCAGGATGGATTTGAATGTGATCCCCGCCATCCATGAGTGTGCATAACTACAGCCGCAAATGTGTCCGTGTCTAAACCTCGGCCACTTAAGTAGCCAAATTGATGACGATTTCACGGGCTGATTTACATTCTGGGTTTACAGCGTGACCCGCCTTTATCATAACAGTTACATCATCTCCTGCTGTAAAATTGATGATACATTTATAAACTGTTGTACCTAGGTTACGTAGAATGAGAGAAACACTGTTTTGTTGATCTTTGAAAACAAGGCAACCCCACAAGATGTATGAACTAAACATCATTTTTTCGTTTACTAATCACCAGAACACATGTTTTTATGTTGAATATCATCTACATGAAATACACATCCGGGTTCTGCAGTGTCTTAAACTACCTTATCCCCAAACGTATCAGGTCACCGACTTGAAATTTGAAGAAAAAAAATCAAGTTAGATCTAGAGTTTTTACTGATTGATATATTTCATTCATCAATATTCAATGATATGCATGTGTTTAATTTAGCTATTCATATCGCAATGCTCAGCCTTTATGTTTGTAGTCACATTATCGATACTTAGTTACAGAAAAACATTGAGGGAATTCTGTTATATTTTCGTTTCACGCGTTTTCTATATCACATGCATCATTACGACCGGGTACATCTTTAAACAGGACACACCGTATTTGTCCAGGTTACTCGAGAAACTCGGTTGTTTAAACGAAACACTTGTTAACAAGCTATGGTCAATACACTTTTTAAAGTTATTCTGTAAATATTTTCGTTCAGGATTTATCAACACTCTTTATGCTTTTGGTAAGTGTATCTTGTATATGGCCGTTGTCGCCAAATATTTTACTGTCGAAAGCCAGCATTCATGTCGCCCATACAGAAAGCCTAGTTAAAGAAATGGCAATTTTAAAGCCGTAGAACAATAATCATGTTTGCATAAAGTCAATGTACTAGAACACGATTTTGAAAAATACAGTCTAAAAGTAACGCGAGGGATTTTGTTTGGAATACTTACACGTTTTCATGTAAACATAAACTTAAATATAAAAGAAATGAATTTAATGAATATACGAAGTAGTATATGAGAAAGATTACAATCTAGTTTCGTAGGTGAAAGTTTCTTATGAGTGTTTTACTCAGCAAACACTTGTAATAGTGAACTAGGTAGATTTTAACAAAAACATCCAATATTCGAAACACACACATACTGCCAGCGAAAATGATTTATATAAAATTTAAAGGACGACGTTTGGTAACAATTTGTATGTTTAACCCTTTCCCTCATATAGACTCATTTTGACATACTCAATAGGTACCACATAAAGCCTGATCTGCAGAAAACCACAGTTAAACCTTACCAAATTTAATTACAAAATCCTCATTTCCAGACCACTGAGGAGCAGCGAACAGCATAAAACCTGATCAGCCTGCGAGTTACTCGCAGGCTGATCTGGTTTTATGCTGTTCGCATAGGTCTCTTCATGGTGTCCTCTATGAGGAAAAAGGTTAAGATATATATCAACTAATAAGTCGATACAACTGCCTTGTGTTTGGAACTTTGAAATTGCTTTAAGTGTATGTGTGTGTGCTTTCATTAGGGAGAAAAATACTTGTATTTCATACAGAAATAGTTTAAGATACTGGAAATATTCGATGCCCAGTTTTACATGCTTCAGCTGAAGATTCAGGAAAAAGAATATGTAAAAAAAAATGTGTAGACGTTATCTGACACTTGAAAGCTTATAATGTAAATGTATATTTTTATAAACAATATATCCCTAAACATACATACAGTACATGTACTGCAACCAGTTAGGTAACGAGACGTGTTTTCATTAAACTCTTCACATTGTAAGTTCAGTAAAACTTGCGACATCAGACGGCTTCTTTCTGTAAACCAACGTCCTGAATTGTATTCCTAACATGCAACTAGTTTTAATTACAGGTTATACACAGAATAAAATGTTAGACTATTATACGTGGGCTATTTTTGGCTCAAGTTTTATATGATAATATGCACATATTAACATATACGATTTACTTATAATATGAAAGTTCAAAGTTAGTAGTAGTCGTTGTGATCCTCTCATTCATTTAGTAGTAGTCGTTGTGATCCTCTCATTCATTTAGTAGTAGTCGTTGTGATCCTCTCACTCATTTAGTAGTAGTCGTTGTGATCCTCTCACTCATTTAGTAGTAGTCGTTGTGATCCTCTCACTCATTTAGTAGTAGTCGTTGTGATCCTCTCACTCATTTAGTAGTAGTCGTTGTGATCCTCTCACTCATTTAGTAGTAGTCGTAGTGATCCTCTCAATCATTTAGTAGTAGTCGTTGTGATCCTCTCACTCATTTAGTAGTAGTCGTTGTGATCCTCTCATTCATTTAGTAGCAGTCGTTGTGATCCTCTCACTCATTTAGTAGTAGTCGTTGTGATCCTCTCACTCATTTAGTAGTAGTCGTGATCCTCTCACTCATTTAGTAGTAGTCGTTGTGATCCTCTCACTCATTTAGTAGTAGTCGTGATCCTCTCACTCATTTAGTAGTAGTCGTTGTGATCCTCTCACTCATTTAGTAGTAGTCGTGATCCTCTCACTCATTTAGTAGTAGTCGTTGTGATCCTCTCACTCATTTAGTAGCAGTCGTTGTGATCCTCTCACTCATTTAGTAGTAGTCGTTGTGATCCTCTCACTCATTTAGTAGTAGTCGTAGTGATCCTCTCATTCATTTAGTAGCAGTCGTTGTGATCCTCTCACTCATTTAGTAGTAGTCGTTGTGATCCTCTCACTCATTTAGTAGTTGTCGTTGTGATCCTCTCACTCATTTAGTAGTAGTCGTTGTGATCCTCTCACTCATTTAGTAGCAATCGTAGTGATCCTCTCATTCAAAAGCAAGCGAAATAAGGTATGAATATTTTGTTAAACATCTCGATCGCAATATCAGAAAAACAGAATACTGAAACTTATCTAAAGGCAACATATCGGCTGATTATGCTAATTGTTAGAGGTTGTGGTTTTGAATAACTCTTAAGTTTATCTGTCTTCAGCATCCATTGATCAGAGTGGCCATACCACGTAGTATATGACGTCATATTAAGCTGTCACAGGCAGCATAAATTATTTTGCTTTGACTGAAAGTGTTTTATTTATTTACCAATTTTGATAAGATAGACCCTAGTTATTCTTTTGTCAGATGCGTAGAATTTCGAAACATTCGTCACGGTTCTAATTTATTATATTAAATAACAGTATTCTTTTTTTATGTATCACAAATGACTCGTAAAGTCAGTTGAATTACAATGTCTTAGAAACCGATAAATCAATACAGAACAATTTCCACATTGTTGTTACATCCTGCACACCTACAGGCTTTAATCAACGGCTTTTGTGCTAGTCGTGGAACAACTTCCAAATGGGGGTGAAATAATCATGAACGATCTGTAATAAAATCATGATATAAAGGTTCATTGCCCAAATAAAACCGTACCATGTTAATTCTTTCTGAGGTTTACTTTCTATTTCCATTTTTGCCTTTATACAACTGCGTTCACTTTAACATAGAACCCAATAAGGGTATAGAAATTGTCCTCTTGATGACCCATAAACATAAAGATGCACAGGGATATTGTATATCTGACTTTATTCACCTTTGATAGTAAAAAATAATCAACTTTATACATGATATGATTTGTTTTAGAAGTTCCCTGTTTAGTTCGGTCTTGATTATACATATCGTGTAAAGCGAAGTATGGATTTGAGTGTTGGAGAATAAGGAGTTGTACTGAGACATGGATCACATCTAGGAGTGATAAGAGAGTGTTATATGACCGCAAGTTCCCCAAAGCCAATAGCAGTGCCTCTGACTAACACAAAGTGATCCTCTTGCGGACTCATTGAACAGAAACTTTAAGATAAAAAAACAAACAACGGGCATTTAATTGGGCAGTAAATTCCCTTTACAGGATTGTTTATTTGGTCAACAAATCCAATATCCTCCCGGTAAAAAGTGTAGATTTGTTATTTATGATAATGCGTATCAGAAATCAAACAACATTGCTATATATATATATATATATATATATATATATATTTTTTTTTATAGTTTTATTCGATTATCCAGAGCTTTCTACGTTCATGTATTTACACATACGTGTCTGTTTTCTTTTTCCTCGCCTGGACGGTATTTTGACAATTCTTCATGTCTGATAGAAAAAAAATGCCTGTAATTAGATAAAAACAGAGTTATATCAAAACTTATTTGCCGGTGGTTTTAAGAAATGAACATACTAACTTGAAAATTGTACAGTGTACTTTAAATGAATATTTTTTTATTATTTCGTATTTCGATTTATCATATTTGCTCTTACATTTAAAACGTCAAATATAGATAAGAGTGTTATACGATATGTGTATATGAGAGTAACACACTCTCTCTACTGACGTATATTTAACGATAGGTTCAAAGTATATTTGCTTTTCATGTTTATTAATATCTTTATGATGTTGGTTTTTCTACTTTTGGCTGAAATTAAACTCCAGTAGCAAGGTGTTTACAAGTAAAGGTAGCCATGCTACAGCGTGGGCACAAATCGAAGTATGTATTTAATAGGATTTATTTATAACGACATGTGTCAGTAACCGTGTTTTATAACGAATAGTGAACGGATTTAATCTTTGTGTTTCATTATCGTATGTGTTTCTGTACTCGTGATTGAATTTTTTAATTTCTTTTCTTACATAGTTACTATTAAATATAGGTTAAGTTTTTCCTCCTTAATTAGGATGAGTATTGAATTATATTTATATCACCATCATAACTGTTTATACGAGGCAAATTCTTACTCTAAGATCAGGTTCGATAAAATTATCTTAAAAAAAAGGAATGGACTGTCAAAGCTACTATTTGTCATTTAATTGTAGATTTTAAAACACGAAACATAGGTATTGTACTATCAAAACCTAGACTTTCTAATGTTTTATATCATAAAATATAATTTTGAGAACAATTATTTTGGCTTTTCTAAGAATGTTTTGCTCAAACATAATTTGTTAGTTATTGTGTACTAATCGTATCTTAGTTTCAACATAGCAATGGCAGTGATTTCATTCTCATTTGGAATTGTACAATGATAAACGCATAATTTACCTCAAAATTTACCCATAATGTTCTTTGTTTTGTTTTTTATTAAACATGATTTGAAGTTATACATAAGTTGTGTAATTATATTATTCCATTTATATTTCAGACTATGGTGTAGAACATACAGATAAAACGTCACTATGTCGAACCGAAAGTTAACGTCTGAAAAAGTGCTGAAGGCAATAACGCTAAATCAGAAAGAGGAGCGCGTGTTAGCCAAAACGTTCGGTACACTTGACCTTGAAAGGAAGTTCTCTAGAAATGTTCTTGATCTTCACTTACGGACCGTAAAAACAAATTATCGGAATTTGAAAGAAAAAGTGTCAAAGATCAAATCAAATTTGTCTGCGAATGAAATAACTGTGCTACGGCAGCTGGAACAAGAAGGGAAAATTAAACCGGCGAACACTTTCAACTTAAACGCCGCTTTGAAGATCGCTGCTGCGGCGAAAAGACTTAAATTGTATCCGGAAGGATATAACCGGGCGATCAGTGCTTCAGTTCAACGTAGTCATACCGGAAATGACAAATTGTTGCAAGGGAGATCCAAAACTGACACAAACTTGCTTAGAAAGCGGAGTAATTCGGTGACTGGTGTTTTCATTGACGCCCCGACTGCAGACAATAGTGCGCGTAGGAATTCAATAGAGGGGTCACCTAGTGTAAATATCCGTCCGCTTAGTGCTACTCCGGCGGACATGCGTGGAAGTCCGAAATCTCAAAATGACAAGAAAGACCGACCCTCTACTGGTTTTGAAAGAGAGACATCAAAAGTTTCCTTTAAAACTAGCCCCGTCCCACCAAAGACTGCACAGCAAAATGCGCCGTTTTCCTCCCACGAAGCAGCGGAAAAGGAAGCACATGGAATAATCGTTCCAAACAAATCACGTGACACGAAACAGTCTTTCATGACAGCAGACGAATCCATAGAAAACAATCTTGGTGCAGACTTGTTTGAGGAACGTCGTCTTGAACTTATTCAAGAAGAGCATATATTCTATTCAAACCTCAGGAAACGTAAGGATGATTTCATAGGTAAAGTGGACGCGTACCTCCACGAAAACCCTCCTGTGACTTTTGACATTTCTATAGATCATTTGCCCATTTTAGATGCCCATCGATCGCGACAGGAAAACGCGTCCGGCGATGATGAAGAAGAAGAAGAGGAACAGGAGGTCAGTCATTACAGCCGACGCTTTAGGCAGTATGATCTTGACCCAACGTTTAAATCAGAAGCGGAGTACACGCAAAGAGGAGCTCATTTGTGGAAAGATATTAATAAGACACGTTATTTGAGACTTCCCGATGAGAAAATTGACCTTTCGGGCGTAGTAACCCTGGCCAAGGATCAGATGAAACTATTTGATACGCTGAAATCGATGGAGCGCTCTCGAGTTGTCTCCCACTAGACTTACTAATAGACGAGGAATCTCAGATATGTGAGGAAATTGTTTGTGTAAATGATGTGTTGTACGGTCATTGTGATGTAAAGATATTTACAAATATGACAAAAGAGTGTCTGCTCCTTTTCATAAACCTGGCTATTATCGTTTGTTTTTTCAAACCATTCAGCTATTTGTCTTCCATGCTCTTCATTTTTCCTCCTTTGAAAGAAAATTGTTTACCTCCCACCAATGCAGTTCTGTCGAGGCTTTTCCCGCTAAAACACTGTTATATTTGTTTGGGATAAACATCCAATCTTCATTATTAGCATTACTATTCGAGGGGCTACCTGCAGTCACCCCGCCATCCCCGGTAAATTGAAAACGTTTTCAAATTCCCCTCCCCAGGAACAAAAAAAGTTTTAAAATGCCCCCCCCCCTCCCCGATTTAACCTTCATCCCCCGGGAACTGAAAAACTTGACCCTTTCACTTGTCAGAAATACAAAACTTAAACATTTAAATATTTCTATCGGTATTCATTTTTTCTAAAATGGATTTATATAAGGTTAATATAAGGCTGGTGAAGCTCCCTCCCACTTTGTTTCTATGTCGGGAAAAATTATTTATATCCTAATTCGCTACTCTCAACCGTAAATAAATTATTTACTCCTAACCACTGCCGCACCCACACTCAAAGACTGTGTAGGATATGTCACCTGTTTTACGGTATGTTAATGATCAACGGGTGGATGAGTGGGTTGGGGATTATAACGTCTCCATTTTGTAAAGCAGTGACTTCGAATGACCATACTACGCCTTACACGGTAAACATTACCTGCACGCGCGACTATCTCGTGTTCTTAAACAAAGTACCGAAAAGACTAATACGGGGATAAATATAGATCTTGCTCGAATTCACCTACAATACTTAGCGCTAATTAATACTTAAATTCTTAAACTAGGTAGATACACATTCTACCATTGCTATTTTATGAAATATTCAAGCACATGTCTGTGTATTGACTAAGGAAATGTTTAAGAAATGAAATATTTGTGTATTATTAAAGAAACAAGATTGATGAAGTTCTCCCTTAAGTATTTGAGTTTTACTTAGCGCTAAGAATTGTTGGTGGAATTCGAGCCTAATTCTATAACTTATACTTAAATGTGTCGTTAGCACATTGATGCATCTATTAGTAATTAAATTCAAATGATATTTAATAGGGGAATCAAATTCCACCGGGGTAGCATGTTAATTCCAGGGAAGAAAACTTAAAAATGGGGTGGTGTGGGTCTCAATATGTTTTCAATATGCCCCATCCGGGAATATAAATTTAAACGTTTCAGGATGGGGAAATTTGAAAACACCTTTATGTTCACGGGAGAGCTTTGAATCGGGGGCCGTTTGAAGTCATTAGTGAAACGGGGGGGGGGGGGGGGGGGGGGGGGGGGGGGACTTGAATTGAGGGATCACTTGAAATCTTTATATAGCGGCGTTGAAAATTTGAGAGAACGAATGTCATATGAGGTCATAAGGTCAAAAAGACTTTCTTATTAAAATTAGACGGTTTTAAGCATTAGATCCTATGAGGCCATGTCACCTCCGTGTCCGAAAAATGGCAAAGTTATGGGTCATATTTCATTTATCGGGTTTTCTTTGACCTTAACTAACTCTAAAACGGTAAATATTTTATCAAGATAATATGTGTATAATTTGAAGTGCTTTGAAATAGCTTCAAAATGATATAAAACAATTTAAGATCGGGGTATAATAAGTTGAGATATGGCGGAAAAAACTGTTTCCTCAGTGCGTTTAAAAGTTTATATCTCGAAAACCTTTGGATTTCGAAAATGAATTTTGCTGTTTTCTCGAGGTTTAATAGCTTGTATCATGAAAGCCGCTGAGGATAAGCCTATATATGAATAAATTAGAATGTAGAGAATTGTAAGACGATGATCTGGTATATAAACTTTTGAAATTGGTTAAAGTATAAGGAATTTACATAAAAAATAAGAATTTAAACATGTAGAATTTTAGCGATCTTTCCGTTATCTCCATATTTAAAGGCTTATATCGTGAAAGACCATACATTAAACAAGTGAAATGTAGAGAATTTCAAGACATTATTTTTGGTTCATAGTATTTTGAAATTGCTCAAAGTTTTACCGTACAAACCAGAGGCTTTGTTCCTTCGCTGGAGATTTCAGCCTCTCGACGACTAATTTAAAAGGAAACCGCGCTATTTGTATTCTTTTAGGAAGGGTCTAAATCTTTCTATGACTGTTATATCGTTGTCGTCACGACTCATCAATAAAGATCGAATATCTAAGAAAATTTGTCTATTTCCTAATAATTCTAATATATTAGATCTAAATTTCATTGCCTAAAGACCAAAACAAATCCATTCAAAAAATCTTAATGTAGTTCTTATCGATAATGAATTAGACTTTTCCCGTCTACCGCATATATCAATAACAAAACATATGTCATTGATAAAACTAATCAAAGTTCTGAAAGTACGAAGGTATATTCGTCGCATTACCCACGCCTCCGGGTTCATGCGTCCCGCATTATCATCTGACAAAAATAAAAAAAGAACCAATAGCGAGCAGATATATAAACATATATTTCAACATTTAAGTATGGCATTCATAATGCTAAGAAATTTTAGACAGAAAATCGGCTTAAACTATCAAAAACAATGATTGATTTCAAATAACTGACCCAACAACTAACTGATCTTCAAAAGAACACAGTAACTACTGAGACTTCTCATCACAAACAGTTTAACTTATATCTAAAACCTCACTTTTTAATTTTAATTACCTGGGCGATACGAGAACTTAAGTTCAATCTGACCATCCTTCACACAAATTTCTAAGATTGTGGATCTGATATTCCCTTCAGGAGTAATGTCTCCTACATTGACTCGCTAGACACAATTCCTTTTGCCCTTGTTCATCACCGAGTTCTTATATGTAACCTCTCCATCTGTGTGCTGATGCAATGATGCAATAAGTAAGCCCATACTTGATGTTCGTATTTTCAGCCCTAATCCATAACAGATGATTTTGTATCTGTAGTTCATCGACCTGCTTACAACCGCTCAAGCCCATTCAAACAACCAATACTCGTATTACTTTGATTTAATGATATATCAGGGTAAGGCTTTCAATATAAAATAGGAAGACTATACAAGATAACAGTATAGCCTTAGTAAACAGACTTTTATAACGCCTCTGACCAACGTTGGGCGCCAAATTTTGTAACGCGTATATGCTCGGAAAATGATTAAAAGTTTCGCCCGGCTTTCTAGCTGAGCTAGTAGATGATGTATAAGTAAGGAGATCAACCTATTCTTAATATAAACATATAATTTTCCTCGGGTCTATTTCGACCGTTTGATTCAAATTATTATGAAATGATTGGATGGACAATAATCAAGAGAATTAAGCTGGTATCTATGTTTGAATTTTCCTTGGTGACGAACCTGTCTTTTTATTATGAGACCTGTCGATAATCTATACACAAAATTAACTAGGGTCTATGTTTAATGCAATACCGACAATGACGGCGCCGAACCATATCATTGACCGACCTTATATGACCAGATCGGCGTCCTATCTGAACCGTATCACTTGCTTTTACCAGCAAGAACCTATAGATAAGCAACAGTTGCTTAACTATACATAGCAAAGTCTCGCACTGATCACCGTGCATCAACCAAAGGTATCCGGTACGTTGATTTGACCGAAAAACTGCCGCATTAAAAAAAAATCAACCATATTATATATAATAAGAAGGTAGGTAACTTTTTCCCATTGAAATCGTACAGTATATCGTTCCAATTGCCGTTATTCCTTTGATTATTGATAGATTTTCAATAAAATTGTTCTTATTTTGTGTGGAAGGGGTGAATAAAGACGTCAAAGGGACAAAACACACCCCCTTGCCTGAGGAATCGCCTTAAAATGTCTGCGAACTCAAAAACACGTTTGGTCGGAAGAGATCTGACCGACAGAATCTCGCCAATTTCTCCCGTGTAAAACTATAGAAAAACTAAAGCCAGAGAATCAATGTTGAATTGTATGGACAAATACTGATGAAAGAAACAAATATACATGTACCTGAAATGAACACACGTGCTGACTTGAAATGCATTGTTTTGAGAAGATTTTGTGACTAAATCGAAAACAAAACTACATCAGCAATGTCCCCGAAACGCTCGATAGAAACTGTAGAGAATCAACAGTTTAAACGCAGCTGATCATTGGTCAAGTTTGAGTTGGATGAATTTTTAAAAAGGCAAAAAAAAAAAAAAAAAGATGCATAAGATGAAAAATGAAATAACAAGTATTCATTTTTGGTTTATTTGTTTATTTTATCAGTATCTGTCCATACAATTCAGTGCTGATATTGTAGCTTTAGTGTTTCTTTAGTTTTACACGGGAGAGATTGGCGAGATTCCGTCGGTCAGAACTCGACGTCGGTCACTGGACGACTAACATATTATGGTTATGGCAGTTTGTTTCAAATAAATTATGATATTGAATATAATGATGTTTGTCAATAAGCAGAGATAATATATGTTGGAGATAATGCTGCTTTTTCTTCATACTATTTGATGATTATGAAAATGTAAATCATGTACCCGATTTATTTCTTTTAGTAATGATAATAATTGGCACTAAGTCAATTAAGAAAAGCATTTGCTTGTTTATTATAGACTTCTTTGAAGGCAAAGACAAAACAATCAAGATAGAAAAAAATGAATTTGAATACATTGCCATATCATTAACTGTTTAAAATATGCTTCATTTCATATGTGCTATTTCTGTATATGTCAAAGTTTATTAATTATATATTAAAAATATAAACTTGAACTACATGAGTTGCATCATTGTGTTACTATTTTATTATATGGAATGAATAAACTTTGGTGTATCAATATTCCAATATGTGCTATTTTTTTTATCTTCATTGAAAATAAATATACATTCATATTGCATTACTCTTTCGACACATTGGAGCCAATCTTAAAAATAATGAAAACAATATACATGTATTCCATGGACTATGATAAAATGGCAACTGTCACTTTACCACTGAATTTACCGGTAATTAACAACTACATACCCCTTTAGAAGACCCCTTAATCCCCTCTCCCTAATTAGGTGTGAATTTTGCAAGAAGACGTTCAGGGAACACCCCGCCAGCTGGAAGGCCTCCCCATATGTAAATCCGAATGACCCTGCCGGGACTCGAACTCACGCGGTGAGGGGATGAGTGAATGTTAAAGTCAGCGACTTTACCCTTTCTGCCACGGAGGCCCCTTATATGTATCAAAGACAGATACAGAAGAGCCGCACTGCAATATTGCATCAGTCAATAAATCAACCAATCAATCACTTAACATACAATAGGGCAAACTGTTGATGTCCACACACACGACTCACCGTTTTTGCGAGCCGTTCCACTCATCTAAAATTCAAAAAAAAAATTCAAATGTTACTGTTAGTCACTTTTAGTATTTCATATTATATTTAAAATCTAAACGACCTCTCCGTTATATTCTATTCAATCGACATTTCACGGTCAGACACATTTTAATTTTTTATATAAATGTAGCATTAAGGGTAGATAATCATGACTAAACTTTCAAATCATGCCTTCAGCAGTTATGTCGTTTAAATTAAAATTCGAAAACGGCTTACAAGAAGTGTTGTGCAGCAAATAATATTTGAATGGGGTTTTAGAATTGTAATATTCACTTTTGCAGATATGGATTTGCTTGTTTCCTTTTTCAAGTTTACCCATTCATATACCTAAATATGATTTTTTAAAAAAATATTTACAATGTGTATCTCGAGAAAATATTAAATTTTAGAAGACACCCCCGAGTTTTGAAAATGACTGTAAATGCAAACATAAAAAAAGCTGAAATCATCTCTTTTTCTTGTAAAGGTTGGTAAAATTTTCTGAAAAAGAGGCTAGTATATAAAGGATATTATACTTGCACAGGAAAAATCATCATTCTTCCAGCACTATATTTTATAAGTTTAACAAATTGATTTTGGTAAGTGTACCCAGGCTGCGTAAATGCACATTTTTAGCGTTGTGAAAAATAATGCAAATGTTTATCTGAGTTGTTGATAATTGTTATGTATTAAAATCAAAAACATTTTACCATCTCATTTAAATTTAACTGCCCATCTAAGTATGGCCCTATGGCCCAGTCAAATCGGTTTATACATTCATACAAAAATATGACATCACGAGAAATGTTCTCTAAATAAAAAAAAAAAGATCAAGGCAAAAATTTATAACAACATGCTAATCAGGCACAAATTATATGCTATAATGTCAGAATACAATACAAATTTATTATCTTTTGCATTTTTAATCATGAAATCAATAAAAATGCGCCTTTGTTTTTGGCAAGATACATTGCCTAAACAGGGGTATACCTTGTATAATAAAAAACGTGAGTAAATTCATGCTTTTTTATTTAATCATATTAGATTGAGAAACAAGTTCAAACTTTACTTATCTATCTCTCGATTCTACTTCCTGAAAACTACACCATAGCTTAAACTTACATTAATTGTGTGACCAAATGAACAGTCACCAAGGAATCGAACTTGGAACCTTATGTTTGCTATACCTCACAACCAAGGACTAAACTGTGAGTATATTCACTATTTCCTTTTCCTCGTTTTCTTTCCATGTTGGTAATTCTAAACTGACGTCATAATATTGGGAAATACCTTGAGATCATGAGATATTTACTATAAATAGTTACTCCCAGAAATATACGATTCGTCGTTCGGACACCGAGAATAGTGGCGGTATAAGTCGATGTTTGCCGAAATTATTACAGTTCTAAATCCTTAATAAACTGTAATGAAAAAAAAAAAGTACGCAAGCGAAAAAAATCGCAGCTCATTCGGAAATATTTTGAACCATGTCTGGCTGGAATTTCCAGCGACAGACAATAATATATGGATACAATTTCAATTGCTTGCAATAGTTGGCCCTTTAGTGCAATGGGTAAAATAGTCAAGGCTGTTCGCCATTCAAACGGCGTTGAAAAAGGAGTTTGGGTTCGAGTCCCAATTACAGTTTAAATTATTTTTGCAATATAAGTTAAATATATATTTGTTATATTAAAATTTAAAAACATAAAAAATGAAAGTTTTTGTTTTATATTTGCTTTCACATAATCTTATAAACTGTAGTAATGAGAAATTGGGAGAGTAAACTAGCAATCCATTGAGACAAATGATGTGTTCATCTTTTTTAACGACAGTGTTCAAGCAAGGTTAAAGCGGGTTTAAAACCTTTGGTTTATTGGCATCGCTTGAAAATTTGATCCACGCTTATCATATTTACATGATAAACAAAAGAAATACGACATAATCATATTAAAAAACCTTGTTCTCTCAGCGCCATCAGCGTTTGATTTTTCCTATTCAGATGTGCGTCTCATCTTTTTTGCAATGCACTGCATTGGCAGACCAACACACAATACATGTCGACAAAAATAGGAAAATGTTGGCCAACTTCGCTGGTGGATATATAGATGTACTCTTATCTTTAGAATTATTGATTTTAAAATGTATACGATAAGATGAGACAATATTCGCAGTTTCCTCCATTCTTCTTACAATTAACATATGTTCGATTGATCTGATCAGAAACTAGCTATCTTAGTAAGCAATGGTGGCTATAAAAGACGTTCTGTTTTTGTAACCTCCACGTTTAATCATTCATGATGATTCCTAGTCTGTCATACAAAACACACAAAAAAAAAAACAGGGAACTTATGTTTTGAGGAAGTCTGTCTCAACACATTAATACATGGAATTCAATGTAAATAAGAGCTAGTCTGTCATACAGAACACACACAATACAGGTAACTTATCGTATATGAGGCAAAGTCTGTCATACATAACACATATAATACATGGAACCTATCGTAAATGAGAGCTAGTCTGTCATACATAACACATATAATACATGGAACCTATCGTATATGAGGCAAAGTCTGTCACACATAACATGGAACCTATCGTAAATGAGGCCTAGTCTGTCATACAGAACATATACATTACATGGAACCTATCGTAAATGAGGCCTAGTCTGTCACACATAACATGGAACCTATCGTAAATGAGGCCTAGTCTGTCATACAGAACATATACATTACATGGAACCTATCGTAAATGAGGCCTAGTCTGCCATACAGAGCACATATAATACATGGAACCTATCGTAAATGAGGTCTAGTCTGCCATAACCTATAAACATGAACTATCGAAATGAGCTAGTCTGTCCACAAATAATACATGGAACCTATCGTAAATGAGGTCTAGTCTGCCATACAGAGCACATATAATACATGGAACCTATCGTATATGAGGTCTAGTCTGTCATACAGAGCATATATATTACATGGAACCTATCGTAAATGAGGTCTAGTCTGTCATACAGAGCATATATATTACATGGAACCTATCGTATATGAGGTCTAGTCTGTCATAAAGAGCATATACATTACATGGAACCTATCGTAAATGAGGCCTAGTCTGTCATACAGAGCATATATATTACATGGAACCTATCGTAATGAGGTCTAGTCTGTCATACAGAGCATATACATTACATGGAACCTATCGTAAATGAGGTCTAGTCTGTCATACAGAGCATATACATTACATGGAACCTATCGTAATGAGGCTAGTCTGTCATACAGAGCATATACATTACATGGAACCTATCGTAAATGAGGCCTAGTCTGTCATACAGAGCATATATATTATACATGGAACCTATCGTAAATGAGGCCTAGTCTGTCATACAGAGCATATACATTACATGGAACCTATCGTATATGAGGCCTAGTCTGTCATACAGAAAGAACGAGCTGATTTTTTTGTCAGATTTGGCGCCGTTACGAAGAGAGAGAGAGAGAGAGAGAGAGAGAGGGAGAGAGTATCACGGTTATTCAGTAGCATTTTAGCATTTGTTTTATTTGTTTTTATGAATAGATAAAATTGCACAGTTTGCGAGAATTTATGGTAAATCCATCGAAATTTGATAAATAAAAATAGTAACATTTCCGTGGAACACCGAATGGTATAGTGGGTTCTTCGAATTGTTAAAAAATATGTCTACTCTTCTTGGGGAACCCTGATTAGCCTCGCAACCACGTTAAAAGAGTTACAAGTAACGAAATCGGTTTTGTCCCTATATTAACTACATGCGTCCTATTATTTATATGTAAGAGTTATCCAATTTACCTATCGAATTTATGTTGTGTGGCGTTTATATGAACGCTTGGAAGGAAAACACTGTAGTCTTGCGCGTATACAGCATAAGGTACACTTGAAAAGCATTGTATATTACCCTAGGCTACGACAACTCCATAGTTGTGTGCAGTATTAAATGGGCTTTATACCCGATTCAATGCCACAGCAATAACGGGCATTGGATTATACAGTCCAAGTTTAACCTGTGCATATCACAGTGTGGCCATACCACCTGGTATATGATTTCATTTTAAGATATCACAAGGAGCATATTTTGCCTCGATACGAAAAAGAAAACTGCTGTAAGTATTTTATTTCTTCACCAATTATCATGGGATATGGCGCATGCGAACTGGAACAAAAGCACAAACGATTCTCTGGTCAGATGTACAGTATTTCCTTACATTCAGGAAAACATTATTAATTATGTGATCTACGTATATATTAGCAAACAAAATTTCACAACTTCGGAAGGTTTTCTCGAATGTTAGGAAAAACTGTACATCTTACAAAAGAATTATTAGGAACTATTTATTGCTTCGCGTTTGTGTTATATTCCATAAAAATTGATAAGAATTAAAATACTTACAGCAGTTTTTTTTCCATCTGAATCGATGCAAAGTATGCGTTTCGCTTAGCTTAAAATGACATCACCAAAACTGATATCATAAGTCTCAGATTTGTGATCTCGGGTCGCAATAAAACTATTATTGTTCACAGCAATCGAAAGTTTTCACTAGTTAGCCCATTCCGCACTTTATTCCAATGCTGCAAATATTATCTTCCCCTGTGAAATTAACAACGCACACCATTAAACATGTGACAACAATGGGTCCTATTTAATTTTACATTCTTTATTTTGTGTGTTAAACTTGGTTTATTTGATTTTATTTGAATTATTTAACGCCATCAAGGGCTAAAAGGTGGCCATTTCACCTGACAACTCTTCCTGGGATTCCGACAGTACTGAAACTTTAGCACGCATCTCTCTAGTTAACTAAGTAAAGCTTTGGAATACGAATTACCATCAGAAAGTAATTGTGAGTCATTTATCACGGCGAGCGTGTCCGACCCAAGTGTATAGGGATCGAACCAACAACCCTCGGCTTCACAGCCAAGCACCACCGAAGCCGATTTATATATGTGAAACCCATGGTCACTATCCTGTGGTTGGACACTGGGACATGATGCAACTCATATCTATTCAGACGAATCTCAACAGTAAAAAACATTCTCGTGATTTCACGGGACTTTTTCTAGTTTATAAAAAAAGGAACTTATTGCATATAAGGCCTACCTAGTCTGTCATGCAGAAAACATACAATACAGGGAATTTATCGTATATGTGGCCTAGTCTGTTACACGGAACATATACTGACACGCAAAAGCAAGTGTACTCTTGGTTACAGGGAAATTTTGTATGCTTATATAAGCATAATACATGTATTTGCATATTTGGTATCAAAATTTGCAAAAATGTATAAACTACACGATGGTTCACTTTTGATTGACATTTGATTAATATTAGAATTTTGTTTTACGTGTAAATAACGGAGGGATGAAAAGTAAAAGTTGCAGTCTTGTGATTTTTATAACTGATTTTTTGTCTTTGGATACTTGTCTAGTTACGTGACAGTTAATCGATATTTGTTACGTCCATCTCGTCTACGGATCATCGCAAGTGTTCTAGACCGCATGGTCCTGACGTAACGTCTTATGACATCGGCTGGATGGCGTTCATGTACTGAGGCTGCAAACAAGTCATTGATAGTGTTGATTACATGTTTTTCCTTGCTTTTCGACTTATCAAATCCCATAAATTTTCAATGAGATTCATGTCCGGAGAGCAAGCCGGCCAAGTTTAGACGTTAACGTTATGTATAGCGAGATTCCTGGTAAGTACAGCGGTATTACCATGCATTAGACAGCTAGGGTTCTGTTGTAGGAAAAATTGTGTCCTGACGTGCCGTTGTCGTCCTCAGTCTACCGGTATGAGCGATCTGGTTGTAACGTTGTCTGAGTTTAATAATGGTATTTCTATGGCAGTTAAACTTCCTAGCGACGTTAGCAACGCAAACGCCGGCTGCGAGCTGCACAAATGCTTGAATTCGTTCGTTTTCTTGAAGCCGTGGCATTGTGTTTACGAATGAAATTCAAAAGTGAATTGTGATTTTATTATTGCATTATCGTTAATATCGGCCAGGCTAACCTGTATCTGTACATACTTTGCACAGGTAGCACGAGCGTAATAGCCTGCCGTCGTACATGCGCTTAAATATCGTGCAAACGGGTGCAATGTGTGGATGATTATTATGTTCACTCATGGAGCAAATTCCGTCATTCTAAACTTTGTAATAAAAAAGTTATGTCTAATATGTAAGTTCACACTTTCCTTTGCGTGTCAGTATATATATTAAATGGAACTTATCGTATACGAAGCTAAATCTGTTATACAAAACACATACAATACAGGTAACTTATCGTATATATGAGGCCTGCTAGTCTGTCATACAGAACATATATTATATGAGGCCTAATCTGACGTACAAAAATTGATAATAAAAGACATCGTATATAAGACCTAGTCTGTCATACAGAACACATACAATACAGGGAACGTATCGTATATGTGGCCTGCCTAGTTTGTCATAAAAACCCATATAACACATGGAATTTTTCGTATATGAGAGGGTCTAGTCTGTCATACAAAACATATAACAATGGAATATCGTATTGGGCCTAGTTGTCATAAAAACCAATAAACATGGAATTCGTATATGGGTGCTAGTCTGTCATACAAAATACATATAACACATGGAATTAATCGTATTTAAGGAGGCCTAGTCTGTCATACAAAATACAAATAATACAGGGAACTTATCGTATATGACCTAGTCTGTCATACAAAATACATATAATACAGGGAACTTATCGTATATGTGGTCTGCCTAGTTTGTCATAAGACACATATAACACATGGAATTAATCGTATTTGAGGAGGCCTAGTCTGTCATACAAAATTTATATAATACAGGGAACCTATCGTATATGAAACCTAGTCTGTCATACATAACACATATAATACATGGAACTTATCGTATATGCTAAATGCATTTGTCATTGAGCAATTGTCTTCGTGCGTATAATGTATCATTATCAGAATGAGAGACTTTCTTTTTTTCCAAGTACTTAATGCAAGGTGCACTTATACAAGGTTAACAAGGCCAAGTCTGGCATGCTTTTGTGTACGGAATGCTCTATTTTGAGGAATGGAGCTTTTCAAGATTTTGATGCAAGCCATGCACCCAGATAAATAACAGGCAATGTTTAACATGCTATAAATCTTATGCACAATTATCTGTGGCAGCCACCCACCTATCCTCGAAAACACATGTTTAGTAAATAAGTGTTGAAAAGCAATTAATGTCACAGAAATAAGAGAGTTGGAAGTCCTGGAACAATTAGTGGGCTTCTGGAAACAGTGAAAAATTATTGAAGTCTCACGACTTGAAAGTAGACGTCATGAAAATCACATGGTATTAGAAAAGATATAAAGTGTGTGTTGTCTACGGAATCCCGTTAGAGCCACCGCCTTTGAATGTATTGATCTGAAACGCGATACTCGATAGTGCGGCGATGAAAACGCGAAATCACGGCAAGACGATAACGAAAAAGAAGTAACACGATAATGAGAACGCAAAAGTACGATAATGAAAGCAATACACAATACAAAAAACAATACGATAGTGCGATGATGAAAATGCGACAATGTGTCGTGTTTCACCATCGTACTGTCGCGTTATCATTATTGCACCTTCGCATTTTTATCATCATGCTATCGCGTTCTAATTATTGCACCTTCGCGTTTTACCATCGTAATATCGTACTGTCGTACTGTTGCGTTATCATTATTGCACCTTCGCATTTTTATCATCATGCTATCGCGTTCTAATTATTGCACCTTCGCGTTTTACCATCGTAATATCGTACTGTCGTACTGTTGCGTTATCATTATCGTATTTTCGCGGGTTCATTATCGTACTATCTTGGTTTCATTATCACACCTTCGAAATATCACTATCCTGCTATCGCGTATTAATTAACGCTGCATCGTCTTCCGGTGAGCATGCTAAAAAAAAAGAAAAGAAAAAATATATTCAAGTACAGCAGTACAAATGGACGAGTTTATATGATATCATTTTGAAAAAGGCTAACTTGTAATATTAAAATCAATATGGGGGTAGACATGAGTTTATACCGACGTTTTTTCAACATGGATCTTCTATGCGCATAGAAGGCGATAGTGCGATAATGATAACGCAATAGCACGATAGTGAAAACGCTAAAAATATAAAAATAATCTATAAAATATAAAATAGCCATTGCCTTTATATTTGTAGGAATCCAGTTATAGTTATGAAATATTCATAGATTTAGTTAAACGTCACTAAGAAAACTTGGACTCTTCTTGAGTTTGAGTCTAAAGTATAGACTCAAGAGGTTTGTGAATAAGAGCCCCATAGGGTTTTGCTAGTGAAAGAACGATATTTCCTGAATTTTCCCCTCTGCAAAACAACATAAAATCATAGATTGCTTTTTATATTGCAAACAAAATGATTGAAAGATGACGTAGATCTAATGGGAACACTAGAATTTTTCTAGATAGGACTTGCGGTAAACCCGAGGTTCTCCATACACATGTAATAAATAATTGACATGAAAACAGTCACAGCAATGGTTCTCTTGTTTTCTTTATAATGTAATATATACTGAAAACAAGATGTATTCATAAGACACAATTGCCGGTTTCTAGAGGTAAAAGCCTCAATTTCTTAACAGCTTTCCAAGATAAGTAGATAAATAAAGTGTTTGAAATGTTCGATATTTAAGTGCCTTTCCAACCGTACACAGTTTTTTTTTTCTGTTTTTTTTTAAATGATGACTTCGTATAAGAAATTTATTTACAAAAATGAGGATTTACGTGAAACCCATTTTTGTTAGGCTTTCGTCTCTACAAAGGGCAAACGATTGCAGATAAATGGGAAAAGCTAAATTCATTAAATTTTAAACATGTTATCACATGATCTGTACTTAAATCATTTCATTTTTTTGGCAAACAACTTATGTCCTTTTTCCATGCTTTTTTTTTAAATTTTTTTTTTTATTTTTTGTTTTGTTTTGCATTCTGTTTCTTTTTGATAACTGTGCCTTAGATGAAATAAAGTCATGTTAATAGCGAAAACCGAGATGCCGATTTGCGGTTCTAGTATATTTTTTTTCTTATGGCCACTTTTGGTCAGCACGATATTATCAACTTAGAATCAATTTACAGTAAATAAATTTTAGCCACATATTAACATAACATGACCCAAAGACAATAATATCATTCAAGAACATGGCAAAATAAAGGCGATAAACATCTCCTTGGCGAACACCAAAAATACAATCAATGATCAAAATATTTATCTCCTGATTTTACAGAACTATACATTGATTTAATAATATCAAATCTACCCCCACCCACACACACTTACAACCAGATTGATTAATTTAGCCCATAAATTATTCCTTACAACTTAATCAAATGCCTTGGTAAAGTCTATAAATGCGCCATACAACTGCTTTCCTTGAGGTATTAAATGTGCATTTTATCAGAACAGAAATAATTTTATTTTGACTTCATCACACACACACACACACACACACACACACACACAGGAAAGAAAAGAAAAAAAGGGGTCACACACAGACACACACACACACACAACACCCTATTTAACATTTAACATCCACACAAATAAGTACAATCTCGCGTATACGTGCTAGTATTCATCATATCAAGGGTAAGTTACATAGATATTGATGACAGCTACCCATACATGCCCATATTATACACGTCATATTACACTGTCCGTCCGTCCTTATGGTACTTATGTCCTGACGGTTAGTTTACTTCAATTAGTAAGCCATTTTATAGGATGATATTTCGACATGCTTAAACGGTAGGCGATAGACAATTGTATATCTTGCTATTGTGAGCGTTACAAGTATCAGTTACAACTAAAACTACTCTAGACAAATGCAGTTTAAGAATAGCATGAAAAGTTAAGCATAAAATTAGCCGCTAAAAACAACAACTAAGCTGGACATTAAAATGTATTTAGCATCGGAACAATTTCACTAGAGCGCAAAGGAATTAATGAGAAAAAAAAACAACTTTGACTAAATCTACTCAACGAAAATTTTAATTCACTTTTCTTTACATGTATAAAGTTTTAAATCTTGCTTTAAAAGCGAGCTACTTAGCTGCCGACAGGTTGATGAACTTTCAGGAATGAAAAATTGCCGATTTCGTTCTTGAAAAAGTTAAAAAGGTATTTTTTTTATTATTATTTTTTTCTTTTTTTTTTGCTGTAGCAAAAAAAATAAAAATCTTAGTATTCTGCAGAGGAGATGAATACCTATCGCTAGTCATGCAAATTAAACTTAATCAGAAATGGTTGTGTTTCTACATGTCATCAGCTTTACTATTTATACATAACTTTTTTAACATTATTTTATGAAACTTTTAAGTACTGATAAAAATACTAATGCACAGAAAACAAAAAAAGTTTTAAGTCAATAATCCATTCATCCATCCATCATCCATCCAAACACTGTTTATGGTTATATATAAACTTAAACTGTCGTCAAAATTAAAATTCAAAATTAGGAAATATGAAAATTTTAAGAAAAAGATAAATAAAAAATTGTATTCTAAAAAAATGAAGTATAAAAGAACAAAACGTTTTTTTTCATTTTTTTTTTGGAAAAATATAAAGTAGGACAAATTTTACATTTCTTGAAAATGAACTCTTTTTGATCATGAAATTATAACTGATTTACCAGATTTAACATTTAACGAAACTATGATGTCTTACACTCTGTCTAATTGGGGCAGGCTGCCTAAATAAGTACAATGTAGTATATCTTGTAGTATATCTTGAATACACAAAACTGTGATGTGTGTATGGTAATTTACATCTAGGACACGTCATAATCGTGTGATATATTTTATGGTGTAAGTAATCATGGGTATTGTGGCTTTTGAATGGTTAAGTGCAAACTGGAAGGGCGTAAGTTTTAATCAAGTTTGTATACATACACATGCCCATTATTGAACATGTTTGTATTATGTAATTCGTAACCAGGGGCGTAGTCCATGGGCATGTACTTATGCTAACATCAAACTTAATTCTACTTGCTTTAAACCTACTGTGATATTTGATTTACATTTTATCTACCAAGAAAGAAAGAGGAATAGAAACAAATTATTGTTATTTTAAACAATTTAGTGAAAAGGAAGTCTCGAACCCCTCCCATGGGCATATTATGTCACCAGTAAATCCCGGGGCCCGTTTAACTAAACAAGTACTGATCAAAATTAGTAAGCAGGACTTGGCAGATATAAAATAGTATTATTCCTTTGAGTTTTCTTCACAAAAAGTGTTGAATTTATATGGTGTAAAACAAATGGATCAACTTTGTTTAATTTTGTAAATAAGAAATTGATTGACAACATGTAGAACAGCGCTCTTACGACTAGGATTAAATGTGTCCGTAAGAAGTATACTGAAACGGGCTTATGCATGCATATTAGCACTATTTTAATTTCACAGAACTACATGCTTCACCATGGCGGCAGCATATGGGGATTCAGTTGATACTGTGGGTCTGATGAATGACTTTTCCCAGCTGGGCCTCCAAAGTGTCAACAAACCTCCCGGAAATGCAGCTTTTATAGTCAACGTGACACCGGGACAGTTGTCAGGCCCGATTGAGTTCACCAAGCGACCCGGCGCCGAGAAAGACTTACAATGTCTCCGTGAGGTATTTATAGATACACTAGACTTTCGCTGGATCAACATGGGTTGTTCTGGGGATTTGACACGGGACCAATGGGACCACAGTTACAGTCAGAGAAAGGCAAACACTCAAGACCCCAGGACGTGCTGCGTGAAGTGCAGGATACTGGCAGCTGACCACACAGATGCTAGGTACTTTGTCATGGTCTTTAGTTCCCACGGTAGGGAGAAGTCTAGACAGTTGCACGTGGTGTTTTCAGATGGACATTCTGTCACGGTGGACGATGTAATGGAAACAGTGAGTGATAAGAACTGTCCAACACTGGCGGGAAAACCACGTATTTTGGTACTGCAGATATGTCGTTCGAATCACGGCGATCCCGGTATGTGCTCGTACCTGTAATTTTAATCTGTTGCAAAGTAAGAGTGCAAGCTGAAAGGTTTTAATTAATTTAATGTTTTGTTTCTTTCAAAAATGGTCATGTATTTGATTAAGAAATTTTGTATGACCAATGAGATGTACATTTTTTTAAAAGTACAAGTATTGATATTTGAGAGGAAGTTTTAGTCCAAACTTACTGCTGCAAGAAATATTGCATGATTTGAATTAATAAAAAACTTGCGTGGAAACTGTTTTGCAACTAAGTATGAACGCCTGATTCCGAGAGTTCATCTGATAGTATTATGAATCATATCATATTATTTTCCCCTTTTTGCTGTAATTGTTTGATAATTGTATATTGTCAATTAAACCTCCCAAATAGTATATAAAATAGTCATCTTTTTAAAACACTATCAAACACTAGAACAAACTGTCACTGGACATCGCTACAACAAAATCTATTTACTTAAAAACTAAGCAAGTCACAAAATAGATATTTTATTCCAGACTTTCCCCAGGTTTTTTACCACAGGCAATCTGTCAATACTCATCTTTTGAAGAATACAGTCAAACTTTTTTGTTGTACCCTATCTTGGTTTCACCGTCATTTCTATCATTAGAGCTGTACAAAGATTTTGTGGCACACATTTCAGATAACGTAGATGACAAAGGGGCCGATCTTAAAGTGATGACACCCATCCTAGCAGCACCAGGTAACTCTGACGTGCCCGTTTTATGTCCAATGTTATAACTATGTTAGGTTTAATTACAATATTAATATTTAAAAAATCTGATGTTGATGGTGTCTTTTTTTATTTAAACAAAATAATGTTATGTTGTAAGTCATTTGGCTGTGTGACAGAGTTCTGCAGTCGTTAAAATGATACTAGTATATCTCTCCCGCGTGCTTGGCGCTCAGCACATTGTAGGACAGCAGACTCGGTATCAGTATAATGGTACCGGATGTGTATCATGTCACGTGTCTGATGTGACAGGGAGGCAGCACTCTACCCCAAATTGACTGAAATACTGTCGGTAGGACGTAAAACCAAGCAAACAAAACAAAGTTCTTTCTAAAGTAATGTTTTAAACACCTTACTTAATTTTGAGACTTATTCGATATTATAACTGTGACATATGTTTCAATTTGATTAATTTAAATGGCATATGATTGTGTCATTATTAAGGCAATGGATTTTCTCTGAGTTTTCCGTTTCCAGACGCTAACAAAGACAATTTACTTGGGCTTGGTGAAAACACACACACACACACACACACACACACACACACACTATAAATATACAGATTTTGCATCCAACTTGCAAGTAAGTCAGTATTTTATTTTACTGGCAAATCCTGCATAAGATTAGACGCAAATCATAACATGACATGGGAGAGTTTGAGTTCTAACTGGAAATACGTGTCTCATACTAAAATACCAGGCATAAAGCCAGACCATCACACCTAGTAAAGATAACAAAAGCCAAAGTAAATTTACTTTTTTTTGTTTTCTTGTTTCAGTTATAATAGAATACTGTATAAAACATTTGAGTTATTTCAGCAATATTCAGTTAGCATTGATAAGCATCTGACAGGTTCTATTACCTTCCTGTCTGTGTTAAGGCAGTTAATATTCTGTTCTGAAAAAAAAACACGTATCACCAACACTAGGTAAGATTATCTTGGTTTAATGCCAGTTTATCTTTGGTGAGATTTTTTTATCAATATTGATGAGTATTTGGGTACACGAAATATACACTTACAAATAAAGTTTCAAGATTAATTTTAGTTAAGCTCTTAGATTTTCTTCAGAATATTATCTCAATTATATATATATCTTCTTGTATATCCCATTGCTATAAACAGTGTTTGCCACATAAACACAAACAATTTATATTTTTTTCTCACTTATTGAACTCTTTACACCATACACCTTTAAAGAAGCCATAGAAATTATTGGCGTCGCTATGGTGACCCCCTTTTATATTATTAGTAAACTGTAATGTTAAAATAGATTTACATAATAACAAATAACATGTTTTAAACAACTACACAAAGATACAACCCTATCTCAACTTCGATATGATGACTTTATTCTGCTAGTCTAAGATTATTGTCTAATTCTCGAAATAATCCAAATCCATATTCGCATCCCACCAACATTACTTAGCGATGAATAATGTTTAAATTCTTAACTAGGTATAGAAGCACGTTCAACCATTCCTATTTCATGAAATGTACGTGCATGACTTTCAACCATTCCTATTTAATGAAATGTACGTGCAAGACTAAGCTGACATGAATTATTACCTTAACCCTTTCCCTCATATAGACTCATTTTGACGCACTCAATAGGTACCACATAAAGCCTGATCTGCAGAAAGCCAAACTCAAACCTTACCAAATTTAATTGTAAAATCCTCATTACCAGACCACTGAGGTGCAGCGAACAGCATAAAACCTGATCAGCCTGCGAGTTACTCGCAGGCTGATCTGGTTTTATGCTGTTCGCATAGGTCTTTTCATGGTATCCTCTATGAGGGAAAGGGTTAATAACCAACAGTATAGATGTAGAGAATTTGGCAGCTTGGTATTTATTAGAGAAATAACACTACTGAATTCAGTCTTCAGGACATTTCAGCGGGTTACCACTGATTTTAGTTTCGATTTTTTTCTATTCTCGTACAAATTAAAAAAACACACATTTTAAGACTGATGTATTGAAAAATTATTATTATATTATTTATTATATTATTTATTATATTATTTACCAATTTTGAAGGTCCAAAAATACCGTTTTAGTGTACTTTTAGTGTATTTGGCAAAAAGTTCAATAAAAAAGTTAAAAATCATGTGAGGTATACAATAGTTTACCTTATTAGAAAGCCTTTAGATATAAATAAATTGAATGATTAAAAAGAGAAATATGTTTATTTTTTTCATATAGAAATGAAATCTCAAATGTCCATGCCCTTTTTTTTCCAACAAATTTTAGTTGACATTGATGTTTTAGCATAAGCCATGAGTTGAAACTGTAAAATGAGTATGGTGACCCCCTATTTTCAATTCATTTATCTTTAAGTTATAGTTACTTATGTGCACTATTTTAGAAAAATCTAAAGGCTAGATAAAACATAACACATTGAAAAGCCTTTAAGTGCTTTAAATGGCAATTGTAGAATATGTAGCGAAGACACTGATATCAATTTGAATGCATTATTTAATTATTTATATTCAAAAAAGAATATTGATTTTCAGTATAGCGTGAAGATTAGTCCTTTCAAATTTATTATTTTATTGGTTATGAAATAGATATTTATATCCTAATCATACTGATTCTACTTCCTGGTCACAAGGTATCAAACCAAAATAGTTGCGAATTTCAATCTGAAAATGCAAAAAAGAAAGAAAGATACGAGTATATCGCATAAATGTTTGCGTGATTATAAATGATAACAAGGGTGTTCCTGGGAACACGTGTCACCTGCTAACTAAAACGATCTTGACCCCAGTGTTATGGATCCTTCACATGACAATTCCATTTGCCAAGCTATGTCCATAAATAAAGTTTCATTAAAGCAGCATGATTAGAGCAAGAGTTATTGCAGAATAAAGAAATGTGACGGTATAAAAGAAAGAAGTGAGAATGAAAAGGGGAATAACTAAAAACAACAACAAATACAACAAAACAAAATGAACTTTGTGCATGACAATGTCCCGTGTCAAGCTCTGTCCATATATGAACTTTCACTTTAATAGCATGATAAGAGCAGGAGTTATTGCAGAATAAAGAAGTGTGACAGTACAAAAGAAAGAAAAGGGGAACAACTAAAAAAAAAAAAAAAAAAAAAAAAAAAAAAAGCAGATTTATAGACCTTGTACATTATAATTTTCCCGTGCCAAGCTCTGTCCATAAATGAAATTTCATTTCAATTTCATGATTAGAGCAGGTGCTATTACAGAATAAAGTGATCAACTCTGCTTATAGCAAGTGACACAAATCTAATATCGAGATTGGAATACGCTTCGTTCAATAAACAGTGGGAGAAATAGTTAGAAATAAAGAACATGTAAACAGTAATCAAATTTTCTTTTGGATCAACAGCAAAAAAAAAAAAAAATAAAAAAAAAAAAATATAAACAAAAATAAATAAATTAAAAAAAAATCAGCTCTTTTCATGGTTTCATTTTACCTAGATGCAGATACGCAATCTACAAAATTACATATTCTTAATGTGTGTGCCATTTCGAAATCGGTGTTTTACTGTCTTGAAAGGTGTCTTCAATAAATAGAAGTCTTTGCAATTTGTTTTATCAATCAATGTGTACAATCAATGTCAGATATATTGGTTTTGAATTGTTTTCAATGAAACAAAATAAATATTAGATTATTGAAAGCATACATTACAGTAAAAGCATGTGTCAAATAGGTTGTATTTTAAATTTATTTATAGAACAGAACATTTATGGAATTGCATTATCTTTCATATAATAGAAAACATATTTTTGTTGAGGATACGTACAAGTAGTCTCAAACCTAGAAACGTCTATCCATCTTAGTAAAACTAGAAACGTCTATCCATCTTAGTAAAACTAGAAACGTCTATCCATCTTAGTAAAACTAGAAACGTCGCCCCGTGTTCCGCCTTCTGGTGGACTTTGAAATGGAAAAAATACATTTACAGAAATATGAGTTTATTCATTTCTGGATACCCATCAGCTGACAGTATTTGCTTCAGTGATGTTTTTAGTCCCCTACCGGTGTTTAAACTTTGTATGTATGGAGAGTTTGCACGTCACTTTGTTTTTAGTTGTGTGTGACGTAGTCACTCACAACTATAGTACCTACATTATCAGCATCCGTTTCTTTTCATTTAAAACCGAATAACCTCTCAATTTTGTATGAATGATCAAATGATGAACAAAATTCTACAACACATGTATGCTGAGATTCAGCTAAGGTGTTAAAAACTTAAATTTGAGTAAAAAACAATACATATATTTAGGGGACACAATAATTGTATGTGGCATAAAAGCAGAGAAGAACTAATTTATCCATTTAGTTGCGTAACTTCACTTTACCATGCGGAGGAATATAATTTCATTTGATGCTAAGGTGGCTCGTAGGTGAATTTGGATTGTGGATGTGCAGGTTTCGGTCATTTAGTGGTGTTACAATGATCCATATAGAAAGCTTTAAGTCCGATACAAATCCGTGTTACTTACTAATAATCACATCAAGCTAACGACCTCAGATAACTCCAGGGGTTATTGGATGCACTATAGAATGGCCGATACCTTTATATCTGCTATCCAAAGATACGTAAGAGCCCTATAGAGACTTTGTCGTCGATCAGTAACATAAGATACTGAAAGTACAAATCAAAGCGCTGAGCGCTGATAGAGCTGATATTTATTTATTTTTTTTTTTTTTGAAATACACTCAACCTCAGTGCCTTGGTTTTTTTCTCAGACCAAAATTCTGGTTGCTGTGGTAACGAAAAAAATATGTTCCTCTTTGGTAGGGGACTCATGTTTGCGTGCAACACGAGTTACTTGTTATGGATACGATCTTAAAAAGCAGAAAGGTCAAAATAAAAATCACAAAAAAAAGTTCAATATGTGTTGGTTTAGAATATGCTTTTATCAATTAACGGTTTAAGTCAGTGTCGCCAGTGTGGCAGCACTATATCTGTCTCAAGTAGACATCGTCTCCAAATGATTGAAATGCTGTCGGTGGGACGTTAACCCCAACAACCAATGTCGCAAGTATCGAATGACGTTGACTAAATTAATTCAATGTGTGGGTGTGCGCGGCGCGATTATATGAACATAGGACGAAAGTACAGGGACGTATCTAGTTTAGCAGAGTGAGATCGTTGATTCGTCAGCTTTAGACTAAAATTATAAAAAGCTTTATTTAAAGATAACTATCTGGATCTATTACTATATCTACATTTGTGTAGTTCGTTAACCTGCGAGTACGTGTACTTTAAAGAGTATTTGCGGTCGCTTTGTGCATTTTTTAAATTAAATTTGAGTGTCTTAATTAGTCATTATTATTAGCATTGCAAACCGATTTAAAGCTCCTGGTGTCGAGTATCTAAAGTTATGTTGGGTATCCGACCTGAAAAAAGAATGATGATTAGATACGTTCGCGATCAATAAGGATAACTATCAAACCTAATCTGCTACAATGTGGCCATACCACGTGGTATATGACGTCATTTTAAGTTATCACAAGGAGCAAACTGCTGTAAATATTTTATTTCTTCGCAAATTTTAATTGGGTTAAGCGCATGCGAAGCAAAAAAAAAAAGCACTACACAAAAGCGCCAATGATTCTTTGGTCAGATGTACAGGATTTTCTCACATTCGGGAAAACATTATCAGCAATATGCTTTACGTGTCAGCAAACAAAATTTCACGATCACTTGGGGTTTTCCCGAATGTTAGGAAGAAATGTACATCTGACAAAAGAATCATTTGAACCTATGTGTAGAACACAATTTTCCGCTTCGCATGCGGTATACACCATTAAAATTGATAAAAAATAGAATACTTACAGCAGTTTTTTCCATCTGAATCGATGCAAACTATGCTTTTCACGATAGCTTAAAATTTCATATATCAGGTAGTATGGTCACATATACATGTGCTATATGGGTGTGAAATTTCGGGGTTTCGAATCAGTACATTTGAGGTTTTTAAATATACATGTATTTTCATTCACGGAGAAATTGGAATTGCGCCATAAATTAATTCGAAATTCATTGTTAAATTTTTGGACGATATAAATAATGAAAATACTAAAATATTATCTTCTAATTATATTCTTTACCTTTCAGTATGTATTCTCAATCCAAATGGATAAACAATTAAAATATTTAGGCAGGAATTTTAGATACTCAAAACACTATTAATGGAAAATGGAGTAAATCCATAAAAACTAAAGCGAAATACTTGTTCATACAGACTTGACACTCAGATGTATCTTTAATGTCAAATAGACATACAATGTGCAAATTTTACACTCAAATCAAGAGGGGTTTATATATTATGTCGGTTAATTTTGATTGACACTAAGGTGATCAGTTTTGACTGCTCTTGAAGTCTGTTAATCAGCGTGATTATAGTTTCTCGCAGAAAAAAATAACATTACATCATTTAATGCCAAAACTGCACAGCTTCCATGACTGGGGATTGGAGTAACTGACTAATAATAATTGTGCAAATGTACCCCAGATTAATAGAGGGTCATGGATGCAAAGGCCTGCTTGATAACACATTTTGTGCGAAGGTAGGCGGTTTTTCTGTGGAAAAGGTAACTTCTACAGGTCCTTCTACTATATGGTAAACTGCTCGTTTAATCACGATGGAAGAGTTGTTTAAACCTGTCGTTAAACCTGACAGATCCCAAAGTGCATTACGCACTTTTTGGTCAGAATTGGACCCCAAATTGCGTTACATTGTTACATCACAAAATCGGAAAGTAGCAAATCCAACGCACTTTGGGGTCAGCGCTTTGAAACATATGTATAAGAAATAGCATGCATTTGAATGAAGGGAAGTGGTTTGTTTCCACGGCTTTTTGCCAGACGTATTAATTAGCTTGTTAAAAGTTCTGGTTGTTAAGGGAGGTAATGGAGGCACCTCGGTGTAATTTTCTTCGACCAAATTTCTATAGATATATTGAAATAGAAAGACATAACTGAATCTGGCCATATCTATGCACACTAAAAATTTCACTTTCTAAATCGATTTTACCCCATCATCATCATCATCATCATCATAATATCTCGATCATCATAGTCATACTGATGAAATGTTTTTTATATTTTGTTAAACAAAGACTAAATTACCATTATATTCGTGGATTTAGGCGACGAATGAGCTATTTAAGGTTAATTTTATAAATATATTTATGATTTCAGCCATATTGTACATTCAATAGTATCAATATCAATTAGTTCGGATTTAACTTAACTAAGAGTATCTTCTCATTGACTATTAAAAATTGAAGATGGACTGGCAATATAACTTTTCTAGTAATCTACGAGACGGCTCTCTTGGTAAATCGTAGAATTAGTTATTTTTGTATTAAATTGTCTATGCATTTTGTTCAATTTCTCACAGATGTTTACTTCATCAATTTTACATATTATCTCAAAATTTCAACAATAAATCTGCAAGCAAAATTGATTTACAAGAATATTAATATGGTTAGGTACCATCGCACGGTTAACGTCTAGTATCGAATGCCGTTATGTCACTGACGGTTTATATTTTCTCAAAACATTACCCTTCACACGATATGCAACGCTTATGCCAGTGAATACATTTTTAGCTCACCTGAGCATAGCTCAGGGTGAGCTTTTGGGATACTTGATTGTCCGTCGTCCGTCGTGCGTCAACAATTTTGATGTTTACACACTAGAGGCCACAATTTTGATTCAATCTTCCTCAAACTTGGTCAGAATGTTTGTCTTGATAATATCTTGAACCCTTTCGAAAATGGGTCAGGTTGGATTAAAAAGTAGGTCAGTAGGTCAAATCTTAGAACAATCTTGTTTACACACTAGAGGCCACAATTTTGATCCAATCTTCCTCAAAAGTAGGTCAGTAGGTCAAATCTTAGAACAATCTTGTTTACACACTAGAGGCCACAATTTTGATCCAATCTTCCTCAAACTTGGTCAGAATGTTTGTCTTGATAATATCTTGAACCCTTTCGAAAATGGGTCAGGTTGGATTCAAAAGTAGGTCAGTAGGTCAAATCTTAGAACAATCTTGTTTACACACTAGAGGCCACAATTTTGATCCAATCTTCCTCAAACTTGGTCAGAATGTTTGTCTTGATAATATCTTGAACCAGTTTGAAAATGGGTGGGGCTGGACAGAAAAGTAGGTCAGTAGGTCAAATCTTAGAAAAATCTTGTTTATACTCTGAGGGCAACATTTTTGGTCCAATCATCCTCAAACTTTGGCAGAATGTTTGTCATGATGATATCTTTTGTGAATGGGGTCAGAAAATTCCTGAACATTGTTTCACCTCATCATCTTTATTCTTAAGCAATCTGTTTTGTACAGGCAATGAATGATACTTTTCTCAGGTGAGCGATCTAGGGCCATCTTGGCCCTCTTGTTCGTATATCTAACAAAGCCACTGTATATGACCTGTTGAATGCTCTGATCGCGTACATGATTTCGTCACGGTCTTGAAAAATGAGACTTAAGCTTTGAGAAATATTCAAAGTCTAGAGGCTCTAGATCAGGTAAGTGTGTGATGGTTGTTCCCAGGACGTCGATATCTGTGTCCGAGCACATGTGTGGCTGGGGGCATCATTCTGATGCAGGACTAAATTTTAGAGTTTTTCTGCATGCTGGGGACGCTTTATTCGTATGGCGTGTGCACAACCTGCCAACATCGGACATTTCTTGTAAACCTTTCTTACATTTCTATCATACTCAGTATAATGAGTTTAGTTTGATAAATAAACTGGTTATGAATTTAGATTTAAAATAGTTTTATGCACGTATTATTCAAATTTGTTATTTATTTACTTATATCTAAACTTTGAAACAACCTTTGGATAGTAATAGGTGTTCACTGTGTTCCCTGCCTTCACCGTGTGGACTAGAACAATACCGGAACTATCTATAAATACGACACACATAACTTTTCCCATCGATTTCACAACGCTTGCCTTCTTTGGATGTGGGCTATCTTGTCTTTTCTACATCATGGACATGCATTTGTTTTCTGGCTCATAGTAATGAACCCAGGTCTCACCCGCTGTTATTATGTGGTTCAAAAACGTTGAATCCCTCCAGTACCGGGCAAGGAACCTCACAGATGCTTGAACATGTGCCGATTTTTTTTTTCGTCAGATAAAAGTCGAATCACCCATCTAGCATTCCCAAAGCTTTTTTTTAATCCGCTGAACAGTAGACTTGCTATATTCATCCCATTCCACTATTTCACGAACAGTCATTCACCGATTCACCGATCAACGTTTAAGATGTCGCAACACTTTCATTTTTATATGGTTGTCTGCCTCGCGGTGCTACCTCTGTTTCTTCTTTCGAAAACAAACCGGAAATGCAACTTTTAAACAAGTTGTCTCGATACATCCTTATAACGCTCCGTACTTTGTCTCTATCGGTGACACATAAATAAATTGTCGATTTGTGTGCCGTATCTTCATCAGACGTCGCCATTTTTTTGGGGGGACCGCAGTGGTAAGTTTGAAACCTGAACAGCACGGATTCAAATGACGTTAGACGTTTGAAATCTTACTGTGTAACGCCATGATGATCAACGTTTTTAATGAGATTTAATATAAACAAGAGGACCAAGATGGCCATGGGTCGCTCACCTGAGAACCAGGTATTAGTGGGAGGAAAAGAAACAGCAAAAACCTTATGATATTATGGAAATGAGCTCTGCCCTCTACCAGCCACAAATCGAGTGAGTACTTTAGGACAAGAAGAATTTTCAAATTTGTACTATATATATATATATGGAATATGGGATTAGCTCCCTGGCGGCCATGTTTTTCAACGGATTAAAATAAGTTGAACAATCTTAGTAGAGAGTGACCTAAGGAACATCTGTGCCAAATAACTTTGGAATCAAAACAGTACTTTCGGAGGAGAAGATTTTTAAAGTTTTTACTATATACATATAAGGAAAACGGGCTCCGCCCTTTGGCAGCCATGTTTTTCCACGGATCAAAATAATTTGAACAATCTTGGTAGAGAGTGACCCAAGGAACGTCTGTGCCAAATAACTTTGAAATATTGCCAGTAGTTTTGGAGGAGAAGATTTTCAAATTTTTCATATGTTTTTCTTTCCGTTGCCATGGTAACCAGAGTTCTACATGGAATCAATTTCTTTGAACAACTATGAAAGGGCTTCACCTAAGGAACATTCCTGTGAAGTAAATTTAAAATTGGCCCAGTGGTTTAGGAGGAGATATAGTTTTAAGTTAAATGTTGACGACGAACATTCATCGGCAACAATTGCTCACCTTGAGCACATTGTGGATATGAGTCTAGTACTGTTTTTTCCCAAGAACGATGTTTAGGTTAACTGTCCGACTGATACAACAATCTCCAAGCAGAGTTGTCATTTGTCTCCCATTAAAGCATCTCGGCCCAATGACAAAAGGGTCAAGAATCTTGTCAAAACAGAAAAAATGTACATTGGAAGTTGAATTTACGGACAGAAAACATAAAAATGAAAAATACGCTGATGCAAATATTTCGATATTTCGACCCCAATCAATGAAACTACTTAGCCCAATATCTAAAAAAAAAAAAAAAAAAAAATATATATATATATTTTCCTCCAGATACCACTCAGACTGTATCTCCGTCATCTTAGAAACATTTTTTTTTCGGGCAAGCATGTCCCCGGACCCCTCTGGCACTGACATCACATTCATATTTAAGACCCCCAGTTGAACAATTCTGTATCCGACCCAGAATATAATACATTTGATAAACCTAATGGTGAGAGTTAAGATCAGACAACCTGATATAATGGCAAATATATTCATATTCCTTTGTTCTTTTCAGCTAACGTCATAAAAAGGCTAAAATTGAGAATTATCTTCGAGAAGCTGTTCCACGCTACAATGTAGACGATCTTAGATTTTAGACATAAGTTTGATGTGATATGTCAAAAATTAGAGGTAGTGTTGCCCGAGTACCAAACTATCAGATCATCTGGATAACCAGCTATATCTCTTCGAAATCAGCTGATGATATTTCTTTAGCGTATGGGCAGGCTAGAGCCACTTGCTGAATCGGAGAGCGATACAACGTTACTAAGTTTACGGTGATAAAGATTTGTCGGCGGTTGTGTTGCATGTTGTCAAACATTTTAAATTCGAATGTATCCAATGGCTTCATGGTTAAGATAGAAAAAAATGTAACTGGTGTAGCACGCAACACACGAGTCCCCTACCGGTGAGGTGCGTATTTTTTCCGTTACAATAGCAACCAGAATTTTGGTCCGAGGAAAAAAAAACAAAGTGACGTAAAGAATCACCATACTGCGATCTATGGATATACCTAGTTTCATAATATTATCTTGAACGGTTTTATGTTATCGCGGGATCCAGATTTCCGGACGGACGGACAGACAGACATACGGACAGACAGACGGGGGGCAAACCTATTGTCCCCTCCGATGGAAACACCGGTAGGGGACTAAAAAGAGTTCCCAACTGTAATTGGAGCAATTGACAGTACGCATATGCAGTTGAGACCATCTAAGGAGCATCCACAAACCTATGTCAACCGTAAAGGCTACCACTCTATGTATAGGAAAGAATATATTAAGACATTTCTACAGAGAATAGAAGACCGAAGCAAGCGTAGGCTTCTATTGTCTGGAGAAATGTGTTAATATATTCCACCCTACTTGGAAGTTTTCCTGCTCATTTAAACCTATTAAACTGAAGCCGGCGGAACACAATATTCGTATCACCCTATTTTCTGTCAATCAAATGTTTCTCGACTGGGCAGCAGTCGGGATAATGAGATGTGAGACATCGAAATGGACGATTACATTCTGTGCAGACAATTAAGGGTTTCATGTTACATTGACATCTGTGTGGCACATTTTAATCGATAGTAGAGAAATGTATCCTCCTTTTCGATATAATGGACCAGACTTAAATATGAATATCACAATGCTATAATCATCATTTTCTGCTTGGACATTAACGAGTGAGGATGGATGACAGCAAATATGAATTAATGTGTTGATCAGCTGTCATAAAATATCTTTGTTGCGTTCCATAAAATTCATCGTCTGTTTTGAAACAGTTTTTTCTTTAGGGTGAGTCGGGCAGCTAAGGTAAACCATTTCACCATCTCTGTCAATCCTGATTCTTCCAGCTCTTGTCGTCTTTCCATGGTAGCTGTATCCTTAATGATGATCGGGTGTCATGTTCCAGTCATTTTATACTGTAGTGTAGACAATCGGTCGTCGATCTTCACTTGTTACCCATCGATGGAACGCATGTCGGGTGTTCTTGGATGAAAGTCAATGATAAGATATCCATGAGGTGTAGAGGTTGCATCTTGATACGTAGTTGTATTTGGTTTGCAAATGTTTTGATTTGATCTTTGTCTCTTGTGTTCTGAAATAGTACCATGTAGTGTGCATTCAAGGTGATGGTACGACTAGCCTTGGATTGTTGGAACATGTTTTGTGTGATGTAAATGTCGGTGGCATTTATATGGTGTCCCTTTGGTGTGAACCATAATTTAATTTTCTCCTCATCTTTTTCTCCTAGCATATCAAATATGACGAGGTGTGATAAGGTTGTATCGTCTACTTTCTCTTCATCATCCTCAGAGATACCCTGAATGAATTTGATAACTTCACGTTCTTGTAACTGTGCGTAAGCACTTTGCCATTCTTTGTAACACCAGACGTTGTGTTGTGGTACCACATGAAATAAATCTGTTTTGTACTCAATAAATTTTTTTTCACAAATTGAGTTTTGAGTTTTGGCCCTGAGATAAAAATGCTACTAGGATGTTGAAAAAGTAAACTACTTTCCATGATGGTCTAAGAAATAATAACAGCATTGACATGACAACATTTTATTTTATACATCATAGCAAATAAACACTTGAACAACATCAGTCAAAATGACACTATGACACACATCATGAATCAGTCTTTCTTTATACATCATCCATTCCGGCAATATCATGGTATATCCCATAGCATTTAAAGCCATGCGCACTTCGTCAAACAGTTCCTTGGATTGCCTTAACGACTGTTCTGACTGAATTCCAAGTACACACACAGTCAACAGCACAGCTCTTCGCCATTGATTCCAAATTTGAGTTATGTTTTTTTCCTGCAGTGAAGTATTTTCCATTTTTGGCTTCTCATTCGTCTTG